>OY728150.1:2131056898-2131656898 GCA_963277665.1 Viscum album | reverse complement strand
TTTTTATCTTTCCAATGAATATTTATAGTCCAATATATAATTTATATAGACAAAATTAAAAATGTTTTACTCAGGTGATACATTCTTTGTTATATTTAACTTTCTTTAAAAATAAAAAGATAAAAAGTCACTTTCACACAAAAGTGATTCTATGGGGTCCCCAAGTTTGGCACAAGGAATCCCATGGTCGGCCATGAGACAACCAGTAGCATTAGGACACATGTTTTGGTCATTTGTTATTATTATAATATTATTTTATTATCCTTAACTACCTGATTACTCTTTAATCAAGATAATTAAAGATAATTACCGTCGTTACTATTCATAATGTCCAAAAACAAGAGTCTTAATTACATAATTTTAAACATCTTATTCCAAATATGGAATCCATTTTACCAAATTCCCAACATATAAATTGAAATAATTAATTTAAAAATAATTCCGCTTGTCAAATCAAAGAGCGGGTTTTTTTAAAACAATATCTATGAAAATTTTGGCACTTGTTTATGCAAAATTACAAAGTAAAATTAATCAAAATGACCACCATTGGATTACATGGTAAAAATATATTCTATTTATAATTTAAAACCAATTAAAAAAATAATCTAACCATATAATTAAATTATATGAAAAGGCAGTTTTGATGTAAAATGCAGTATTTTTCACTTTTCATTAAAAAATGAACATTGTCATAAAAATACCAAAAAATTATCCAATGTAAATTTCAATGTACCAATAATAAATAATAAGTTTATTTTGACAAATAGATCTTATAAAATTGTCAAAATTTTGATTTAAAAATGGTTTTCCATCAAAAGGCAGTAAAACAATCTTTTAAAAATATTAGTGTATTTCATGCTTAAGATTGGATTTATTCTCATTTTAAGCCTCTAAAACACTATCTAATTCATAAATAGACATAGATAAGAATACCTATTATTCATTACTTACTTGGGATGTCACATCCTTCCCCCTTTAGAAAATTGTGTCCCTCAATTTATTTACTTATCGAATAAGTGGGGGTATTTAGCCCTCATTGCATTTTCAGATTCCCATGTTGCCTCTTCAATCATGTGGTTTTTCCACAAAACCTTTACCTGATGAATCAGCTTATTCTGTAAAAATTGCTCCCTATGGTCAAGAATCTGGACTGGTTGTTCTTCATAAGAGAGATTCTCTTCCAACTGAACTACCTCTGGGCTCAAAACATGAGATGGATCTGGCATATACTTTCTCAACATCAAAACATGAAAAACATTGTGTACCTGAGATAAACACGGAGGTAAAGCCACTCGGTAAGCAACTGATCCAACTCTCTCCAGAATTTCATATGGCCCAATTAACTTTGGACTCAGCTTTCCTTTCTTACCAAATCGCATCACACTTTTCCATGGTGAAACTTTGAAAAAAACATGATCACCTACCTCGAAAGATAGATCCTTCCTCCTGTTATCCACATAACTCTTCTGCCTGCTCTGAGCTATTCTCATATGTTTCTGAATCAACTGAACTTTTTCTGCCATCTCTTCTACCAATTCTGGTCCCATCATCTTCCTTTCTCCAACTTCATCCCAGAAAGCTGGAGTTCGACACCGCTTCCCATATAACGCCTCAAATGGTGCCATCTGTATACTGAAATGAAAACTGTTATTATAAGAAAACTCAACCAAAGAAAGATGTTGGCCCCAACTTCCCTGATCATCCATCGAACAAGCGCGTAGCATATCCTCCAAGGTCTGGATTGTTCATTCTGACTGCCCATCTGATTGAGGATGAAAAGCCGTATTAAAATTTAACTCAGTACCCAACGACTTTTGAAGGCCTTTCCAAAAGATAGAACTGAACCTGGGATCACGATCAGATACAATGGAGAGGGGAACTCCATGTAACCTGAATATATCTTTAAGATACAAACGAGAAAGTTGATCTAGGGAAAAAGTATCTCATATAGCAAGGAAATGAGCAGATTTAGTCAAGCGATCAACAATAACCCAGATTGCATTATTACCTCGAGGTGTCTTCATCAATCCCACAATGAAGTCCATGGATATATTCTCACATTTCCACTCTGGTACTAGTAAAGGCTGAAGCATCCCTTTCGGTAACTCATGCTCTGCTTTTACCTATTGACAAGTCAAACACATCACAGTAAAATCATCAATATCCCTTTTCATTCCATCCCACCAGTAATACTCCCGCAGATCTCTGTACATCTTAGTACTGTTAGGATGAACTGAAAACGGAGAACTATGAGATTCACATAACAACTCTCTCTTCAACTATGAATCACAAGGCACACACAATATCTTCCAAAATCTCAAAAAACAATCATTATCAATGTTGAATTCAGGCAACTTACCCTTCTAAACCAGCTCTACCTTTTTCTGCAACTCACTGTCTTGCTTCTTTTCTTGCTTGATTCTATCTGATAGAGAAGATTTCACTGATACCTGAAACAAAACAGAAGGACATCCTTCACCAACAACTTTTATGCCAAATTTCATCAAATCCTTAACCAAAGGATCATGTTCCAAACACAATATTGTTAATGAAGCATTACTTTTTCGACTCAAAGCATTAGCCACCTTATTTTTTTCGGATGGTAATGAATTGTACAATCATAATCCTTGATTAATTCTAGCCATCTCCTCTGTCTCATGTTTAATTATTTCTGAGTGAATATATACTTTAAACTTTTGTGATCGGTATATATTTCACACTTTACTCCATACAAATGATGCCTCCAAATTTTTAAAGAGAAAACAACAGAATCTAATTCCAAATCATGTGTAGGGTAATTTACCTCATGTGTTTTCAACTGACTTGAATCATAAGCAATTACCTAATCATTCTGCATTAGGACACAAACAAGTCCTTTCAATGAATCATCACTGTAGATAACAAACTCACTATTCCAGGAAGGTAGTGCCAAAACTGGAGAATTCACCAATCTTCTTTTCAATTCCTAAAAACAATCATCACATTCTTTTTTCCAGATAAACATAACACCCTTCCGAGTTAGCTTAGTCATTGGACTAGATAACAGTGAGAAATTTCTAACAAACCTTCGGTAATAGCCTGCCAAACCAATGAAGCTACGAATCTCGGTTACATTTTTGGTTCTTGGCCATTCTTCAACAACTTTTGTTTTTGCAGGATCCACAGTTATTCCATATTTATAAACAATATGACCAAGGAAAGAAATTTGTTGCAAAAAAAACTCACACATACTGAATTTCTCATACAATTTATTTTCTTTTAAGGTTTGAAAAATTACCCTTAAATGACATTCATTCTTCTCTTTACTTTTAGAAAACACCAAAATATCATCAGTAAACACAACCACGGTTTATCACCTGAGTCAACTGAGCCATCACTTCAACAAACTGTTCAATTCTGATTCTAACCATCTCAGGATACCGATTTAGAATTTCATTTCCATCTGTATACCTTCCTAGCACAAATTCCATGTTTCCTCTTCGAAAAACCAATCTAAACACATAAATATCTTAGGTGAAGAAACATGTTAATCTGTAAATTCTATACCAATTAAATTTGACCATAAAAAAAATATTTTTGGATAATCATTTAATAGAATTCTAACTCTTAATGTTGTCTAAACCAGCCTATGATACCAACTATAAGGCCCCAACCTTAAACCTTACTTAATCATGAGTTATTACAAGATTACACATTGAAGATATTTTCAAATTTAGTGTTTTAGAAAATTAGATCATAAAACTTGCATTACATTCCACATTTAAACAAAGTGGTTACATAAACGATAGTATTCATTTTTCCCATCAACGGAAACATATTTAAAATAAAACATGGATTCTTTCTTGACACTTCCTTGACACTATCATAATATCATGTACCATTCCCTTGACCTATGAAGAAAATTTCAAAAACTTGGGATGAGCATAAAAAGCTCAGTAAGGGAAATAAAAAATATATGGAAAGGAAACATGAGTACATATATACATAAGAATGAAATCATAATTTTCCCATAAAACATAAGAACTTTAACATACCTCATCAAATCATTAATAACTCATAGAAATCATAAGACATAAAGGTAACTCGAGGCATTCATAACATTCTTACGTAGGGAGTAACCCTCTTGGTTACGTTTGGAATAACCATCACGGTATATTCCCAAAATCTCTTCGGAGAAACCTTAACATTTAACTCCTTTGCATTACCCAATGCATTGGAGAGCTATATCGGGCTCACCCGCCCTTAGTTTATCACGGAACCACCCATTTTCATAACAATACCCAAGAACCATAACATAATCGTATCACGTAAAACATGCATAAAGGAAACATAAAATATCCACATTTCAATCACAAGATATCAATACAACACATTGATATAATAAAAACATTATGAAAACCATTTTCAATACCAAAATAAAAGAAAAGAAATACATGGTATTTATTTTTCATTTAAAAAAAAGTTAGGTTATGGCTTGTAGAGGAAGTTGAAACTCTAATAATGGTCACGATGGCGGAGAAGTAATTGTTGCCGCATACGTAGGACAAAAAAAACATTCCATTTTGTCGTTTATTAAATGCTTCCTATAAAAATATTCCTTTTGAATAATCGTAAAAGTCAAAGGGGATTATACACCGTATAAAAGAAATTTTTGTATAAAACAAAATATGCCTCAATTAAATGAGATTGAGACAGATTCCCTTAAAAAATCATTTTTAAATAAAATAGATATATTATGTGTATTCACTATAAGTACACATAATGAAATTACAAATTCAAGATAGGACATAATAATATCATGACATAATTTGAAAGTAGGAGATTAACCCAAAGAACGGAAATTGGGTGAAGAATTTCCCTTACCTCGTATCCGACTTGACTCGATCATTATTTAATCTCCTGAATAATAAACATGAGTTAATTTATACTTTCTTAAGAACCTTTTTCAAGTTCATTATTCCTTTTATATCACTTATTACCATTCCATGAAGACTATGTAATTATTTAAGTTAATAATGGTCGTTTCAGCGATCATTGGTACTTGAGTAAACAATAAACTCTTTATAATTACAAGTTGTTCATGTATCCATTATATCCAGAGTTATATTCATGATTTAGATATCATATATATCATATATATCCAGTATATACATGCATTTATAATATTACATAACATTTAGAGGTAAGAAATGAAATGCACCGTTCATGGAGATGGTAAGCTGTACGTACGCATGAACGCTACTTTCATTTCTATTTCGTATTTTATGGAATGTAATCATAATGAAATAAATGTATATTATAATTACAGTATAATATCATATAAAATATCATTAACTCAATTCTTTATATGTCCCACATATGGCATTAACGTATCAAATCACTTTGAGGGGGAGGTAGTCCGCACTTCCTAAAATGAAGATATCGCGTTTACCCATAATGGAAACCATAAAGGTATGACATAAATGAAAAATAAAGAATCATAAGGAAAACATAAACATATTATATATAATATATAAATATAGTGACAACTTAATGGCCTCCTTTTAAGTTGTTAGAAGAATATTGAACAATCATCATTTTGTGAGGCAGAAATTCACCATCCACAGAAACAGTATGTTCTTTAACCATTAGATGTAGGTGTGTGTAATTATAGTTCGAAAGAATATTATAACAACATCCTAGTATATTGAATATACTATAGCTGTTACAAAAGAAATGAATAAAAACAGTTTAGGGGGTTGGAGAAGAAAAATAAAACAAAACAACACAAGTGAAGACATTACCTTAAAAATGGGTAACACTTTTTGATTTGAGCTTAAAGGATTCCTTGGGAAGGCTTCTGCCAAAAGTGAGGCTTCTAGGAGTAAGAGAGGGATTTTGAGAGACATAATGGGCAGGGTTTGGCCTAGCCAAAGAATTGAGAGGTGTGGGTAAGGTGGTAGAGGTGGGGTCCTTTTATAAGAGGAGAGGAGGGGCACTCTTGGAAAGGTATAAAATGTTACTTTATTTTCAAATGAGATTTGGATTTTAGAGGTCCCACATTGATGTATTTTGAGGATAAAGTGATAAGGGTTATAAATATACTCATCAAATAGGTTTTGGACATGTTTAGGTCTTATATTTTACATTATCTTTTCATTTTATTTAAATCCTTAAATAATGAGGTAATCGCTGCTTCATCATGATGTCATATATATTTTAATTTATTTAATGTCTAAAAATTATTAACAAAATACTATGATGTAGGAAATCTATTTATATTTCCAATTACTATTTATAGTCAAATATATCATTTATTTAGACAAAATTAAAATTGTTTTACTCAGGTGATACATTCTTTGTTATATTTAACTTTCTTTAAAAATAAAAAGATAAAAAGTCACTTTCACACAAAAGTGATTCTATGGAATCCCCAAGTTTGGAACAAGGCATCCCATGGTCTTCCATGAGACAAAAATTAGAATTAGGATACAGGTTTTGGTCATTTGTTATAATTATGATATTATTTTATTATCCTTAACTACCCGATTACTCATTAATCAAGATAATTAAAGATAATTACCGTCGTTACTATTCATAATGTCCAAAAACAAAAGAGTATTAATTACATAATTTTTATGTTCTGATTACAAATATGGAATCCATTTTACCAAATTCCAAACATATAAATTGCAATAATTAATTTAAAAATAATTCTCGTTGTCAAAACAAATAGCGGGTTTTTTGAAACAATATCTATGAAAAGTTTGGCACTTGTTTATGCCAAATTAAAAAGTGAAATTAATCCCAATGACCACCATTTGATTACATGGTAAAACTATATTCTATTTATACTTTAAGACCAATTAAAAAGATAATCTAACCATATAATTAAATTAGATGAAAAAGCAGTTTTGATGTAAAATGCATTATTTTTCACTATTCATTAAAAAAATGAACATTGTTAGAAAAATACCAAAAAATTATCAAATGTAAATTTCAATGTCCCAATCATAAATAATAAGTTTATTTTGACAAATAGAGCTTATAAAATTGTCAAAAGTTTTATTTAAAAATGGTTTGCCTTCAAAAGGCCATAAAACAATCTTTTAAAAATATTAGTGTATTCCATGCTTAAGATTGGATTTATTCTCATTTTAAGCCTCTAAAACACTATCTAATTCATAAATAGACATAGATAAGAATATATATTATTCATTACTTACTTGGGATGTTACACCGGTTTCCTATCGATTATAGTTGCCATAGAGGTACCGAGCCATGCATGACGTCTTCCATGTATCTCAGTTGTGTCGCTATCATTCAGACACGTCTTACGTACTTCAGCCTGAGGGGGTTGAGCTTGAGGTAGATGCATCCTTTGAGGATCATCTGATTCTTATCGTTGATAGGAGCACGAAAGTTCTCTGAGGCCAGTCAGTTCCTCTCGTACGTGGGCTATGGAAGCATGGCTGAGTGAAGGACAAAACCTGGGAGCGGAAGACCGACGTATGTGCTAAGTGGCCAGAGTTGTTCCTGGCTATATCTTCACCATCCTTGGAAGGGAATTTCAGGGATGAATTTATTTAAGGGGGAAGTGTGTAAGAATCAGGTTCTTATTCTTGAGGTATGGGTTTCTTCTTTTCTCTTTTCCTTAAGTGTTTTTGAGGAAATAATGAAAATGGGGAACAATCCTAAATTTTGGGACTACACGCCATGTACTTTTCCACACGCCGTGTACTTTTGGCCATGTGGATGAGTACACAGGGTGTGTAGCTTTGTTGGCGACTAGGGGTGTAAAAACCAACTACACGTCGTGTAGTGGTCCTTTACACACAGTGTAGTCAGTCGGCAGACGAAACAGTACGACGGTGGGAGCAGCCGCCAGCTGGGTGATAGTACACACCGTGTAGTCGGTAATACACGCCGTGTACTCATGTCAACTGATGAACAGTTTGGCGGTGCTGCCAGAGGAACAGTTAAATGAGGGGATTACACGCCGTGTATTCAAATGTACATGCTGTGTACTTTGTTTTTTTCGCTTAAAATGGGAAGTAGCCAACCCTATTCACAGGATTGGCTTAGAACAGGACGAGAGCTTGGGATAGGTTGGCCAAACCTTTGTGGACCTCTAGATCGAATGTTGGGAATCCGTTTTCGCTTCCGTCGATCACATTGGAACCCCACGGGTAAGCTCTCCCATCTCCTTGCATTGTTCTTGCCAATTATTCCTCAAATGAATGTTATTTGGGTTTGAATGGTTTTTATTATAACCTAGATCTAAGTCATCTTTGGGAATTTCTGGAATTGACGTTCGCGTATACCGTTCGTGGGTGTTTAAGGTAGGTGTCTTGGTGTTTAAATTCCAACTGTTGTGCGTTTTGTGTACCGTTAAGATACGCACCCATGAATGGGGTGTCGTATGGCTGAGGCTTTGTTGAATTAAATACATACATTGTTAGGTAATTTAAATGTGATAATAAACTATTGTTTGGGGTCACTACTTGGATCCAGGACAACCTCGGGGGTGCGTTCCTCTGTTTAGCCGTTTGGCCAGGATACCCGAGGGTATGCCTTTATAATAATGATTTTAGAATTTCCTTGAGAGGAATTTAATTTTTTGTTGCATGTACATTGCTTGTTCGCATATTGGGAATGTCCTGGTTACTTGTTTAGCCTGAGGTTAGTGTTGTGATTAGCCTGTGAGAAATGTACTACTTAGCCTGTGGGAAACTTCTTCCGTGCCTATGGGCAGTTGATTCTATGCCTATGGGATACACCTCGTACGCCTGTGGACAATATTCGATATGCATGTGGGTAGATTCCTATGTTTGGATTCTCTTTACCTGAGGCTAAGGGTTTACATGTCTGAGGACTCTGGCTATTTTTTTAAAAATAATAATAAAGTGGCAATATAAGTGGTTAAGTTAGTTAATTTTGAGTACTGCTTAGTTTATTGCATTTTACTACTGCACATTGTTGTTGCATATTTTCACATAGTTGGGGACAGGCCTTTGGTGGGTGCCTACTGGGAATTATTTCTCACACCCTGTTTGGGTCATGTCTTCAGCCCAAACAGATTACGTTTCTCCATATGTGGATAAGGGCAAGCGTCCCTATACAGGTACTTGATTATTGCTGGAAAGTAGGGGAGCAAGGGACTAACCTTGGATCGCGATGCTACCGGCTATTTTGTTTTGTTTTGTTGTACACTGTATTGTATTGTAGTGTAACATGTTCTGGCTATTTTCATAGAACTTGAGACTTGTTGTATCCTTTTCTATATAACGGTTGGTTATCTTTTACTGTATTTGTTTATTTTAAATGCGCATAGTTTATTGCTTCCGCTGTTTTTGTATGATTTTATTTTATTACGCTACGCTACACTTTGATAAATGAGGGAATAGTTTCTCCACTATCATACCTAGGCCCTCTCTGCTAGTCGGCAGCCTCTGGCATTTGGGGAAATGCGCTTGATGTCATGTGGTGAACCGGGTTCGGGGCACCCATTGCGTGGCACCCGGAACCGGGATGTTACAGACATAATGAGATTATATGGCCCGATGTTCCAGGAACAAATGATTGAAATATATTAAATATATTAAATTGAATGTGTGTGTGTTTTTCCATAAAAAAGTGGTGTACCTTCTAAATAGTTTCCCAGATCAGAAATATAAGGACATCAATAAGTTTAGAATGCAGGTTTTACTCTAAGCATGACATGATATTTATATTTGTTGGTCATTTGTAGAAAAATCAACGTGGTCATATAAATGAATGAAATAATTAAATAAATTATTTTAGTTTAGTTTGTGTTCACCTAGTAAGTGAAGAATAATTTAATATATGTTTATGTGTTCATTATAGGATTATCTGCATATCCTTGGTTACATTAGATAGGATATTGGATAATTATCTTCGGAAAACGATGATGGGAACATGTATCAGTGATGAATGCACCTCAAATTCAAAGGATTTCGACATTTTTCATGGTGAAGCTCCTTTCTTCCTCAACGATAAAAAAAATCGAGTAATGGGATATTTTTTGAATTTATTATTCATCATTATTAATTTCAATAATGAATGTGAATCAATCAACTAAAATATTGATTCATGGTTTGATCATTATTCGAGATAGTTTTATTCAATATAGATTTAGAAGGAGAACTATCATTGTGAAATGTGATTTTTTATATTTTAAATCTAATTGCAACAAACTAATATCGACATGAAAATTGATTGAGGTTTGATCCATGTGACTAAATGGTTCTTTTCACTGAAGGTTCAATGTTCATCAAATGCATTCTTGGTTTGGCCCTTGTTTTGACTTATCACAATTAATCGATCATTGCTCACATCTTTTTTGGAGTAATGATCGCATTCCATAAATCATGGATCAATGTGGAATGAATGATGTGGGAAAATAGATACTGATTAATTCAGAAAATGGTGGATAAACAAATTCTAATTCCTTGGTGTTCTTTGGTGCTCAATGAAGAATGGATATTTAAAACTTTTCAGAATAAATCCATTGGCCAAATTACAATGACATGTGACTACAATGCTCATCGATGGTAGATCCAAAAATTCTATGGACATTGAGGTCATATTAAAAGGCATAATGGGGTGTTGTAATGTCTATATGGAATAATAGGGTTTATAGAGAAAACCAAATCAACATAGAATGAAATTCTTGATTAAACATCGTGAAGGGACCATTGAGTGGTGGCTATAGTTTCAAGTTGGATAAACGTATCAAACAATGTGTGTCTAGGACTATATGTTGTGTGTTCCTTCTTGGGTGAGCACGGCATGTACATAAAATGGTACTGGAAGAGAGGGTGGAGTACACGAACAAAAAACATCGTGTATTATTCTCTATGCAGAGAAAACTTACACCAAGTGCATGGGATGATTAGTATACTAGTAGACGAGTATAGTTCATTGGATTACCACACAACATGTACTCATAAACACATACATGGTTTGAAAACACATTACATTTACATGGTAAGTACATAGGGTCATAGGACACGATGTGTGGCCCTTAATACATTTTATGTACTCTAATATACATGGCTTGGATGTTTTTTCCTATGTATCGTGGGGAAGTTTTGTTAGTGTTCATTCAACTTATCAATTCCTTGATGATTACTATGGAATAGATTCCTACTCTCAAGACAATGATCCCTTCATCATGACTTATAGGATAGAGTCATTAGAACCCCTCTGAGTGTCCCAAAGATAGTTCTTCTATTCATCTTCATTCCCTGGGTGGAGTTTATGGTATCTTCGTGACAAACACTATGTGGTAGTCAAGCCTCAAATTAGAGTGTTAATTTCGATTTATATTTTGGTATCACTCCATTACCTTGGAGGTTATCACCATTTGTGTATCTTATTTGATTCAAACTATCATCATCTTCTTCCTCATAAATAAACCTGACGAGAATTACCTCCATAACAAGAATCATTTGAACTATCATACTCATGATTTTGATCTCTCAAATGAGTACATTTTTAAATCTTAGAGATTCAATCATATATTGCTATACTATTGATGTGACTTACATCTATAATATGTGTCTTTTTTGAGTATATCTTGATTTTCATGTTATTTGTGCAGTAGAAATATACATATATAGAGCTATCCTCTTTTCCTTTTTTGTATGATTTTTTGTTCCATGGTGTCCATATGAGAATATTTATACTCAATCATATAAGGGATTTTCATAAAAGTCTTGGTTCTTGTGTCTAAAGTCAATCTTTTGAATAATTCCGTAAAGTTACATCACAATATGGTTCTTAGTGATAACAGATAAACCAAGGTTTTTTCTTTCGCCTTTCTAGAAGTGGTATCAGTAATTACTTTCATTTTGGACTTTTGTTTTAGAAATTTTTTTGTTGGATTTTATTTGGCCCTATTTAAATTTATTTAGATAATTTCATAATCTAATTGAAATATAATATATATGAATGAATGTATTTTAGTTTTTTTTTATATTTTAGCATTTTCTTAGCTTGGATATTTGTTATTGTATACTGGCACAGAGGCTAAGGCCTCCCATTATGGTGATTTTCCTTTTTAGCATGAGTTTCCAGCATCTGTCAAACTGAAGGTATTCTTGGGGGGTCACTTCGTGACACCTTTATGGTAGGCTAGGACATTCATGATGATTCCACAGTTATCCAATCCATTTCTAATGACAGATGAATGTAGAATCATCATGGGATGGCTTGTTGAGACCTAAGGCTCAACATTACACACTTTGATTCCACAATCTACTATAATTCTCACTTATTTATGTATATATTTCACACCCCTATGACTTACACGTACATTTTTTATTTTACTAGATACTATTATTGTTTCATAATGAGGTTCACTCACCTTTACTATGTCTTCCATTAAAAATTGGTGCCTGAGAAGATGCTCTTTGGCTTCTAGTAGCGGGTATTGGGAATATTCCATGGTGATGGTAGGTATTTATGTGGCTTGGATTGATATTGGGAGAATGGAAATTGAATAAATATTAGGAAATATAGGGAGTATTTTTTCTCATTTTTTCTTTTTAACTTTTATTTTTAATCCTGATGTAATTTTATGTTGTTAGGTATGGCCCGACATATTTTGGTTATAAAATAAATTAGTTTTCCTATGGGATGTGATTTTTTTTATTACTACATAATTATTTATTATTGGTGTTATATGAATGTTGAATTAAATATTTACATTAACTTTATCACTTCCCATAGGGAATACTCTCCTTACTGTTCCACTTACTTATCCTCACGACTAGTCCTCGTCCTTTATCTTACACTGAGGTGTGTTAGAGGCTATGAGCAACACTGGCTTGGGGAACTAGTGTTGTGGTATACAGGTGAAGGAATCACAATGTGGTATTATGTCCCATACTCTATTGTCTTAGTTTGTAATTATTGTAGATTTGATACCATGCTATTCTTGAGGCTTGGTAATTGTCATGTCACTTGGAGTTCCTATAACATTTATGATGGAAAATAGGTAATTGATGTATTAATAGTTGTTCCAAACTAGTGATTCAATAGTTGAATGATTCCCAGATTGAGTCATGCACCACATTGTATGGTTATCAAATTATATGACTCATATCTATTGACTAGGTATTAAAATAAGTGGTATGAGAAATCATGCATCATGGTTGGGACATAAAATTTATATGAAATCCATGTGTTTGTTGGTTTTCTTATTTTTCATGGATGTTACATGTGAATGATTTTGTTTATATTGATAGAATATTTTTGTTTTTAATTTTTATATTATTATTGAATAATTTATTTATAAGGGTGGTTATTTGGTTGTTTTAAAATAATATATATATGGTTTTCACATAAAATTTTATTGTGGAAATCAATATGGATTACTCTAATATTGACCCCATAAAAATTCACAGAAGATATTAATGTTTATGTATGTGAATATTTGGTGCCATATGGTTCGAGTAGAAAAAATAATGGATTATCATATATAACATGTAAATTACATCATATCAAAACATTATATTGATTTTGATACTTATTCAAATTATTAATTATCATTGGATTTTCACTAAATATAAAGTGGATTTAATTAGAAACATCATTAATTATTTTAAATGACTTACTAGAATTATATTTATATTCAAGGTAGTTAAACATTGTTCTAAACAGACTATAAATTGTTCGGTCATTTATAACATGATTTTTACCCTTCATATAATGGAACAGAGGTAACAAACATGAAAAATTTGTATTACTCGAGCTACTCCTAATTATTGAGATATAGTAAATAAAATGATGGTCATTGATAATTTTCATTATATTGATCAACCTATATGGATTACTACCTCATATATTGTTAATATAAATTTATCTAACCATGATATGTAACATTTTGATTAAATGGGAAACAAGTAAATTAACCTAAATAGTGGAAGGGATTATAGGAGATCACATGTCTGGACTCAGTATACATTTATGTGAGCCTTGTATGAGTAAATAGGCCATTAAGAGTGGTTTATTTCTTATAGTAGGTTTTGGATTTGTTGTCATATTTGGAGTTATTTTTCTAGACAGAGTAAAGGTAGTGGGGGTCATAGTGGTTTCCATTGAGTTTGATAATGTGATGATTTTTTGGGTATGTTCTGCATTGTTAGTGTGAGTTGTGGACCATGGTTAAGAAGAATATCCACGTGTCTCTAGATGAATCCAAAGGTTTGGTGAATCAGCCCTTGTTTTTGAACAAATCCATGATATGTTTTGATACATGGATATTCTTTTGAACCATGGTCCACAACTCACACTAACAATGTAGAACATACCAAAAAATCATCACATTATCCAATGAAACATGGTAATATCACATGGATTAACGGGACCAGTCATTATATAGATCTATCGAAGGATGTTGTTTTTAATTAGAGATTCCATAAGTATTTAATTTGCAAAGATTTATTTTTTCCAATTTGGTTTTATATTATCGTGAAAGGATAAGAAAAATTATAAGACTCACTCTATCATTATTTGGTTTTGTTTCAATGGTGTGATGACTAGTGACCCTCTATAATTATGTCTTTTTTATAGATTCTCTGTAAAAAATCACAAAAAAAATTTATGTATGGCAAGTTAATGGAATCATGTTATTTTGGATGTGAGATTACCATGAAATTATCGAATAATGATTGATGATTATGAGGTTCAATTTCAATTAGGGGAGCGATGTTACATGTTAGAGATGATACCCTTACAGATGTCGATGAAGGGTTCTAACTGACCTCATCTTTTGTTATGGATTACCCTATTCCTTTGGAATCTAGTATATGTGATAGATTTAAAGGTGGGTTCAGTGTGATTAATTTTCTCTTGGTTTCATATTATGTGATAGTGTGGGAAAAGTGTAACTAGATGCTCCGAGAAAGATTGATACCAAATTAGTATGTTGTATTGAGGTATATAGAATGATATATGTAACACCCTGAGATTTTATGAGATATATTCTTTTTAATTTATTTGATTTTTTCTATTGTAAACTACACCAAGATTAGCATGTACTATACGTAACACTGTATCAGCTTGCAGTATACGCAACACTATTCTTGGGTCGTGTTACACACAATTTCAAGTTCGTTTTGTAGAAATTATTCTATGCAACATTAAGTATAGATTTTTTTTATATATATAAATGAAATAGGTTTTGATTATGTTATACGTGACACCAAAGGGAGCTTCCACTACATGCAGCCCTGACTTGTCTAGCATTACACGCAATCGTGACCTTCCTCTATATCGTGTGTAATACGCAATACCGGGTTTCACTAAACAACGATATGTTATTAAAATATTATATATACTAGCCTTTATGAATAGTAATACCCACATTTTGAAATTTTATAAATTTTATCTTTTAAAATGTACTTTATTTTCGGATTCAGAATATCAAAATTAGCCTAGTGTGAAGTTTCGTTATTTTTCTGAAAACATTCATTTTTTGATGAATAGTGAAAACACTATGTTATTGGTTAAAACCGATTTTTTTTAAATAATAATTTATTTTATTTAAATTTATTTTAGGTCAAAATAGATACATAATACCTATATATGTTCAATGTAATTCATTGAAGTCATTTTATAATAATTTTATATATATATAAATTTTATTGAAATTTTTACCATCTTTTACCAACCTCCTAGGAGAATTTGCAAATTTACATAAAACATAATTTAACCACTTCTGTGAGTTGAATTTCAAAAATACAAGAGACACGATTGATATCAGTAAGTAAAATTTGGTTCAATGAGAAGAAATTTTTTTGGTGAATAGTAACTTTTAACGTTTATTTACCACGGTTAAAAGTAAATAGGATAATTAAGGGTAAAAATTGTATTATTATTATCCTAAAACATGTCCTAATTCTATTTGATAAGTTTAATTCCACCAAAAAAACCTTAGGAATAAAATATTACCGTTTATGTCCACTTGGATTAGATTAGGACATTTATTTTTATTTTATTTAAATAAAATTAAAAATAGTTAAAATAAAAATTTAATAATTAAAACATTTTTAATATAGTGTTATACATAAGATAAATTCAACTATAAATATAAATTAGAAAGATAAAAATATTTCCTACATAATGGTAATTTATTTATATTTTTTATACATTAAATAATTTAATTTATTTATGACACAATGACGATGCAGTAATTACCTAATTAATGAAATATTAACATACTTGATATTATAAATACCCAAATAAATGTAATTTGAGACTTTTTATGAATTAAACAAATTTTATAGGTTAATATAACATATTAGGTTTGGTTAGATGATTTTTTTTCGATGTAATAATGATGTTATGAATTTAGAAAAAACAAAATACCAAATAGTGTCAAAATTTACATAAAAGAGTTTTTTAAAATATTATATTATTAATTGATATAATGGTCCTAAAAATCTAAGATTCTTCCAAATGACTTATATAATAATATATATGACATTAATTAACCAATTGTGGTAATATTGGCAGGTTATAGTAAGTTTATTAACCATATAGTGTAAGAATACAAGAAGACACAATAAAAGTTAAATTATTTAACTTAGAGTTAAACCTAAATGATAAAGTTACAATGGTAACCTAAACATATATAAAACCTATTGTTTGAGGGTATTCCTACCCATACCCACCCTAAAATCTAAATAAGTCACTTGGGATCCATTATAAACCCAATATGAATTGATTATAAAATAATATTTTTAGTTTTTCTTAAGGTGCCCCTCACCCCTCTTATAAAAGGGCACTCCCACTTCTCTCTAATTCACACCTCAAAATCAATTTGGATATGATAAACCCCTCCCAAATACCCTATAAACTGTCCTCCCTTAATCCTAGAGGCCTTACTTTAGTCATAAATCCAACTTAAGGAGCCCTTTTGATCAAATCAAAAGGAAGAACCCGAAGAAGAGGTAAATACCTCACCACCTATTTCAAGTTCATTTCTTCTTCCACTTCCACCTTTTTTGTTATTTACATTCTAAAATAATAAATCATGTATCTTCTATATAATTTTATGTAATTATAAGAATTTTAAAGTCATATTAGTTATTTTATCCATCATATGAATGAAAATGTCACCACACGTGCATGTGTACGGCTTACCGTCTCCACGTCGTGGTGTAGTTTGTTATTCAAACATTTCATCTTTAAATGGTTATAGTAATGATTATAAATGATATAAATAATAAATATAACATTATTATCATTCTTTATATATGATATATCATCCAATTATATAGGATTTTAATATCAAAAGAATGATATTTTCGCTCATGCGTACATATGGACTACCGTCTCCACGAACGCGATGAGATTCATTGTCCATGATTAACCATTCAAGTATGATTATAAAGTATATATAATAAATAATAATGAAATATATTACATAATAATGATACTTTATTTATGTACATATATGTTTCATTTACTTGATTTCATTCAATTTAACATGGAAATGAAAACAGCATTCATGCGTACGAACGACTTACCGTCTCCATGAACAGTGTATTTCCTTCCATTTATCGATCTATCATATATATTTATATGCTGAAATATATATTATATATAAATCATGTTTTACATTATTTAATTATTTAAATCAGTATATATGTAATAATATAAATAACAACAAGTCGAAACACATACGATAAATGAAACGATTTTACCCAAAACGCTGCTTTAACATGGAATTTACAAGAAAACGGGTAATATAAAGTCATTAGTGAACCATATATGACATCATAAATATTATTATGGTTATTTTACAATTTAATAATATGTTTAAACCCACTATACATGAGTTTTGGACACATACGGAAGAAATTGGGCCTAAGGTAAGGGATAATTTTTACAATCTTGTTCTTATCCGAGATTGATTATTCGTAAGTATTTACTAGGGTTATGTTTATCATCCATTTCCATGTTTTCTAATATTTTTTTCATAAAATGTTTACTATTCTTCCATGTACATTTAAAGTAATTTTTACCATTTTATTACTTTTAGAATAAGGTATGGAGGAAATCTTTCTTTTGTTTACCATATGAGGTACTTTTTGACTTTCCTGGAAAAAGTATGAGGAGAATGTTTTTTTTAACTTATAATGCATGTATAGATTTTTGCAGTTTCATAAAGCCTAATTTTCATGAAGCATCCTCTACATTTTTTCATTGTTATTTTCAATAAATTCATTTTTCTTTTAAAATTGTGTGGCATTTTTTGAAAAGAAAATGATTTGGAAAAAGAAAGGATATTTTCCTCAAGAATTCATTTCAAGTGTTTTATCAAAACTATTTTCCATCTAAGATGAAATTATTTAGTATGATTATGTTTCATGTATAATGTCTCTATTATTTACATGGTTTGATTATTCTTATGATGAAATGATATCCATTTGTTTTATATGGATTACATGATGATGGGATGATGTTTATGAAACTCATTTTATTCTTTGGGTTATGATGAATGATTTATGTTTATTTTGTGGAACAAGTAAGAATGATTTCATTATAAGATGGGTGGGACCTATATATCCCTCCAATAAATTGGGTAAAGATTTATATCTCATCAAATAGACATGGCTGGAATGCCATGTAAAATCCAGTTCAGTAATACAGGGCTGGAACGGAAAGTAATCCTGGTTCAGTAATGGACTTTGTCCACTATGATGGTATTGACAGTAATACCATGGATACTATGGAAATCATATCATGTGCCTAATGGTGTTCCACAATTTAATGTTTTATTTTATCATGATTAATGTTCCTTTATGATCTATGACTTATGTACTACCAAGATTTATGTCATTGCTCAAGCTTTTGATGTTTTATGTTCATGTTTTTACGTTCAAATGTTTATGGATTGTTTTTATGTTCACCATGTTTACCCTTAATGAGTATTTGAGCTCACCCTTTTTGTTTTTTCTTTTCCATATGATGTAAATAATGATTTTAGGTAAGAAAAAAAAAGGGGAAGATATTTATGGGAGATGTTGAAGATCTTTCACCATGATTAGATGATTATGTTCATAGTTTCCAAAGACACTGAACTAATACGGTATTTGGGAATCTATTTTTTGTAATGTATTAATTATTCCGAAAAAGTAATGTAATGTCTATTTATATAATGTATGGTTATTTACATTTGGTATCAGAGCAAAGGAGGTAGGAATGAATCTGATCCTTGGGAACTCTCACGTGTGAGTGTTGGACGAAGCATGGCTCTCTTCCCAAGGGCTTCATGAGGAAATGGCTGCCACTGGGGATGGTGGGGTATCCCGCCCAGAGGGTGTAGCTTCCCATGGAGTTATCTGATAGGTATCAATTCTACTCCACTAGAAATAATTCTAGACTGCTATATTTGGTATCAGAGCGAAGGTTTAGTTAACCTTTGGAAACTAGGATGCGAAAACTTTAGTGAGATCCCTAGAGATATTTCTAAGGTATGTCTAGAGATGTCCATGTGGTTTAGTATAACTATAAGTTACAGTCCTAGAATTATGTTAACGATCATGAATATCCTAGGGTGAACCTAGGGTGTCATGGATTAATGAATGTGTGATAAGTTAGACATCCCAAAAGAGAATTTTTTTATTATGTGGTTCCTTGTTATTTTAACTGTTTCTTACACCATGGTTTTTGGATTTAGTAAATAGAGGGAACTAGAAGGAATGGGTCAACATCGAATCCAATGGAAAAATTAGTGACTATGAGTAATGAAATTTCATAATCCCTAGAAAGAAATATTTTGTGATTATGTCGAATCAGTCATCGCGATATTTTATTAACAAGGTGAACTTTAGTGGTATTCATAATTCATAAAATAAGAGGAAGATGGACTTTTATGCATGTTCTCATGGTGAGGTGCATAGAGAAAGGAAGATTGAGATTTTTAATTAATGGAAGAAGAACCATGACGAATACATCAAATGGAGTGGAAGATGTTATCTGTGTGGAGAGAAGGGTCATAGAGTGACAAACTATTACAGAGTTCAATGTCTTATCTATGGAGAACATGGGCATTACCCAACTCAATGCCTATACCTAAGAGGTTAATTCTAAATCAAGGAAGGACTTATTCCATGAAAATCATTAAAAGGGTTGTATTGAAGTGTTTATGTATTGGTATTCAATAATAATGTTGTTGAGGTACTTTTATGGTATATTGGAATATCTATGTATTGGTCCATTGTGGTTTTCCATAAGAATATGGTACCAGTAACTATGAAAAGTTATTGAAATATTTTTGGAAAGTGGATTATATGCATATAATGAAGGGATAGGAAGAAAATAATATGTTTGATAGTATTCATGACCTTATGATTGAGATAAGGACAAAGTGATATCATGGTTTGAGTATATAGAATATTTGGTATTTTGGTATGCGTAAAGAGTTAACTTTTGATAGCATTCATGTTTTCACTAAGGTTTTATGGTAATACATGTTTCAAGAGAATACATGATTAAGGTAATCACATGTTTGGAATGTGACAAACAAGATAAATCTTGTGATATATGATGGATAAATGATGGCATTCATGGGCTTGTTATATGGCCTTTTTAGTAATCATTCTATTTATACTATGAGTTTGGAAAGAAGTATTTTGGATAAGTCATAAGGTTGGAAGGGATTGAGTTCAACATCAGATAGTATTGTTTAAGTCTAGAACATTTTTTTGATTTTATTTCTGGAATGTTATAATAGTATAGTTTAAGAAAAGGGACAACCTGCAGAATGGGAAACTACTCATCGCGTTAGACAAGGATGCAGGAATCAAACTCACAACCGAAGTGTGACATGCCTTTATCGCCTACCACTAGCCTACAGGAAGTCCCTGGTTAGTATAAATTAGTTTTGTTTTATTAAGCAGTATGATCGTTGAAGTATAAGTCCATTTTTAGAATAATTTAATGTTAATCTCACCATAGATGGACTTATGTATATTTAATAACTTTTTCTAACTTTTTGAGACAGATGGAATAACATATCATTCTATCGCATGATCTTCTTACATTTCAAGAAGGACAAATTCAACTTCGTTTATTTAAAAAATTGATGAAGTTGAAATTGGTCAGGGAATGACCAACGATGATATTGCACTGAAATCAAGTAAGTTTTTCTCCTTGTGTAAAAATTTATCAACATTAGGAAAATGATCTTGAAAACAAAACACGTTGTCATAGTAACCTCATATTTGATGAATCAGATGGTACCTTAGATCATCACAAATTTATGGCTTTGTGATTGATGGCTTTTTCATAGCCATGTTCTCTACCCCTCTTCATCAGAACATGGTGGTTAGATTTCTCTTCCATATCCATATTTTCACCTATGTTCTCCTATGTGGAAACCTAGTGATGATTTAATTTGGGTAACCGTTAAGTTTCATACTTCACTTTTTTAAAATTATGTTTTAGTATTCCTTTTTACGATGTGTGTTTCTATGAATGAAACTTTCATGTAGTAAACGATTTATAACCCCAATGAATTTCGAGGGAGAAAATCATTTTATGGGGGGTAGAATGTAACACCCTGAGATTTTATAAGATATATTCTTTTTAATTTATTTGATATCTTCTATTGTACACTACACCAAGAATAGCATGTACTATATGCAACACTATATCAGTTTGCAGTATATGCAACACTATTCTTGGCTCGTGTTACACACAATTTCAAGTTTGTTTTGTAGAAATTATTATACGTAACATTAAGTATAAATTTTGTTTAATGTATAAATGAAATAAGTTTTTATTATTTTATATGTGACACCAAAGGTAGCTTCCACTACACCCAGACCTAACTTGTCTTTCATTACACGCAATCGCAACCTTCCTCAATAGCATGTGTAGTATGCAATACCGGGTTTCACTAAACAATGATATGTTATTAAAATATTATATAAACTAGCCATTATAAATATTAATACCCAATTTTTGAAATTTTATAAATTTTATCATTCAAAATGGACTTCATTTTTGGATTCATAATATCGAAATTAGCCCAAGGTGAAGTTTTGGTATTTTTCTGAAAACTTTCAATTTTTGGTGAATAGTGAAAACAATGAGTTATTGGTTAAAATGACTTTTTATATAAATAATAATTTATTTTATTTAAATTTATTTTAGGTCAAAATTGATAAATAATACCTATATAAGTTCAATTTAATTCATTGAAATCATTTTATAATAATTTTAGATATATAGAAATTTGATTGAACTTTTTACCATCGTTTACCCACCTCCTAGGAGCATTTGCAAATTTACATAAAACATAATTTTACCGCTTCTCGGAGTTGAATTTCAAAAATCTGAGAGACACGACTGATATAATTAAGTAAAATTTGGTTCAATGAGATGAAATTTTTTTTGGTGAATAGTAACTTTTAACGTTTATTTATAACGATTAAAAATAAATATGGTAATTAAAGGTAAAAATGATATTATTATTACCCTAACACATGTCCTAATTCTATTGGATAAGTTTAATTCAACCAAAAACAACCTTAGGAATAAAATATTACCCTTTAAGTCAACTTGGATTAGATTAGGACTTTTATTATTATTTTATTTAAAGAAGAGTTAAAATAGTTAAAATCAAAGTTTAATTACCAAAACATTTTTAATATTGGGTTATACATAAGATAAATTAAACTATAAATATTCATTAGAAATATAAAAATATGTCCTACATAATGGTAATTTATTTATATTTTCATACATTAATTTATTTAACTTATTTATGACACAATGATGATGCAGTAATTACCTTAATAATAAAATATTAACATACTTGATATTATAAATACCCAAATAAATGTAATTTTAGACTTTTTATGAATTACAATGACTTTATAGGTTAATATAACATATTATGGTTTGTTAGATGAATTTTTTTCGAAGTAATAATGCTGTTATGAATTTAGAAAAAACAAAATACCAAATACTGACAAAATTGACATAAAAGAGTTTTTTAAAATAATATATTATTAATTGATATAATGGTCCTAAAAATCTAAGGATCGACCAAAATACTAATATAATAATACATATGACATTAAAGAACCAATTGGGGTTCTATTTGCATGTTATAGTAAGTTTATTTACCATGTAGTGTAAGAATACAAGAAGACACGGTAAAAGTTAAATTATTTAACTTAGAGTTAAATCTAAATGATAAGGTTAAAATGGTAACCTAAACTTTATTAAAACCTATTGGTTGAGAGGATTTCGACCCATCACCACCCTAGCCTCTAAATAAGTTACTTTTTATCCACTATAAACGGAATATGAATTTTCACGACGTCTTCCACGTATCTCAACTGAGGAGATACGTGTACGACCAGACGCATATCATCGACCATGGGGATCTAGACATTGATGACGGGGCGAATTTTGCGGAGGTCCCGGGGGAGATCAAGGATCGACAGGAGTAGGTCCTTCATGGGCGGTCGATTCCTTTAGTGTGCATCAGGTGGTCGCACGGGAACCTCCAGGAGAGCACTTGGGAGCGGGAGGCTCAGATGCGTGCTCAGTACCCTCATTTGTTCCCCTAGTTTGTGATGTATCTTTACGGGGACTTAATGCTCTGAGGTGGGAGTAATGTAAAGACCCGTAAATTTCAAGGGAAATTTTTTGTTAGGGTTTTTATGAAAACTAAGTTTCTAACGGCACCTGATTCCGAGGCCCTGTGTGCCCGGAATCAATTTCTGAAGATTAGCTCGGGTACGTTTAGTGAACGAACGAGCGGGTTTTCCTAACTTTTGAACGGGTGCTCGGAATCGAAATTTGAGGGCACCAATGAAACCGCAGTTCTGGTAATTTCTTAGGAAGACCTTTTCTAGAGTTGTGTTTGCTCAGGAAGAGTTGTTTTAAATAAAATGTGCTTTAAGTGTTAAGTAAATAAAGTTGTGTCACAACTTTATTTCTCTCTATGTGGAATAACATCCATGTGAAGAAATATCCTAACACCTCTTGTTATGATATTAGTGAGGTGGGGCCCACACGAGCCCCACCCCTTCATTTTCCCCTAACCCCCCATTTAATTTGTAACTCGTCCTCTCTCCCTCATTAATTGCATGCCAACTCCCACATTAAATTAATTGATTTAAGTTATTCAATTCATTTAATTAAGAGTTTGAATTTTGATTTTTTTGGAATTCCTAGCATGGGTTAATAAAATAAGGATGAAGCTTATTTAATTTGGGGTTGGTTTTGTTGTGAGAGGATTGGGGGAAGAAAGCTCTAGTCTTGAAGAACTTCATCTTTCTCGTTGAAGAACGTGAAGAACGTCGGAGCACCAAGGAGAGACGACGTACCGATCGTTCCCTTCTCCGCAGCTGGTGTGTGACGCCTTTCTCGAAAAATGATGACGCACCCTCTTTCGATCTTCTTCCCACATCAAAGAAAGGGAAACACCATTTCTTCTTCGAACGTTCTGCATCATCACATACGGAGCTTCACCTCGCGACGCTGTTTCCCGTGACGATCATCATTCGACATCTTCTTTGAGGTAGGGGTTCAGTTCAAATTTAATCAATTAAATTTGCTCTTCTTTTTTTCATTGTGATTACTCATTTCTTGCAGCTTTCTATAGTTATAATGGGAGGAGGTCAGACCGCACAAACACGGCCGACCCTCCTCCCCCTTTTTTTGTTTAACTTCTACGTGGCTTGGAAACGGAGGCGACGTGGTGTCGTTTCATCGTGAGGGAACGAGATAAACCATGGTGATGGAGCGTCGCGTCGTCGCGCCACGCCGGTGAGGCCGAAGTAGGCCGCGGCCAGGAGCGGGCTGTGGTGGAGGAGCGTGGCGCCGTCGCGCCACGTCGGGACACCGAGGAGGGCCATGGTCGGGGCGGTCCACAGCGGAGGGGCGTGGCACCGTCACGCCACGCTGAACGGGGAGGATTCGCGGCAGGATGAGCGGGCCGCTGGAGCCAGCTAGAGGCGAGACCCCACGGGTCCCGCTGGTTCAGTTAAGGCCAGACATAAATGGCCGACCGTTTGTCAATCAAGGTGGGGGCAGCGCCCTCCCCCCCCCCCCCCCCCTCCGAAATTCGCTCGGCCAAAGGCCGAACCGCTGGCCACGCGGGCCGCACCGCGCCGCTGGGCCGGGCCGCACCAACCGGGTCGAGCCGTGCCGCTGTGTTGGGTTGTTCCAACCGAGCCGGGCCACGCCCAAATGGGCCGGACCCGGATCCGGTTCGGGTCGACCCGATCTGTCCCCAAACCCCCTAATTTTGGACAGATCCGTTCAAACGCCCATATCTTGGGCTACGGACCTCCGATCGATGCACCATCAGTTGAGTAGCGATACTTGGATCAAGATGGTCTTTTCAATATATTACACTCAAGGTTTTGGAAAACATTGGGTATGGCCGGGTTGGTTCTGACACGAAACCAACTGGGCCCTCGGAGCAGAAACGCTTATAACTTGAGCTCCAGACGTTCGATTGTCGTGTCGTCGACTTTGTTGGATTCCTCTTACTAAGAAAGTTCTTTTGGATTACTCCACTCAAGGTTTGTACGCAGATGGAGTACGGTTGGGTTGGTTTGACTTAAAAACCAACTGGGCCCCTTGGATGAAAAATTCAATAACTCTCAGACCGGGCGTCCGATTGACGCGCCGTCTTTCGCGTTGAGTTCCTATTGATGAGACGGAACATTGGGATACATCAACTCTAGACTATGTGTCAGTTGATTTATCAACCCCCTTGGATTGTGGAGCAGACCCTCCCAGAATCGAGCATGCTGTGTGCGGGAACCCTAGAGCTGGTTGCGACTGGGACGACGATGACTACTGTACTGGGATCCTCCGTGGGTTCGGCAGCGATGATGACCGTACAGGAATCCTCTATGGGTTCGATGGCGATGACTACTGTTCTTGTATCCTATGTGGGTCCGGAAGTACTTGACTACTGTTCTTGTATCTTATGTGGGTCCGGCAGTATTTGGCTTTGTACTTGTATCCTACGTGGGTCTGGCAGAGTAGCTGGTCTTGTATCCTTTGTGGGTCCGACAGCTTAGCTGGTCTTGTATCCTATGTGGGTCCAATAGTTTAGATGAATCAGTGGTTACATCTGATCATCTATATCATCTTACGAAGAAATATACATGTGTGAGCTGAGTCTTAACGTACAATCAATAGCATCGATATGATTGTTGTGCTTTCCTATGTGGATTGGGTTGTGAATTCCTATGTGGAATGGGTTATGTTTTTCTTGAGTGAGCTGAGTCTTCACTTTCAATCATTATCATTGATAAGATTGTTGTGCTTTCATGTGTGGATTGGGTTGTGCTTTCCTGTGTGGAGTGGGTTGTGAATTCCTATGTGGAATGGGTTATGTTATTCCTATGTGGACTAGGTTGATTCTTGGGCTCATGTGCTGGGTCCGAGCTGGAAGTGGTGACTTATGTATATGTATGGGAATATACCTAAGTAGTGTTGGTTGTTACTTCGTGATTGTATCTTTCCTTTGTGGTTTATCCTTCGTGGATTATGGGAGACCTTCGGGGGTCTCGGGGTCCCTACTGAGTAGTATATACTCACCCCTGCACGGGCTATGCCCGCACTTCGTTGTGTTGGATGCAGACGACGGACATCGCTGATCGAGGTGGGAGATCGTAGAGCTGGATAGTTCCTGGAGGTTGATCCCTGGATGGGACGTACTCAGAGCAGACGGCTGGAGCTAAGGAGCAGAGGGGACTATATGTACCCACCCTTCAGGTGGGATTACTAGAGGATGGCTCAGAGTTGCTGCTTTACTTTTCTGCTGCTGTACTTTCTTTTCTGTTGTACTTTACTTCAGTAGGGTTTGTATTCTGGCCCATTTACTTTTCCAGCACTTACTTTTGTACTCAGTTTACTTAGTGTTTACTTCTTCTTGCATACTCTGTGGTGTTTTTTTACTTTATAAAGGCAATGCCTTCCCTTATATCCGGATTTATGCCTTTGGTGCTAGTCACCAGCCCCTGGCCTATGGAAGGAGGGCTTGGGGTAGTCACAGCACGGGTCCCGAGGACGGGTCATGACATTTATCTATCATATGTGTGTCATCTAGTATGGATAATATCATGGTGTTTTTTCCTTATTTTTTTCTTCTATTATAGCTTGGATTAGAATCATGTTTCTCTATATAAGGTCGGAATTTCATGAGACTGTGAGTCTAAAACATGTATATCACGGTGATTTCTGGGATTCCCTAAGGCTTTTTCATGTTTCTAGTTCGACCCCACTTGATTACTGAGGTGATTTGTAATGTATAAACAATATATTATTCGATATAAAGTTTCCCTCATGATTGGGTACCCTAGGGATAAGACAAGAAGAACTTTGCCTTTCATTTTCAGAATTTTCTTTTGGGTGTTTGGGGTGGTTACTAAATGTATTTATACTCACACCTACACAATATTTATGAACATAGATTGTGCCTTTTTTATACCATAGGATTTTACACAGAGTCCCTATAGGACCTAAGGTATGTGGATCTTAGTGAGCCAAACTGACAGAGGGGTTTACTTGAGCTAGGCCAAGGAGCTTATCATTAGTTTATTTTGATATTGGTCTCATATTTCTAATTAGGATGGAAACTTTTACATTTTTCATTTATTGGGAATGGTTTAATCCCATTTTTTTTATTCGGTTATTTTTTTGTAAAATAGATTGAGATATATGTATGAATTCATTATTGTTTCTAGTTTTTTGTGTCTATGTTTTGTTACATTGAGTTGTTTTTTGTTCTATTCATAAATGTACACTAGGAAAAGGCCTCCAATATATGTAATATACCTACTCAACACTAGTCATTTTCCCTAGTCATATTATAGGATGGAATTGTGAGTTGAATCCCAAACCCTGTCGGGTCAGGTCAAGACATAGTTGTACCAATGACTATTCCACTACAGTACCATAATGTCATGAGCTTGGTTTAGGTTTTTTATCAATAGTGTTAGGTGATTTCAGGTTTTTCTATAATTCCATATTATATTTTTTTGCTATGTCATGAAATGTATCCATTCACTTAAAATATGATAACCTTATTTTTCATCTCAATACAATATGACACTAGTGGTATTGAAATAATGGCAGAGTCATCATATAGAACTAATTTTGGTTTTTTTTCCTGTTCTAATTGATTTATCTATAAGGATATACTCTTGAATGTGATGCTTCTAGAATATATTTAATGGTGCCTCTATGATGATAAATATATAAGGTCCCATGAATGGATTGTGGTGATGATATTTCCCATGAAGAGGGTTCTGTCCAGAGCACTGGTTCTAAGGTGGTTCAACGTGTAGTCAAATAGTGGAGACACATCTCATTGAGAAGCTGGTTGCATTGATAGTTCAAGAGTAGGATTCACAGAGGATATGTGTAGTGTACAAGTTCTAGAGGTAGTAGACTCTATGTTACTATGGTGATCTAGACACCCAAGAATTAGATGAATGGAAAAAGGTAGTCATGCATGTAATCCACCTCATACAGGCTCAACCTGATCAGATGGTGGTTCTAGTAGTGATAATTCAACAGGGTTCGAATGTGGGATGGTTAAATCTAGTGACAAAGTCCCTTGATGTGGTGGCACTCACCGAGGTGGAGTTTGAGAAACTCCACCGGGAATTTTTTTCTTATAATACATGTTTTGTATTGTGCATATCCAGGAAATTTTATAGATTCAACAATGTAGAATGGCACTAGTAGTATACATTGTGTGGTTTATATCCATTTTGTGATACACATTGGATATGGCACGAGACCCATTATTTTACTATCACAACTTCATGAAGGGTCTCTATAGATATGTTTGAGTGGGTGGGTTCCCCTTATACCTTCCCTCTTATAAGGCGTTATTGGAGAAATCACAAGTCAAAGATATCATCCTTTTGGAGGGAAATGTTGATGTGTCCTACAATGGTTTTCACAAGTATGAGTCATCTACAGCAAAAAATTCAACTATATATATGAAGAAATAATGGTTTAGGATTTATAACCATTCCTCGAGTTAGGCACGTGGGCCTATAGTTCATGACCCACTTTAGATATTTGGAAAACCATAGTATAGCTAGTTTTACACTTTAGATTATCGGGGACATCATGTTAGAGATTTCAACCCATTTTTTTGTTGAGAGGATGTCGGTCAGAGGGCCCCCTTGCTTGAGGAAACATTTAGAACAGGGAGTCATACAAGATGGAATTTTTGGCAGAGTAGCTGGGAAAATAGTAGTCAGTTCCTGGATGTTTGAGGTGTTTCCACCAACACCCCATTGTGATCAACACTAGGATTATGTAGTTGGGGGATGTGGGGTATGAATGTTCTAGTTTTTATTGGTTATTGACCCAAAAACACCAAGGATGATTAGAGTTACACTCTATATCCTTCATAATTTATCCAAATGAAATTTTTTATACTAATATGACGTAATCTTTTCATTCCTCTTATATCTTGTGGGTAAATTTTGGTGAAATAGTGAATTAGATAATCCATGCAATGGTTTTTTTCAAGGTATCTTCAAATGAAAGAGTAATTGGTGTCCTAACACAACTAAGATATTTTTTTGTGATGTGATAAAAATAGTGTGGGGGAGTCAGTGATGCCCAATAATATTATATCGATGTGTAGTGGATGAGCCTCTCTACCCTCTATGTTCAGGGATTGGTGTGAAGTTGGTATTTTTTTATAAAGATCCATGTAAGACCTAATGTGAGCATTTGGGTGACACTATTTTTTCATTAGTACCCACATGATCATGGAATAATCTATATACATAAGATGCTCATTGAGGATGTAGTTCGTTTTAATGTATCATTGGACTCATGAGGAAGAGGGACACATTCCCCACTTAGATTCATTTTTGACCCAACTAAAAAAATGTTGGAATTTTAGTATTTCTAATGTGGATAATGTCATGTTGTGTCATACAAGTTCCTCATAATTTTCTATTCAAGGTGAGGTTGCGCATTGGAGTTTCATATAATTTCCGAGAATTTCATATGGTTTTTTTCTTCTTCAACACTTTCCATAGTTTGGATTGGTTTCCAACCATACATACTCCATTGGGATGCAACAAGAGGGTGTGTTAGTGATTCTATTTTTGATAAATATGTTAAATTTGTTTGATGTCAAATGAAGTTCCTAGTAAGACCTGTTTTTTGCACTTGGGAATCCTTTTCTTGGTCATTGGTACCATCTCAAGATAGGATTCAAACTGAAATATATGATTATTGATTAGTTATTAGATCAATTTATCCATGGGAGGATATAAACTATATTGTTACTTCAATATATGTGGCGGGTTAGCAATGTGGCATACTGCTAGACCATATGATTGTGAATGAATAGTGTTTATTAGTTCATTTCCACCTATCACAATTATAGATAAGTGTTACTCTTTATTGAATTATTTTGAAAATTTTAAAGTTATAAGATAGTGTGGTTTTACCTTGATGGATACCTAAGTGTGTTCATGTATGTAGTACAAGACCCCATGGCGAGCAAGGTGACATGGAATTTCCAGTCAATAGCTTAGTTTCATAACCATATAACAAGATGATCGAATTTTGGGTTTTAAAATCCCTAAAAGGAGGAGAATTTAGGTAATTGAGATTGATATTTAGGAATTTGGAATAGTTTTGATAACATTTACAAATCCATGAACTGATTCAGCATGAGAATCTAGGGCCCAGAGTGCCTCAATGAAGTGAATATAAAATTACTAAATATATTAGGTCAAATAGGTGTAGTTTTTCATGAAATATGGAATAAATCCTAGGTGGAGTCTTGGGATAGAAATATGAGTTTGTTCCAAAGTCTATAACATTGTGTTTTTTCATAGAATGACATAAAGATTACAACTCTGTTAGTCCAGATTTTATATGACTTGGAAATGAGCTTTGATGAAGACAAATTAATTAAATGAAATTTTTTTTAATTTTATAACCAAATCCACCTACTGTCTCCTACTCTGGGCATAAAAAATCATAGTGGGGAAACCTCTCATTTCCTCCATTTGGAGTTTGGTGGAGACCAAGACAAATAAACAAAATGGGTTGATTCTATTGTCATTTCATTACAATGATCATCAATAGATCATGGTGTTTCCTGATACATGCATCGTTCTACAAAAATTGGTTTAGAGTTTCACCCTATGGGAAAGAGAATTATATTTTTGGCCTAGGTAACCATCTTTTTTCATTTTTTTGGTTTAATATAAATTTTTTCAATATATAGTGTCCATTATAGGATGATATATATTTTTTGGGTAATCTGGGTGAATCGATAGAATTCAATGTTAATTCCTATCTAGAATTACCATCCTCATGGTGTGTTGTATAATGAAACATGTTGTATAGATATTGATTTTTTGAGGAAGTAAACTTTGACATCATACACAACATGTAACGGTGTTACATGTCTTATGGTGAGCCAACACATTGTCTAGATTACATGGACATATTTAGTCATGTGATAGTACATGACCATTTAATAGAACATGTCCAATGTAGATGGACATAATGTGCAAGAAATGGTAATAGAAAAACCACATGTTTGTGTAATCATTTGTCTTAAACATGCCATGTAGTGTTGGATACACAACCTATGAGGGACATGATTTGTCATCCATGTGGAATAAGAACATGAACAGGGACCAAGTGATGTCTGTCATGATGTTTATATGCTACACACACTATGTACCCCAAAATGGGTTTGATATCCATGTATATAGGATAGTTGAAAATGTTATAGAGCGGGTTCACACATTGTGTGGACCCCAGTGCACATCATTTCATCTATTATGATATAATCGATATCTTTTTCATTCCCTATATACTTTACTATAACTCAGATATCGCTTTTGAGTACCCTATATTTAGAATTTTTTCACATAGAAAATGATATTGTCCTCTATTTTAGCCTATTAGATCTTACTTTACATGTTTTGTATCAAGAGGCATGTGAAGTAGTTATTAACCTTGAGAGTGGTCTGGGTGGATCACTATATTGATGTAAGGCTTGTTTCCCATCTCTATATCCTTAGGATCTGGGTCCCCTGGACTCATGAGGTTGGTAGAGAGGTTTTCCACCCTTGTATTAGGGAATATGTCCCCAACATGTGGTTATGTTGTTATGCAATGATTGATAATAGTGACACTCCTTTTTGTTGTTATTGACTGGTGTTATAGATCAGTGTGGTTCTTAAGGGAGATGTTAGGATTAGTACTCCGCTATAGAATTTGGGATATGGTTTCACTTACCAAAATTATTTGATGTAGATGGGACACCCTCGTGTTATTGGCACGATTTATCTATAGTTGGGTAGTTCTTCTAGACATGGTACATTCCTGATGGAAAGTGAAAAAGTACCCTATATCATTTGTATAGTAGGATAGTTCACACTTTCTGAACTATGGTGTGGATGCTCCATAATCAATGGTAAGATATAGTTGTTACTCCAGTGTTTGATTGGGGATTAGTCCTCAATCTGTGGATTTGTTACTCCCCTATAATTTAAGGGTGTGGGTCCTCCAAACATGACACATAGATAGAGTAGTTAATCCCCTATCATGATAAGTTGAAGATCATCTATCCATGGAGATGGAAATCCAATTTAATACTTGGGTTTGGGTCCTCCAAATGTGTTTTTCAAGATGATTCAATACTGCCCTATTGTAGTAGATAGCCGATCACTAACATGGGGTTGGTACTCCCTTTTCATGTCAATGTACAGGTCACCCATATTATTTAAGCTGTTATAGGGGCACTTACATTTAATATCATGGTGTTGGTCCTCAACTATGGAGTGGTGCTCCCCCATAGTTGACTAGTAGTGGAGAGATGGTCCTCCATTTGAGTTAGTTTTCCCTCTTCTACTGAGTATAGTTATGAGAATAAAACTGAAAACAGGTTAAATATGACACCTGGTTAGGAAATAGTTCCTCCCAAATAATGTAAGATGTGGGACACTCAATACATGAGTCACAAAGGTTCCATGGGTTAGTTATGTGCTAGATCCCATTGACTGTAGGGAAGTTTTGTGTTGTGGGTCCCTCAAATCTCCCTCTCTCATTGTAAAGGGTGAACGTTGTGCATAGTCTATATTATTGAACACTAAACTCTATACAGTGGTGAATGTATGGACTCTCCAATTTGGTTTCCTATATCCTTGTATACAATGCACATTATTTTTGGAAGGACCTCTTTTTCTTGGGCCTAGATATCGACCAGCTGTTGTTTTCACGATGGTGAGTAACTCTCAGATGGGTCCCATCTTGTGGGGATGAGTTCTTGCAGTTTTTTCTACTACCATTGTGTTAGAATTTGATACATGAATAGAATATTGTTGTTGGTTATGAGGTTAGATCCTCCTGAGACTGGCAGTCAAAGATGAGTATATCTGGGTAATTTTTAGGAGACCTTTTGTTGTCATCACGTTTCTTGGTTAACACCCCTTATGGACTGAGATGAATAGTCATGTATAATAGATGGTGGTTTGAGATAGAGTATCTCTATCGATTTGGTACCCTATGGATAGGCGAGGAATATTTTTTCCTTTGGGTTACTCACTTTTCATTTGGGTTTTTTGGGTTTTTACTGAGTATTTTTATACTCATTAATTCTCAAGAACATGCCAAACGTGTTGTGTCTTATGAATACCATAGACATTTAAATGGAATCCCTAGAGGAACTGATGAAATCAGAGGATAGTGTACATGTCGACCGATGTGTTTAATGTAGCTTTTCTGAGGAGATTATCGATAGTTAATTTTGATAGTTCTCTTCTCTTTAAAATTAGGTTGGATGCTATTATAGTTTCCTTTGGGTGGGTGTGTGTGTTTCAATTTTTATGACTTTAGTAATTTTTTTATACTCTAGTTTGGTATAGTTATGTGCATGCATATTATTTTCCAGTTATCCATATGTTTTCACTATAGTATCATGATATTTATGGTTGCGTGAATATGAGTACCTTAGGAAAATGCCTCACATATGTGTGATATTCTTACGTTACACTAGCGACCACCCTATTAGTACCATGGCTATTATTTGCATGATTTGGAGGGTGTATTGTGTTTATTGTCAATCCTCAGTGGAAGTCCAGAATGTGTGCCTGTAAAGTGATCATACAGTTCAAGCAAACAATAGTATTGAATGTGGCATCATTTACCAGTGTTTTCCAAATGTTTGGGCCTCAAAATCGGAAAATGATGTCATAGATTTTTGGTAAAAGAAGGTGCGCACAAAGAGGAAGTGGTGCGCGAAAAAGGAGGGTTTTATGTGAAATATTTGAGTTGGGCCTAAAAAATAGTGTGGTTCATGAAATAGTGGATTGATGGTTTTTCCATAAATAGTGTTTTGGAATCAGAACATCAAAAAATGGAAACGGAATGGGCGGCAAGAAAAATCTGGAGAAGTGTGTGGAAATTAGTGCATGAATGAAACATTATGCGCCAAATGAGAGGGTTTTCACGCCACAGGGGGTTTTTCACACGGGGGTCATAGACACCTATAAATAAGAGGTGACCCCCCTCATTCCATTTGGTAGTATACTAAGAGAAGATCAAAGGTCAGATGCATGTAAAAACATTGTGTAAAGGGAGTTTCTCGAAAAAAGTATGAGTTGCGCGAAAAAGTTTGCATTGCGCAAAAAAGGGGAATCTGTGCGAAAACGCAGACATTATGCAAAAACATTAAGGTTGTGCAAAAAGATGTGCGTAAAGGAGGTTGTTGCACGAAATATTTTCCGTGAAAAAATCACGTATTTCGCGCAAAAGTGATATATTTCGCGCAATGGGTAGGAGTTGCACGAAATCTTCAGTATAACTTGTTTGCGGGTTTCTAATTATCTGGTTGAGTGGTTCAGTGCATTAAATTTCATCATTTTTGGAGTTTGATGCAAGTATAAACTCTTTATAAGCTGAGGAAAAGACTTCAATGGAAATCTATTGAAGAGTTCTTCTCATCTATAAACTGACTGGGACTTCACCAACGGTAGTGAGCCTAGGGGAGTCAGCGGGAGTGACCAGAGGGACACAGTGAGCTATCCCTAAACTTTTGTAAGGGCAGTGTTCCTGGGATAGAGTGACTATACCTGAACATTGTAATAAAAAACTAGTTAAGTTTAGTGGAATTAGGTATGACGAGCAACCTATCGGCGTATGCTCCTTGGACGTAGCCATTTGTGGTGAACTAAGTAAAAGTGTTGTGTCAACTTCCTGATTTCTTTTGTTTGACAGGTTTAACAAGTTACTACCAACGTTGGAAAAATATCCACAACTTTGAAAAGAAAAATTTGACAACCTGATTCACCCCTCCCCTATCAGGGTGTTCTAGGGTCCTGCACACCCCCAGACAAATTGGAGGCAGGCTTTGCTAGTTGCAACCTAGGCCCTTTCAGGATGGTCCATGACACATTAGGCCACATGGTGGACCCAAATGGTTAGTTTAAACATTGAACCATCTCTGTGGCTCAGTATGCCACTTTAAAATCATAGGATCTAGGATTCTAATATGACAATTATACCCTGTAACCATACAAAATGTCATTATGTTTTTACATTTTGTTAAAATGGATGGTTCAAACTAAAATCCAAATGTTCCATCCCCATATAAAAACTATCATCCTACAACATCCCCACCATAGAGATTATCTTCCTTTAGTGGCCTTGTTGGATAACAAAACAAACTACCTACCATACATGGTTATTAGAATTCCAATTCAACAGACACATTGAATTTTATAATTCCCAACATGCCTATATGGACCATTTTTAATATATAGGACATATTTCTCTAAAAATAAATCCAAAACCCATGAACAACATTGATGTACAATGATGATACTTAATATAGTTCTTTTTTCTCGAGTAATGATCATGTGTTAATTTATTTCATAATTTGGCCTATGAATCTTCCACTATAGTATAGTTATTTTATTTTTTTATTTTGAATCATGATATATAAACCATCGTAATTTAATTGAATAGAACATACATATTGTCATGTAGAAACTCATACAATGTTTCTAAGATTAATTAAATGGTAAATTTCTAATTTATCCAACCTACAATTGTTGTGTTAGAATTACCATGAAAATATCGCCAAAATCTTTTAGATTAAATTTATCCCAAACCACAACCTGGATGATTGTGTTCCTATCCAACTACATAAAACATCATGATAGGACCCAAGTAATAACATATATTACTAAATTAAATCATAAAAAACATGGGTCAACTATCCATGAATAATTGAAAATTTATTTTTATCCCACTTTCCTAAGGCATACCATGGTTTTTCCATTAATTCTGAATAAAGTTGGTAATCTACTTGAAATGATATATACTATCCAAACCCCCTCAAGATCCTTTTCTTTACAATGTAATTGCATAACCCCGAGAAAAGTTTGATCAAGAACCCATGGATCAACACATGTTTTCTTAGGCCTGATTTCGACATTCAAAGTGCACCCAAGTCCATATTTGAACACATACATGGGATAATAGAAAATCAAAACTTTTTTTCATTTATCAAATTGAATATGAGGACAAAAACATCTTTCTAACCACAAGAATAAAGGTCCCACAGCCTTCACAAATGATTTAATCCTACTGTTGATATAGATCCCTATCCTCACTACAAAATCATCTTAATAGATTAACTCATAAAATAATTTCCTACCTACAATAACTTTTTTCTCATACGTCAAGGAACATAATGTCTTTTTTGTATATGAAACTTCTCACTCTCGATCACTAACATGATAATCACACATCAACCATTCCCATATTCTAGGAATGGTTCACATAATTTCAATTTATTTATAAAACATAGTGTTGGTCACCACGCTCCCCAACAAATGTCATACAAAACACCATATTCATTATGATATAAAATTCATTGAATACAACTCTCGAGAAGTTTTTTTTGTAAAAAAATAAAAGATATTTAAATTTCACTACATATTACTGATGATATCACAGTATAATTAAAATAATATCTATATATAGGGAATAATAATACATAAAAATAGTACATTAAGATTCCATAAATATTGTTGTATTAATCTCAAATTTTATACTCATAATAATCAGGTTATACTATCCATAAATATCCCCTAAAAAATTTGTATTGACGATGTGTGTGTAGGTCCAACAACATGTACATTGAATCGTGGTACCCAATTCATTTCCCAAAAAAGACTACATAAATTAAAATTTTTCTTCATTATACCCAAATTTATGGTCACCATTCCCACAGGCATCATAGATGAAACTATTGATCCCTGACCATCAATCTGATGCTCACAAACAATAAAATTATAAACTATTTATAAAAAAATTAGAATGAAATATATAATCAATAGGAAGTAGGTACTCAACCTGTATAACTTGATTCAAGAAATTAATCATTCTCTTAGGATTCATATATAAATTTATACAATACGACCCTTGAACTTGTATTTTTGGTATCAACACGTTATAATAACCCTTAGATCTTATCTAAAAATTAAGAAACCCAACCATGATATTATTTATTGAATGGATTCTTGACTCATGATGTAGTTTCATAAATTCTATTGGAATTTGTATTATTATTAGTTAACTGTATTAGGGCCATGAACCACACCACCAATCTAAGCCAATTTTTCTACTCAATAACACTTTTAAATTTCATAAAAAACATAAATTGCCATTAATATATTAGAAAACTCAACCAAAATATATGTATTGGTCTCAAAATGAAAATACAACCAAGATCACCACCTGTATAGAATAATAAACCAATTGATGGTCTCACTCATAGGATTCCCACGATCATATTAACCATTATTTTACTATGATATATGTTAATTATAAAGGCCACTACCTCTACCATCTAGTTTGAATGATCAAATCTAAAAATTGATAAACATAGTTTCCCCCTAGAACTAAGGTCTCATGATTGATAACTGTATCCTACATAAGGGTCTCTAATACAAAAAATATATTGCTCCTATAAAATCACTCCAAATTGGTAAAACTAGTGGTAGGTAAAATATCATCATCCTAAAAGGATGAAATCATGCCAATATTGGAATAAAATATTACATGTCATGAATTGGTCTACTAATCCATAATCATTTCTATGATACCTAAAAATGAAATACTCCCAATAGGATCATGATATGAATATAAATTGATAAATAATGGACACTCACTGGGTGTCTACATATGATAATAACCGCTCAATGTTTATATTAGAAAACAACCACCCACATACCTGTTGGTTTCATTTGAGGGTCTAAGTTACATAACTAACCCAAATAGTAAATGAATGACACACATCTTACATAAGATGTTGTCTAAAATTTTGAATGGCATCATATTTCTAAGGAGACTACGACACCCAAAATAACACTTACCATTATAAAATGTAATGGAAATTTCAAATAAGTGTCATGAAAACAGATTCAAGGTTCTACCTTATATCCCATATATCCATCACAAAATAAGATACCCACAAAAAACTATGTGTAATTCCCACATTCCAATTCATGGTGATCTAACATGAATTGATAGAATAAACCCTTAGATGATTTTAATTCTTGATAAATTCCTATAAAATAATGCATATATTCATTTACATGAATTTTTATTTATTATAAAAATTAAATAGGATCTAGTTTATGATTTATCAAGATTAAGTTATATAGAATCTGGAAATGGATCATTATATACCTAACATATCATCCATCAGGTAGAATGTTTTACTATAACATAATTTAAAAAAAAAAAATTTATTTCGTCATTACTCACAACATGATACATTTAAGGAAAATCTAAATTACTAGATATAGAGGAAGACACTTTTAAGGTTATAATTAGAATGTTAATTAAATTTATCCTGAAAAAATAAATCTCAAAATATCCTAATGGATTTATTTATCATTTTATGTTGATTGGTTAATAAAATTTGAAAATAAATCTTTACAAAACAGTGTATAAGTGGATTTTTACCCATTATATAACCATTCAAATTTATCAAAAGTAAAGCACTATTGTTACATGTATTTTTCATGTATTTTTTCATACAGTATGAATTATTTCAAGACTAGGTGCTATGAAAACATGTGATTAGAAGGCATAGTATTCCCATAATAAATATTTAAAATATTTTAAATATATTAAATATCACATGTGAACAGTTTTCCTAAATAAATGGAATAAATCCTGAAAAGGAGATGAAATTAAAATCTAATGGAAAAATTGACTTCCACATGCTGGTTATCCCTTAGGTGTTGCATAACCATTTTCTGCATGTGGAGTTTGTGAAATATACATAGCATGAATATAATTAATAAAATAAATAAATCATTCCATTATTTTATTTGTTTTTTATTAAGACCAAAATTCTCATTTAAATAAAATTTTTTATCCAAATTGTAGAGTTATCTACATAATCCTTCAATTCAAAGAGAGTGTTGGAGTGGTATTGGAGTTGATTACATTTATAAAAGACAACCAAATCAATGATTGACAATCGAGGTCCAATTGAATTGGAGGATCCTTCCAACAACAATGGTACAACATAATTAATTGATACTGATCTATTAAAGTTGTGGAATAAAGTAAATTTCATTGGAATTGTCAACATTTAATTATTTATAGGATGAATGCAAATCAATCGGCCAACTAATTGATTCATGGAATAGTTATATTATAGAATGGTGTTACCTATAGGTATTTATTATTTGAATTGACTATGTTATTATGGTTCATCTGTTTTCATTATAACAAAATAATATCAATGAAAAATAGTCGTTGATGTGATGTGTTCCTCTTTTTCCTATTTCTTGGTATTCACACATTGTTCTACATGCATTTTTCACTGGGGATTTCTTGATCATTTTATTGATTGATTAAAAATATATTGATTGTTGCATACACATTTCTCACAACAATGATTCAATTTCACATATCTGACAATGGATTGGAATGTGGATTATTTGATTAAGTCAATAACCACCAAATCAGATAAGATTGGAGATATCCCAGTTTGAGTAATTAGTGTGGTGAAAAAGGGGGTAAATGGTGTATGATTTGTGTGGGAGTAAGATAATTATATCCATACAAAATATTATCCAAAGGATTGGCTATAGTAGATACGTGATTCTATGAGCTATCAATTTTTTAATTTTTGACAATAGGAGGATGATACAGCACAATAGGATGAAAAAAAAAATCTAGAAAATCATTATCTAAACAACATGTATTTTTGAAACAGACATTGTGTGGGACTGAAGGTGTGTTGTCTAGGGTTTTCATAGAAAATATTAATATCTTGCAATTTCTAACATAGTCACAAATCATATTCCTTGGCCAATCAGATCAGCTTGTACCTTGGAGGATAGGCAAATATTTCTAAGAGATCACAATATAACTCATGAATTATACAACCTCATGGATATGGACTTTCAAGGTGTACATGAAAAGTTTTATGTACTTGAACACAATCAGAATAACATGATTTGGAACACAATGTAGAATATGATAAGCACACGCGCATGTTTTGTGATATATGGGTAGGACCTGGGGTTGATGGTTCACAATTTGTGTCAATAGTACAATCTATGTAATCCTATAATGAATTTTTAGAGACCATTTCCTCTTTATTGTAAAAATTACTCTTTAGGTTGTTTTCCCTATATCCATTCCCTAAGGATACATGTGTAATTGTTTCCTACATATATTTATTTTTTCCCATTAATAGGACATATTGGATAGAGTTGTTATAATCCATCTATGAGGCCATGTGTGAGATCCTCTTCCATATTATTTCCCTAGGTTGAGTTCATGGTATCATCATTACCAATTATACATAGGAACTAATAATATACTTATAGTTCTAATCTAGAATTAATTTTTGGTATTCCCCATGGTTGTGAGTATGATCCTCTTTTGTGAAACATTCTCTTCACTATTGTGACATATATGTATTTTGTGGGACCTGATGAGCCATCCATCTCAGACTAATGACATTAGTTTTATCTAGATAATGGAGTGTGGTCTATTGAATTTATGTAATGTGGGGTCTATGATGAGGATCTCTATGATGGATTTATGGTCGTCACATTACATTGTGATTTTTTTATTCATTGAGTATATCTATCTGTTCTCGTAATATAATCAATGGAAATATACATGTGTTGAGTTGTTTGTTAATCAGGTCATTTCATGTGTGATTATTTCTAGAGGTTGATGTTGTTATTTTTATACTCAACACTACATGAGATTTTCATACATGTGTACTATCTTGATTAGATAATTCAAATTTTGATAGAGTCCTTTAAAGACCAAGACCATATGGTTTATAGTGAGCTTGACTAACTGAAGAGTGTTCCTATGGTTATCTAGACAATAGTCCCTATATTTTCTTTTATGTTTTACTTTTGTTTCAGGATCTTTATATGGGGTTATATATTTCAATATAAAAAATTTAGTGATTTTTTATAATATGTTCAAGGGATTTACATGTTTGAATTCATGGTATATCAGTTTTTTCTATTTCAATATTATATGGGCTTGGGTATATATGTGTGAGTATATGTACATTATAATAAAGCCTCATATGTCAGTGATACACCGACATGGTGTTAGTCTCCAGTCGCTGGTCTATTGGAGGCATGTTTGTGGAGTCGCGATAGGTGAACCATTGGGATAGGTTCTAAAGGAGTTGTATTAGGGGACCTAGTTATACAATAGAATCAAAATATGCGATATTGTTTTGGGGAAACACTATTATACATTTTGAGTTTAGAGTTTACGTCATGGAATCTAGTATTGGGGTGGTGGACGATACATCCATTCAATAGGAAAATGATCACATAACCTTTGACTCAATAAATGAGGACACCAGTTTTAATGAAAACTATTGGACATGAATCATACAGGAATGGGTTGTTTTTTTGACATCCTTATGAAGTAATTTATCTTGATATACACATTTACCCTGTTACATATAGTTTATTTCATAATTATTCTAAGATGTATGAGATTTATGTTTCAACAATAGGATCACAAGGATAACCCCCCTATGAAAATGAATCGATGTAGGGACCTATTCTATTGGTGTTACCTACTAGTGGTGTAAAAGTTATTCCACCACTTGTAGTGTACTATATGGAACCCACACTAAAATTAGATGAGGTTCTATGTCTGATCTTGAATTATGAGAAAAAGAGATATCATCCCCTTTGGATATGAGGCAAGCCCAACACATAGTAGTTTGAGGACTACCTTAATGAATTTTTTTGAGTTTTTTGTCTCTTCATGAAACTAGATGAAAAGATTTTTGTTCTAACGATGATAATTCTCTGTTTATATTGTAGGTGATGGTAGGTTTTACTAATCCAATCATATAATGAGGATACTCTAGCATGTTCATGGTTTGTTTTCCTTTTCAGAGACGTGTTATCCATTGATATGTTGTGTGATGTTTGTATCCAGGGGCCTCAAAATCTCTAGCGGGGTAGAATTGTAATACCGCATAATGTTATAAATAAAACTATCATTATAATTTAGATAAATATATTATTTTTTAATATAGTTAAAGAAAAAACATCAAACTATTTTGTTTATTTATATAAAATTACATATAAAATGGACGGTTCATATTATTATCAAGGATAATATATCTGTTTAATAGTGATCGCGTGCTTAGTTTAAATATAGTGTTTTGAAATATCATATTGTAAGAAAAGGAAATGATGGCCTCAATCAGTAGGATCGTACCCTATATATCCAATTTATTTGAGCTTTTGGTGAGATAAAATCACTATGCTTTTCCCACAACCAATCCGAAGATGATATCCAACAACTAAGGTGTGGGAAAATGTGTTTATAGGAAAGATCAAGCTCATCTAGATCACATCCCAATCCATGTATGTCAAACCACACCATGAAAGTACCAACATACCTAACCTTCCCCAAAGTGTATTTTCTAGTATATTTATGTGGTTTGTATCATGATAGTATAAATATGAGTATTTTAATTGTTTTATATAGAATAATTAATAAATTTTCATCATATTATAATTACATTATGAATGATTTTATTATTAACACAATAAAATAGAAGTAATATTTTTGAGTAGTGTTAAAATTAAATTATTGAATTTATTTTCATGAATCAATAGATTTTTTAAAAAAAATATTATTTTAATAATATGTTATTATTAAATAATTTTTGTCAAATATAACTGGTAATATAATTTTTGTGAAGCCAAATTTAATTTTTATAAGGGTTGGAGAACTGTTATTTTAAAAAAAACATTTCTCAATAAATTTTGATTCTTATTTTAAAAGTTAAATTAAAATTTTTTAGAAAATTATTTATATAAAATTAATATTATTATCAGAATTCGAGAATCTAAATCATTCAATGGTGAACTTTTCATATTTCTTAATTCAAATGAGTTTTGGGTAAAAAATAAAATTATGTATAAATATAATTTCTATATTATAACATCATAGTTACAAAAAAGTGTTTTAATAAATACTATAAAATGTATCCAAGACATTATTTATGATTTATCATTAAATTATTTTTTATTTATGTTTATTTTAACAATTTTTTAAAGCCATTGAAAATCCATAAAATCCATTAATATATTTTATGTATTTAAAATTGTTTCATTTAGAGTATTACTCACCTATAGATAATAAAGGGTATTATATTATTAATTTGATCAAATGGACTTATAAAATAATATAACCCAAATCCATTCGGATGAAACCATTGGAAATAACCATTTGATGGTTTGTTGGTTTGGTAATATTATTTTATGGAGTCCAAAACCTATGTATGAAAAATGATAAAGAATCCACCAAAATTTTCCTATATATTCCAACCAAATATAAAACATGTATTCACTAAAAATTAATGGAGAACTTCCTTTTTTTAATTCCTCTCTCTAGAGTCCTCTCAAGATGTTAAAATATCCCAAGAAGCTCCTCACATGAATTTGGAGTTACACGCTCATGTAGGGGTTCTTTTCATTCTCATATTTATTAATGTTTCATTATCATTCTATGAAATACATTAGAAATTAATAATTCTGGGACATCTATTTTCATGTTAATATTACTTCTGAATTGATTTACAAATTAATATACTTATTTATCTCTCATCAACCCATTTTATAATTTTTTCCAGCAATGATGTTTTTCTGTAAAAACATCACTGTGATTTTTTCAGGAAACAAAATTTGTAGTGAAATCCATAGAAATTTTCTATCAATGGTATTATAAATTATACATATATACATAAATAATATAGGACTTAATTGTATGTGTTACATACACTTTTATCATGGAATATATTATGATGATGAATGAATCAATGTTGTATGATATATATAGAACACTTAAGCCTGAGAATGAAATGAATGTTACGGGTGCACCCATAATTTCATAGCACTTCAATTCATTGATTAATGTTTAGACTCACAAGACATCATGATGAGATATGGAGTGAACCTTATTAATTTTTGTGACATTTTCCATTATGACTTCTTGGTAGTAATCCTTACCCAATGTTTCAAATGCATTATTTTATGTTGTAGCCACATTTCTCATGTAATGATTTTCATTCTATATCATCCAATATTATTCATGTTTCTTTTATTCAAAAATTTTATACCTATGGGATACACATATTACACAATTCAATGAGTATTCATGTACTGATATTTATATCTCCTCCATTATAATGTTTGTCCCTAGTTTATCCCATGTAGTTTTATATATGAGAATGTTTTGGATATTTTCAATAAATTTGGGTTATTTCATATTTTATTTTTTTATTTAATGTACATAATTCCCAAATTCATCATAATTATTGATCATTCTAGGTAAATTAAGTTTTATTTTATTTAATAAGTAATTTATTCATGTCAAATAAATTTAATGTTGTTATTGTTGGTATCAGAGGAAATGGGTTTTTTGTTTTGTTTTATGTATTATAAAATTATAGAAAAAATATTAGGTATAAGACTGTGTATAAGAAAAAATCACTAAATTTTAGTAATTATACAATTTTTTTGTTATATTGAAAAATATACCATTCTGGGTTCTTAATGGAGATGTGGTTCTAAAAAATATGTACAAAGGGGTGACAACTACAACAAGGTGTGTCAGGCCTGATTTGGTGAAACAAGGTACATGATAGTGATCTATACAGTATGTCTGGTTTTACAATATCAGTGGATATGCTTTGGTAAAATCAAAAGATCATTACAAACCACTATTAATGGAATGAAAATTTCCCATAATAATGTATGTTAAGAGATATATCACAGATAAAATACATTGAATACCAAAAATTCATATGTTATGTAAATAAATGTATGTTATAAGTAATCCCTTTGGTGTAATTGGATTTATCTTTTATGTGTTTAATAGTATAAAAACACTCATCCATAAGTTTATTTATTTTACCAAATATTCATAAATCAGTTGAATCGTGTCAATAACCAATATTCTGGGAAATGTGATGAATTCCCCAAAGAGATGCCAAACCCAATGAGAGATGGAATCATGAACCATATAATGATACAGTATAATCTATAACAGGTTCAGAATAGAATCATGGATCAAGAGGAGATTCAAAATCCCTACATGAGATAAAAATAATAAATTGAGACTATTATGTGACAAAGGACACCAAATTTCAATGCATCATATGATCCCTTAGACACGGAAAAATTTATCAACTCCATTGAGTAAATCTTCCCCATCCTTAATTTTTCAAAGTAATAGAAGTATATAATTGCTATTTTTTATAAATATTGTGAAACAAATAAATGGTGAACATTGATTAAGAATAAAATGACTAAAAAAGTGTTTGATGCGATGAGGTGGAAGGAATTCCAAAAAATTATTATGGATAAGTACTTTCCTGACAGTCTCTAGATAAAAATGAAAAGGGACTTCCTTTCCCTCAAGCCAAAGAAGACGAATCTATCCGGGCATACATGGTAAACTTCCCAAGACATCCATGCATCACCTATAACATTGTTGTTAAACCTTAATTCATGGTCAAAATCTTTTTTGTGGGCTTAAACCTTGAATTATAAAATCCTTATCCAATTGAGACATTGATAACTATTAGGAAATTGTGTTATGTGCCCTCAAATTTGAGATAGGGGTTAGTAAATACCACGGGTATCATAGAGATAATAAGATGATATTGGAGTTTAATTATGGTGGTATAATTTATAAATCTATCAATTTTATAAAATTGAAAATTTTTACTTATCAAAGGTGTCAAAAGAAACACCAAGGAAATTTCATATTTGTAATTAGGAAATGTGTTCGGTGTAGGATGGAAGGAAAACTAACCAAAAATTATCGATAGGATAAACCCACAAATTCAATGGAGGAAATTAATTCACAAGAAAAACCTCAACACGTTTTTTATTGACTTCATGGATGTAGGTAACATTTCAAATCGAATCACAATTAGTAATGTTTTCAGAGGCTACCGAAAACTACCATGGTAGAGTGGGTGGAATTTTTCTACCACAACCATTAAGACAGATCCTAAAAATTATTTCGATAGAAATATTATAGTTATCAAATTTAGAAATGAAATCTTACTATTAGATTCAGGTTTTATGAAATCCTTAAGATATTTAAATTTTAGTAGAACTATTCAAAAACCAAAAAAAATCATGGAAGTAGAGACGTTGTTTAAAATAGAAAATATTAAAATTATTTCATCATAGGTATATAACCAACCCATTATAAATATTTATGGGATAATAAATCTATAGAAACATATTATACTCTCATTTTTGGACACTGATGAAATTTAGGTATTGATTGGATTTCCTTATATAGAGGGAACATAAATTGACGCGACAAGGAAATCCCTCTCTGTATTTTGAATTGTGCACCGATGTTGTAAAATTTCATGGAAGAGGAAGAGTCTTATATTGAACCAACATTTCAATCATGGATATTATTTCCCTATAATAATTAATATCTAAATTAAATTATTGAGTCTATGGAAATAATTATCCTTGATGTTGTGCATATTGTGACCAAAAACACTGATATGTTTCCCAAGGAATTGGCTAGTCTTTCCCATAGCTGAGAAGACAAATTTTCAATTGATTTTACACCGATGGAGTTTCCATTATCCTAGAATCCATATTAAATCAATGGTGTGTAATATGAGGAGTTGAATAAAAAAATATAGAAGATTATAGATTAAGGGTTGATACAACCGAGTTCTTTAATATGGAGTGCAAGAGAGCTCCCATTATGAAGAATTATGGTTCCAATTTACTCTACATTTGTTATCATGAGCTCAACAAAATCAATATATTAAACAAGTATCCACTGCAATGGATAGATGAATTGTTAGATTTACTATGATGAGAACAAAACATATCCATGGTTGATCTTTGGTCGGGATGTTATCAATTATGGGGGAAGCATGAAGATATACCCAAGACCATTGTTGGGAAAAAATTCATCAAGGTAACAATGAACCATTTTTGTGGTGTTTGCGTTTGATGAAAAAAATGATTCGTTTGTTTACAAAGAGGGTTTCCATATTGATATGATTAGTTCTGAATATATTGTTAACAACCTATGTGGAAAAAAACCATTTCAATGGAATGTATGATCTAGAGGAAGTACAAACAAAACAGATACAAGGTGGAACCATTTTATAGTGTTTACAAAAAAATTGGCCTCAAAATTAGAAAATGATGAAATGTGTTTTTTGCAAAGGAAGTTGTGTGAATGATCTAACGTGGTTTGGTAAAATGTGCACATTGAATGTTTTGGGGTCAAAATGTTGAAAAATGGAAAAGGAATGATGTGCACGAACGATTTGAAAATGTGCATGAAAGATGAAGATGTGTGAAAGAAACATGCCAGCCCAATTCGTCGTCAATTTGAGGTTTTCCTGCTCAAAGAGGATCTTGTGTGAAAAAATTTAAATATTCCATGTAGGGTTCATTGATTCCTATAAATTAGAGGTGACACCCCCCCCCCCTCATTCGATATATTAAAAAACAAATAGAAAATTGGAGCACTTGATCATGTAGGAATATTATGAAATGGGAGTTGCACAAAAGATTTTGAGTTATGCACAAGCTACGAATGTTGTGTGTAATATTTGTGTTTCATGAAAGATTGATGTTGTGTGCAAGGGGTGTTTCACACAAAAAGTGGAATCATGCACAAAAGGAAATAATGTTTCACATAACACGCATTAAGGGTTGTGCAAAAGATTTGAGGTTTCCCAGTAATAATGTGGAAAAGTTTCATTCGTCACAAGATGAAAGTGGAACATCAACAGAGAATCCATCATCAGTTATATATTAAGATTTCAATAGATATAATGAAAAGACCTACAGGTCTATAAAATGTGAATGGATCTTCTGATGATGAATTAATAACACTTCAGTTGAAAGAGAAGGGAGATTTTATATTGAGATTGGGTTTAAAGTAGGAGAGATAGCGAGTCCACTCTGAACTGGTAAACAGGAGTGTGCATATAGTGGATTTGGTACATCATCACATTGACAATTTATGCTCCTTTTACGTATCCTATGAGGGAAGGGTCAGCATATTTCCAGGACCTTCCTTCTTTAAGTTGAAGGAGAGATAATGACCCCTGAAACCCGCCTTCAAAAGGTCCCGAAGTGGCGACTAGCACCAAGGGTATAGAATCACACACTAAATTGAAGGTATTACCCTTTTTCTTTTAATAGGATCATGAGATAAGATAGTGAATCCCACAACAACACCAAAACTAAAAGAAAAGTAAAGCCAAAAGTAAACCATTTCCACATTCATGTTCAAAAGTAAATGATACATGTTACAAGAACTCCAAAGATAAAGTACCAAAAGAGGGGAAAACGTCAACAGCAACTGCCCCAAAGGCCCGCGCTAGTATGGTCCTGCACGATCCCCGAAGTCCTCCTGGAAACCTGAAAGCAGTGATATATACGTAGGGTGAGCATACAAGTATACTCAGTAGGAAAAAACCAAATACTCTCATGCACAAGTGGGGGAACGTACTAAATTCCTGTGATAAAAAGAGTAAACCAAACACCTAACAAGGTAAACTATCCACCCAAACCTCACCAAGGAACACTCCCCAAATAATGCAATTCAAGTAATGTATAGTAATAGCACATCGATGTTTGGGTACCCCACGCCACTTTTCCACTGGTTATTGAAGACATCCTACGCATCGAACCAATCCCACCATTCTCACCATAGTCCCACTGCCACACCCCGCCTGCACACACCTGGGCCATAACCGCACACAGTCCCACTGCCGAATCCCGCCCGCACACACCTGGGCCACATCTGTCACACGTAACCATGCCTATAAACACCTAGGTCCAAACAACCACCACCATGCCCGAAGACACCTGCGATAGAAGATCCACTACCATGCCCGTATACACCTGGGCCTCATCCCGAAGATACTTAGGAAACTACATGCCCGCACACACCTAGGCCATAACCACCACACTACCCCACCCGAAGGTTCTTGGGATAATAATGGACCTCAAGCCATCACAGCCTACCCGAAGATACATGGGCTATCCGGGAAAGGGAGCGTAAAAGGAGCTAATAACCATCCACTAAAACTAGTGTTGGGAAAAACACCCTCCCCCATGAATTGGGGGTGTTCGGCACTAAGTGATCAACTTTGGTGGGGTGCGAATAAGAAGCACAAAACTACAAGTATATGTATAGGTAACAAGCACTCACCCAAAGTTTAGGTTTTTCTTCAGCCAGCTTCAATAACAAAAACAGTACCCATGTCCACGTCACAACTCACACAAAAAAAACCCATTTGTCCCATCCTTGTTTTTTTTATGTTCAGTAATGATGTTTAAGAAATTGTTTGCACCTACATGGGCAACTAGAAAGCATAAGCTCAAGCCAAGGAAAGAGTACAGTCAACATCAACTTAAACATCCACACCCGGTTCTCTCGTAAAGTCACAACCACAAAAGGAACCAAGGAAAACCCCAAGATACAATCCCATTTTCAACATACATGAGCCAAAAGGTTTCTCAACAATAGAGGATCCCACCCCAATTCGTGATATAACAAGGTAACCACCCGGTCTTAAAATTCACAACCACTGAAAGCATAACATAGGGGATTCCATCCCCAATTTCACAACCACCGAGAGTATAAAAAAAGGGGATCCCATCCCCTCCCACATCTCCCAACAACCGGACCATGAAAGAAGAAAAATCAAACCACCACCACCATGAAAAGCATGCCCATGCTGGTATTTTCATATTTATAAGATTTAACACACTCCATGATTTAAATTTTCGTGCCTTAACCGGGGTTATCACAAAAGGGATTGATCCTGGTGATTTCAATTTATTTATCCGGATATACGTGATTAACTAAATTCCGTTAAACAGTAAGGGTTCAAGAACACGATCCATTTAACATCACCAGAGGTAAGGGTTCATTAGTGCACAGAGAAAAGACCACCAACAGGCATGATTTTCAGTAGGCGTAAGCCCGCATAATTCAGAAATAAGATCATAAAACAAAGCAGCAGCATCGATCACAGCCCCCCTTCATTCTTTATAGAATATGTTCATTATCTTTATTTAGGTTTGTTTCATCCAATTCTACAGAATCAAAAGCATGCACACCCCGCATGATACACAAAAGGGATAGCCGAAGGATAAATACCCTAGTTGTTGATCAACAATCGACGCTGAGCCTGGGTGTGGAACTTCACGGATAGCGATGCAGCTCGCCTGAAAGAAAATCCACTAGTCTTATCGAGGGGTACTACTAGCAGAGGGTGATCGAGAAAAGAAGAAACCACGGCTAACCGTTAGTTTATAAGGGTCGGGGACGGTTGAAATAAGAACGTGAAACCGTGTAAGGAGCGGGGGTCGTGGGTTGACCACGCGGCCCCACACATTATTAAAGGGTTCTAAACCGACACACACGCTAGGTTAATTCATTAAATATTTAATTAGAACATTTATGGGCGTTACCGGGATTTAAAACAAGCTTGAAGGGGTCAAAATAGGGTTTAAAACCCAATTCGCACAAAAATGAGCGCTACTAGAAAGACCCTGCGGGGGTAGGCGAGGGCCACCGGTAGCTGAGTGATACCTGTGGCTGAGATCCACTGGTGGATAACAGCTACCAGTAAGCTATAGCGACTGGTAGACCGAGATACCGATAGACAGAGCTACCGGTAGGTGCAGCTACTGGTAGATCGAGCTACCGGTAGACAGAGCTACCGGTAGGCTGCGGCTACCAGTAGACTGAGCTACCGATAGGCCTGCTACCAGTAGGCTAATTCTACCGGTAGGCCTACCGTTAGGCCAAACTTCACTGAGGTTCCCAACACGAGATTTTCACAATGTAATGTACCCCAAAGAAAAAACCAAGGCCATTACATCAGATACCTCTTAAAAGATTATCGTCCTCGAGAATCAAAACAACCCAGAAGGAAAGAGAGAGTCCGAACAACCACCTCAAAAGATACCTCTTAGGAGTGAACCTCATTGTTAACTAAGAACACTTTACTTTCAAGAACCAAGCGACATAACATGTCAAACTGCCCAGCCATGTGGGTTGGGGAGTCTCATTCCCCATGTCAAGATACTATCCGCTTTGGGTGGCACTGATTCACCCGCACAAGTTTAATCGCATCCACCTTAATGCGTCTTGATTAGGGCTCAGGTCCTCCCCTCCCCATAGCCAGGGCTCTTCACACACATTCAGAGGAAAGAAAACCAGTATTTCATATCCAACAAGGTAAAATGTTCTACCACAAAAATTATAACAAACAGAACATCACAAACTCAAAACAACTCTGGGTACTGGGCACGCATCTGTGCTTCCCTCTACCACGTACTCTCTTCAAGACCACCATGTCTCCATAACACACGAACCAAGGGAATGGTTCGCCCACGAAGCACATTCTCCTTGTGATCCTCAATCATCACTGGTCTCTCCACAAAAGTCATGTCGTCCTCGATGTCCAGCTCTCCCCAGCCGAGGACGTGTGAATCGTCGTGCACATACCGACGGAGCTGGGACACATGGAAGACATCATGTATCCTCAGTAGCGGTGGTGGTAATTCTATCTGATAAGCCACATTTCCAACCCGCCGCAACACTTCGAAGGGACCGATGAACCTGGGAGGAAGCTTACTCCCCTTTCCAAACCTCTGTTGACCACACTGAGGGGAGACCTTCAAGAACACGTGGTCTCCAACCTCAAACTTCAAAGGGTCTCCTCCTGGTATCAGCATACGACTTCTGTCAATCCTGGGACGCTTTTATCCTTTCCTGTATGAGCTGAACCTTCTCTGTCGTGCCCTACACCACCTCCGGGCCAAGGATGCCCGCCTCTCTGACTTCGATCCAACACACAGGTGAGCGGCATGGCCTCTCGTACAAGGCTTCAAACGGGGCCATACCAATGGTAGAGTGATATCTATTATTGTAGGAAAACTCTACCAGAGGCAGGTATTGCACCCTTGATCCTCCTGAGTCTAGAATACACACCTGCAGCATATCCTCCAAGGTCTAGATGGTGTGCTCTATCTGTCCATCTGTCTGGGGATGGAAAGCAGTGCTAAGACGCAGTTGGGTGCCAAAAGCATGCTGCAATCCTATCCAGACTCACGAGGTAAACCATGCATCCCTATCCGAGACTATAGACCTTGGAATTCCATGCAATCTCACCACCTCATCCACGTACCTTCGTGCCAAAGCATCCACTTCACTCGACTCCCTGATCGCCAGAAATTGAGCCGATTTCGTCAACCAGTCCACTACCACCCAGATGGCGTCGTATCCCCCTTGGACCTTGGGTAGTCCCATGACGAAATCCATCGAGATGTCATCTCACTTCCACTCGGGGACATCTAGAGACTACAGTAGGCTTCCTGGAACTCAGTGTTCAGCCTTCACTTGCTGACACACTAAGCACTTGGCCACAAACTCGGCCACTGCACGCTTAACTCCGGGCCACAAAAACTGTTTCTTTAGTCTCTGGTACATCTTGGAAACTCCTGGGTGTACCGCCAGAGGTGAGTTATGGAACTCACTGAGAACCTTGCCGCTCATCACTTCTGGAACTAACAACCTCCCCTGGAAAAGCATCTGGTTCTGACCATCCTCTGTCCATCCTTCCGGAGCATTTCCCTAGTCAACTCGGTCACGCATCACTTCACACTCTGGGTATCCCCACTATGACTCCTCCACTTGCTGCAACAGAGAAGACTACACTATCATCTGATACAGGAAGCATCTACCGCTATCCATCCTCGCATCCAGGTGTAAGGCAGCCAACTCCTCCATTGCCTTCCAGGTGTCTGCCGACTCTCGGACCGCATCCTTCTGTGATCTCCTGCTCAAGGAATCAGCCACTACATTCCCCTTCCCTGAAGTGTAGGAGATCTCAAAGTCGTAATCCTGGAGGAACTCCATCCACCTTCGTTGCCGCAAGTTTAGGACCCACTGATAGAAGATATACTTCAAGCTTTTTTGATCTGTGAAGACCACAAAGTATTATCCATTGAGGTAGTGCCACCATAACTTCAGTGCAAAAACGATCGCTGCAAGATCCAGGTCGTGGGTGGCATAATTATGCTCATGAGGGCGTAGCTGCCTAGACCCATAAGAGATAACCCCTTGTCCCTGCATCAACACAAATCCCAGGCCTTGCCCTGAAGCATCACAGAACACTTCGTATGCTGCCCCTTATTCTGGTAGCCTGTGAACTGGGGCACTAACCCACTTCTCCTTCAGATAGCTGAAGACTGCCTCGCACTGCTCACTCCACACGAAAACCTGATCCTTCTTTGTCAAGGTCGTCAAAGGGGCTGCAACTCGGGAGAAGTTGGGTACGAACCTCCGATAGTAACCTGCCAGCCCGAGGAAACTACGGACCTCTGCCACATTCTTGGGTGCTGCCTAAGAAACAACTGCCTCCACCTTTGACGGGTCCACCGCTATACCCTGCTCGGACACCACATTCCCGAGGAAGTGCACTTCTCAGGTCCAGAATTTTCATTTCGACAACTTTTCATAGGGCTAGTGCTATCAGAGGACCTCCAAAACCATCCTCAGGTGATCTGCATGGCCCTCCTCTGATCTCGAATAGATCAGGATGGCGTCGATGAACACAACTACGAACAGATCCAAGTACTCCCAGAAGATGGAGTTCATCAACCCCATGAACACAGCTGAGGCGTTCGTAACACCGAAGGGCATGACTACGAACTCGAAGTGTCCATATCTGCACCTGAAGGTCATCTTTGAGATGTCACCCTCCTTTACTCTCAGCTGGTGGTACCCAGATCATAGGTCGATCTTCGAGAACTACCCTTCCCCTTTCAGCTAGTTTAAAAGATCGTCTATCCTCGGAAGAGGATAGCGATTCTTGATCGTCACCTGATTCAGCCTATTATAGTCTATGCACAACTTGATACCACCATCTTCCTTCTTTTTGAACAAGACTGGAGCACACCACGGTGACGCACTCGGCCGAACATAACCCCTCTTCATCAGATCGTCAATTTGAATCCGCAACTCACGTAGCTCTGAAGGTGTCATCTGGTAAGGATCCATCGAAATCAGACGAGCGTCGGGCTGCAGGTCTATCACAAACATGATATCACGTCGAGGGGGTAGAGTCGTCACCTCCTCAGAGAAGACGTCCATAAACTCACGGAAGATCTCTAGCACCTTCACCATCTCAGCATCTACTGACTCTACTGACAGCTCAGCTAATAAGGAGAGGAGGGGCTCCTCTCGCATGCTGCCCTTCTAACTGCTCCGCTCGCCAGTGAAGGTAACACGCCGGTCACCCAAGTCCGAGAACAGAACCCTTCCTCGGAAGTAGTCGATGATGGCACACATATAAAATAGCCAGTTGATGCCTAGGATGATATCGTATGGTTGTATCTATAGTAGAAGAAGATCCCTAACCGACTGATGTGGCCCAATCATCAGTCTGCTTCCTCGACAAACAAATAACAAGTAGGTCTGACCTCCAACTGGTGTATTCAGTACCAAGGGAAATGGAATCCTCTCGGCATCTAGACCCAAGGCACGGGCCAGATTGGGTGCAACAAAGGAGTGAGAAGCTCCAGTATCGAACAAGGTAAAAGCAAGGGTACTGAACAAACTGATCGTACCTCGAACAACCTCCGGCCCTGCTGGAACTGCCGCCTCCGTGGTGTGTAGTTGTCCACGCCCATCTCCTCTACCCCTCAGTTGTCGGCCACCTCCCCGACCACGCCCCGGTCTAGGTCCCTGAGGAGCACCCTGAGGTCAGCCTCCTCCTCCTATGTCTACCCTGGGAAGAGCGGGAGCTCGCTGTCCCCGCTGCTGCTGCTGGAAAGGCCTGGCTGGAAGCTGCTGCTGGGGTTGTCCGCCACCACCATACTTTACCCGGTCCGGGCACTGACTTCGGAGATCTCCATGTCCCCCATAGACGAAGCACTGTGGTCCCAGGCCCGAAGGAAAAGGGCGAGGACCAGGGGATTGAAACTGAAACTGTTGTGGCTTGCTCCCTATTGGTCAGAACCTGGAGGGTCCTGACGCTGGAGGCCTGGTACTGAAGGCCTTCCCCTTCGATGGTCCCAGCTGGATCCCCTCTCGCGACACACCACCTAGAGCGTGCATCCTCTCCACCACTTCGGCCTTCTTCTGGACCTCCAAGTACGTCGGGAGGGTAAAGGGGGTAACAACATACTGGAGGGAGGGTCGGACCGCCTCCTCCAATCATCTTTCCCAAGACTCCTCATCGGGAAAGAGGTATAGAGAGAAACATAGGAGGTCCTTGAACTTGACTACTAGCTCCCTCACTAACATACTCCCATACTGGAGGGAGAGTATCTCCTGTCTCTTTTCTGCCTTCATCATTGAAGAGAGGAATTCTTCCCGGAACTCCCTCTCGAAATCAGCCCATGCCACCTCAGCCTCTCTCCTATCCCCCAAGTAAAGCGTCCACCACTGACGCACCACTCCCCGCATCTAGCTGAAGGCCATAGAAACCCAATACTCGGTCGGAGCCCGAATCAAGCTGAAGGCTATCACCAGCTCCTCTAGCCAGCCCTCCGTCTTCACATCAAAGGTGCTTCCCTCACACTTCTCGAGGGTCTGTCGCTGGAAGGCCCGAAGTGTCTTCTGCCACTGGTCATCCTCCTCCTCCCAATCATCTCTCTGCCGATCAGCCAAGGTAGTCTTCGGGGCCTCGATCTCCCGCACCAAACGCTGTCTCCTTCTAAGTTCCATAGTTACAAGGTAAACAATGAATGCCTAATCCCAAGTAGTGCATAATATTGTTCTTAAAACATCTTAAACCTTTTATTTATTCTTAATTCCAAAGACACCCCATAAACATGAGAACACAAGTCATTATGATGCATGTACCTTTCCTAGGGTCTCTACCCTGCAATCAGCGTGGCCTCACTTGGTCGTTTGGTAGGTCCATAGTCCTTGCATCGGATCACAGGGGGCACTAAAATCCCGTGTCCTAGCCGTTCTTCCCTGGCCTAATTCACTCACCAAGGTCACCCAACACTGTTGCCCTACCATCCTATGCAATCCTCACTGTGCCTAACTCTAGACTCCATCCTATCTCTCAACCATACCTCTGATACCATTCTGTCACGACCTGCCTTCACCAAAAGGAGGGAAGGGTCAGCAAATTGTCAGGCCCTTCCTTCTTTAAGTTGAAGGAGAGATAATGACCCCTGAAACCCACCTTCAATAGGTCCCGGAGTGGCGACTAGCACCAAGGGTATATAATAACACACTAAATGGAAGGCATTACCCTTTTTCTTTTAATAGGATCGGGAGATAAGATAGTGAATCCCACAAAAACACCAAAATTGAAAGAAAAGTAAAGCCAAAAGTAAACCATTCCCACATGAATGTTCAAAATTAAATGATACATGTTACAAGAACTCCAAATATAAAGTACCAAAAGAGGAAAAAACAACAAATAGAAACTCCCCCAAAGGCCCGCACTAGTATAGTCCCGCACGATCACAGAAGTCCTCCTAGAAACCTGAATGTAGTTTTATATACGTAGGGTGATCATACAAGTATACTCAGTAGGAAAAAACAAAATACTCTCATGCACAAGTGGGGGAACGTACTAAAGTCCCATGAGAAAAAGAGTATACTGAACACCTAACAAGGTAAACTATCCACCCAAGCCTCACCAAGGCACACTACCCAAATAAACCAAGTCAAGTAATGTATAGTAATAACACATCAATGTTTGGGTACCCTATTCCACTTTCCCACTGGTTATTGAAGACATACTATGCATCGAACCAATCCTGCCATTCTCACCACAATCCCACTGCCACACCCCGCCCGCACACACCTGGGCCATAACCGTACGCAGTCCCACTGCTGAATCCTACCTGCACACACCTGGGCCACATCTATCCCACATAACCAGGCCTACAAATACCTATGCCAGAACAACCACCACCATGCCTGAAGACACCTGGGCTAGAAGATCCACTACCACGCCCGTAGACACCTGGGCCTCATCCTGAAGATACTTGGGAAACTACCTGCCCGCACACACCTAGGACATAACCACCACACTACCCAGTCCGAAGGTTCTTGGGCTAATAATGGACCTTAGGCCATCACAGCCTACTCGAAGATACTTGGGCTATCCAGGAAAGGGAGCAGAAAAGGAGCTAATAACCAGCCACTAATACTAGTGTTGGGGAAAACACCCTCCCCCATGAATTGGGGGTGTTTGGAACTATGTGCTCAACTTGGGTGGGGCGCGAATAAGAAACAAAAAACTACAAGTATATGTATAGGTAACAAGCACTCACCCAAAGTTTGGGTTTTTCTTCAGCTAGCTTAAAGAACACAAACAGTACCCCTGTCCACGTCACATCTCACATCAAACAAAACCCATTTTTCCCATCCTTGTTTTTTTTATGTTCAATAATGATGTTTAAGTAAGTTTCTTCACCTACTTGGGAAACTAGAAAGCATAATCACAGGCCAAGGAAAGAGTATAGTCAACATCAACTTAAACATCCACACCCGGTTCTCTCGTAAAGTCACAGCCACAAAAGGAACCAAGGAAAACCCCAAGATACAGTCCCATGTTCAACATCCAGGAGCCAAAAGGTTTCTCAACAATAGAGTATCCCACCCCAATTCGTGATATAACAAGGTAACCACCCGGTCTTAAAATTCACAACCACTGAAATCATAACACAGGGGATTCCATCCCCAATTTCTCAACCATCGAGAGTATGAAAACAGGGGATCCCATCCCCTCCCACATCCCAACAACCGGACCATGAAAGAAGAAAAATCAAACCACCACCACCAAGAAAAGCAGGCCCATGCCAGTATTTTCAGATTTATAAGATTTAACACACTCCATGATTTAAATTTCCATGCCTTAACTAGGGTTATCACAAAAGGGATTGATCCCGGTGCTTTAAATTTATTTAGCCGGATATACGTGACTAACCAAATTCTTTTACATAGAAAGGGTTTAGAAACACGATCCATTTAACATCACCAGAGGTAAGGGTTCCTTAGTGCACAGAGAAAAGACCACCAATGGCGATGATTTTCAGTAGGCGTAAGCCCGCATAATTCAGATATAAGATCATAAAACAAAGCAGCAGAATCGATCACAGTCCCCCCTTAGTTTTTTATAGAATCCGTTATTTATATTTATTTAGGTTTGGTTCATCCAATTCTATGGAATCAAAATCATGCCCACCCCGCATGATACACAAAAGGGAGAGAAAAAGGAGAAATTCCCTACTTGTTGATCAACAATCGACGCTGAGCCTGGGCACGGAACTTCACAGATAGCGATGCGTCTTGCCTGAATGAAAATCCATTAGTCTGAATGAGGGGTACTACTAGCAGAGGGTGATCGAGAAAAGAAGAAACCATGGCTAACCCGTAGTTTATAAGGGCTGGGGACGGTTGAGATAAGAACGCGAAACCGCGTAAGGAGCGTGGGTCGTGGGTCAACCACGCGGCCCCACATGTTATTAAAGGGTTCTAAACTGACGCACACACCAGGTAAATTCATTAAATATTTAATTAGAACATTTATGGGCGTTACCGGGATTTAAAACAAGCTTGATGGGGTCAAAATAGGGTTTATAACCCAATTCGCGCAAAAAAGAGCGCTACTAGAAAGACCCTGCGGGGGTAGGCGAGAGCCACCAGTAGCTGAGAGCTACTGGTGGCTGACAGCTACTGGTAGCCGAGCTACTAGTAGGCTGCATCCACCGGTAGACCGAGCTACTGGTAAGCTACAGCTATCGGTAGAACGAGCTACCGGTAGACAGAGCTACCGATAGGTTGCGGCTACCGGTAGACCGAGCTACTGGTAGGCCTGCTACAGGTAGGCTAAGGCTACCGGTAGGCCTACCGTTAGGCCAAACTTCACCAAGGTTCCCAACACGAGATTTTCACAAAGTAATGGACCCCAAAAAAAACCCGGGCCATTACATGTATCAGGACCCTAGAAATATGATTTTGCAAATTTTTATTCACATATTAATGAATATATTTTCATGATATTATTGTTACATTATAATTTTTTTTATTATGATACAATTAGAAAAAATAGTATTTTTCTATAAAATTCATCTTTAAATAATTAATATCTTTTGATGATTAAATGGATTTTAGAAATAAAATTCTTTTAATAAAATATTATTATTAAATAATTTTTATTAAATATAATTGATCGTATAATTTTTATTATATCAACTTCAATTTTTTAGAAATTTAGAAAATTATTATTGTTAATACCCATCATTTCTCAATTAATGCCGATTATTATTTTAAAAGTTAAATAAAAATTTTTAGAAAATTATTTACATAAAATAAATATGATTTTTTGGATTTAGAGCATCAATATTATCCAATTGTTAATTTTTCATAATTTTCTGAGTTATTCGAAGTTTCAGGTATAAATGAAGTACTTAATAAATATATTTTTTTTTCTTATGAGATCATAATGGCCCAAAAGTGATGTAATAAATACAAAAAAATGTATCAAAGGATAAATATTTGTTTTAAAATTAAATTAATTATATTTTATGGTAATTTTATTAATTTTATAAATCCTTTATAAATCCTCCAAATCCAATAATATACAATAATGGATTAAAGACGTTTCATTAAGAAAATGACTCACCTAATGAAAATAAACTGTATTATATTATTAATTACATACCATGGACATATTAAATAATGGAAACCATTATCATTTGGATGAAATCATTGAAAAAACCAAGGGAATGTATGTAGATTTTGTTACATTAATATATAGTGTCCAAACCATATGTTTGAGAAATTATAATTAATTCCCCACACTTCTCCAATATATAACCACCCAAGATACCACTTAAATTCACTCATTGTTCTTGTATAACATCTATACATTGACTTCCCATATCTATAGTCCTTCCATGGTCTCCCCAATCTCTCAATAAGATTCTCCATAAAAATTTATTTACAGACTCAAGATTCTCCAAATGTTCAGATACCCCTTTCTCTCCCATCATCCCATTTTATGACTTTTTTTAAAAATATTTTTATTCTACAAAAAAAATTAACGTTATTTTTCCATTCCCAAATAATTGTGTAGTGAATACAATAACATTTTCCTATCACAGGTATTAACCATTATACACATTAAATTATTTTACATGGGACATATATATATTTATTCCATAATCCATCATTTTAGCCTAAATTTTGATTATGAATGAGTCCATGTTGTATGATATGTGTGGCATACATAATCATGAGAATGAAATGAATGTGGTGGGTACACACGTAATTATATAGAGATCTAAAACATTGGTTAATGTTTAGTCTCATGAGATGTTAATGTTTGTATTGGAAGTGAAACAAGTTCCTTTATGGTATATTTTCCATTATGATATCTTGTCCATTAGACTTAAACTATGTTTATGATGTTGTGTTTTATGTTATTTCCAAATTTATCATGTTATGATTTTCATTCAATATCATGTCATTATATTCATGTTACATTTATTACCAATTTATTTTATCAATTTTATATAATGTATGAACTTATTCCATGATTATTTGTTTATTGGGGTTTATAGATCCCCCATTTCTTATGTATGTCCCCATGTTATCCCATATAATTTTATATTCGATCTTTTTAAAGAAGTTTTAAATTCTGATGATGAATTTCTATTGCAACTTCTTTTGTAATGTACTGAATTAATAAAGGAACTATACAAATTAAACATTCCAGAATTATTAGTGAAATTTTATCAGATGAATCATGTAATAATATGAAATAATGATTACGGTTTTCATAATAATGATAGTGGATGAGTATCTATCATTATTTATCATCGTCAGAAGGTACTCGATGGACATGGTATGAGATCATTTCATTCGGGCGTCGAAAATAAAATGAAGAATATATAGATATATTTGAGCCAGAGTTATAGATATGTTCATTCCTATAAATTATGGGTTTCTAAAAGACCTTTTTTAGTAGAAATATTATTGATAGCGTAGACTAAGATAGTGGTTACTGTCATTATGAACACAGAAGTAGATAACCTTGTAGTAGGGAGCTGATATCAGTCATAGTCAACATAAATTTCAATAAGTTTTTAGAGTATTTCCAACAAAATATTTTATATGGTTCAGGATCACAAGATGGATCTAGTCATCCTTGGGAGAGAAGAGTCTACTCATGTAATTTCTAGAGACATCTCGCAATGGATTATCCTACCCAATGTGTGATCGATAGTGAGATAGTGAATGGTATGTCATGGTAGGGGAGGAAGAAAGATCAGAATGTCTCATTGGTTGGAATAATTGGCATATGATATTGTAGAATATATGTTGTTGTAATATTCTTTGACTTTCTAGCACCACTTCCCCCAGGTGGTCCACACCAGGCTCAAGGAGCAGGAGGGTAGGTACTGGGAATGATGCAGGTTGTCAACGCATATAACCCAGAGGCTCTATGGATGATACCTGATCTGATCTGTGTCATTTCTTCCAAAAATTCATTATTTAGGGACTTTTTTATTTATTTATTTATTTCCACTTATTTGGTATGATACATTGAAATTTATGTTTATCCCTTAGCATGACATTTCACATTGAGAAACTTAATGGAGATGACTCAGTGATCACAACATTGTGCTGATAGTGTGTACTAAAGCTTGGTCTGGAAAAATTATATTATGATATATTTGTATCAATGATGATACATTATGGATTCAACTTATGTATGTACTTTTTATGTACTTATCATGCACAAATAAACTATGTTATGATTATGATGTGATGTATAAATAGGGATGAGACATTATTTGCCATTTTGGGTGAAAGGAAAACCCATGAAGTTCATGATGGACTCATTCATAGTTGGGTGTAGATGATTAGATACATTTTTGAGAGGATAAATATAGGTTTAGTAGAATATAAGAGTTCATAGTTTCTGTTAGTGGTGGTGGATTATGAGAATGTATTCCTAATGATGTTATGGGCTTACCTCCCCACTATGAGATATACATCTATAGTGAACTATTCCTAGGGAAGAAATTGATATCTACACCAGTATAACTAATGGATCGTGAATATCTCTAAAAACCAGGGTTTTTTTGGAGGCAATATAGAAGAAGTTACTCTATATACCATGTGTTTCACCATGGGCATAACTAGTAATGATTAAATTGAATCCATACAAGTGCTTACGGTTTTGTGTGGAATTTTGTTTCCTAAATAAGGTGATCATAATGAATATGTATCCACTATTGAGGATTGATGACCACTTTTACTTGTTGAGAGGGTCATGATGGTTTTCGAAGATTTACCTCATATTGGGCTATCACTAGTTGTGAGTATGATACATAGATATACCGAATAAAAAAAATAAGATGCATCAAGTGTCATTATGAGTACATAGTGATACCCTTCATTGTGATGAATTCCAAAGAAATATTAATGGGGTTTATGGAATGGAAAATTCACAAATTCTTATACTTGTTCGTGATGATCTTCATTAAAGATATCTTAGTGCACTCTCCATCTGAGGAGGAGCATGTGTGGCATATGAGGACAATTCTAGACATAGTATAAGAGCACTAGATTTATGGTATACTATCATTGAGCCAGATCTAGATTTAGGATTTCCATTTTCTATAATAAGTTATATTATTATATGGTATGGAATTGGACCCGTAAATGGTAAAAAAGTGTTATCTTGGGATCCAACTATGTGTGTGATAGGGGTTCTAATGTTCCCTGTGTATGAAGGTTATTATAAAAGATTAATACATTAATTATAAAATATGTTTACTCGAATTATATATTTTATCTGTTTGTGGCAGTCATTTATGTCAAATTATTGGTTCCAGTTGAATTTTTAGGTACTAATGTTGATATTGATGGTTTCATGCATGTTGAGATTTTCAAATGAGGGTGTCATGTATGATTCATTATATGATGCATCAGGAACCATAATTGGTTTTGTTATGTTGTGGAGGAAGGATTTTATTTCTAAGGTTGTATTATCTTGATACCACATGAGTAGAAAAATTAATTCAAGGATATAGATTTTGTAGTGGTAGTGTATTATATAATTATGTGTTGATACTTCCTAATCAGTGAGTAATTTATCATCTATTAGGACCAGAAGTGTATCATGTATATCTTCTATCATAAGGATATTAAATTGAGATAGATTTCATGGATATAGTTCTTCTAGTATTATGACATATAAATTATCTGTACTTGTGGGAAGGGAAATTTAGTAGCATATTTTTTAATAAGGACATCATGCTCATAGTTTATGTGCATGGAGTTGGTGTAGTCAGCCTCTTTGTAGTTATACTTTATGGATGCTGATGAAGAATCATACCTCTAGTCGATAGTTATTACCTCTCCATTTTTATTTATATTCTGAGAGGTTGAGATTGTGGTATCGACTATGTGACATTACATATCTAGATATCCATATGACATGGTCCTAATGGATTTTCGGAAGGAGGTTGGATTCTCATTATTTTTAAAGGACACTTGATGATACATGTGAAATTATAGAAGGAGGTTTTCTGAAAGTTTCACACAAAACTGTTTAACATATAATATTGTGGAAAACATGTACCAGTACATAATATGTTAGTTTTGGTGGATATTAATGGTGAAGGAATATGAATTGGTTTTCTCTTGATGTCGTATGTTCCAATAACAGATGGATGAGCTTGAAGATTTAGATGTTTTTTCTCAACCCCTTGTGGATTTAGAGTGGTTGAGGTAAGTAATTTCCATTGAAATTATGACTGGTACAACACGTAAATCAATGAGTCATGATGAAACTTGGGTGATTATATACTGAATCCCAATGTCACCCACATCCTATTTATTTTGTAGTGGAGATCAATAGAGATCTTGGGATGCATCTATCTGCATGATAAATTATGACTCCATGTATTTCCATTAATGTTAATTCATGACCATGATTCTCAATATGTATCTATGTTATAGAATGTATTTAAAGAGGCTTTTGGGACTCTACTGTATTTGAGAACGACTTTTATCCCGATGACAGACTGCCAGAGTGAGTGGACCATTATAGTTCTAGAAGTCATGTTAAGAGATTTCATGTTGAAATTTTTATATATATTTTAGGATAAAATTCCATTAGTGGTATTTTAATACAAAAATATATACAATTCTACCATTAGTATTTCATTATTATAGTTCTTGTATGGGAGACCCTATGGGTCATCACGAGGTTAAACCAACCAGGGAGATTTAACACTTACGGTACCATAGATGATGTGATCCACTATAGAAAAGTTTTAGATTATATACATGTGGATGAGGACAACATAAATACATTTGAATTCATTTTCAAAAATATGAAAGAGGACATCCTTGTTATTGGAGTGAGATCATGTGTTCTTATTGGTTTCACCTCGTTGTAGATTAGGAATACTTTTTTGGGATGGGAATATATATTCATGATTAACTATCCCTTTATAGATACATTTGAGTGTTAGAGAGTAGGAATACCACTTATCCATTCCTTCATAGTTAGAATATGCACATGACATCTTCCACCTATCATAATTAAGAAGGTATATACATGATCCATCACACGTTATCGAATATGATGATCAGGACATTGAGGGTGGAGGTACCATTGTAGAGTATCTAGTATAGAGCTGGTATTGGTAGGATAGAATTATTTATGGGTGAGAGCATCCATTAGTGTGTTTCTAGTGTCATCATAGTGATAATCAAGTGAGAACCTTTCTTTGGGAGACCTAGATTTGTGATCAGTACCCATATATTTCTGTATAGAAACTTTTTTCAGATCCTCAGGTTGTAAAGATCTAAGATGAGGATAATATATTGACTTAGAATTTACATGTTTTTTTGGATATTGTGTGGAATATTTTCAACACCAATCATGTAGATAATATGGGAATCATATTATTAATGTTCTTGGAGTAAATATTTTAAATATATTTGATATCACATGTGCACAATTTTCCTGAAAAAGAATAACAACACCTGAATGTGGGCCCAAATTATATATATATGGGCACCATAAAGTTAATACTATAATATTTTACAATAGGTATAAAAATACCATTTTCAGTGGGGGGAGATTCTGAAAATTTCATCTTGAAAAAAATGAATAAATTATTAAATAAATTATTAAATATTTTTTGTTGAAGTAGTGACCTAAAAATTCCATTAAATATTTTATTATGGACTAATTTAAGGGTTATCTACATAACCCAATATCATTTAGGGATAATTGAAGAGATGTTGGAGGGTTTTCCGTTGAAGAATGATAAATGTATCGAAGCTCAAAAACCAATGTGCAATATACTTAGAGGATCTCACCAATGACAATTACACAACTTCATTCTTCTTCAGTGATCCATTAAAATTAAGGAATGTTGTTGAATTTATTTGATCTATCCTTATTTTATTATTTTTATGTTGATAATGAATCAATCGACCAATAGATCAATTCATTGATATATTTTACTATTTGATGGGTTTTCTAATGGGGATTTATTGGATGAAATGTTTATGTTATTATGGATCTGTGTAAATAATTCTAAAAAAACCACCTATTCAAACAAGAAATGGATTAGTTTCATTCGATGCTTCTATGTCTCATGATTTTCTATCATTGTTCTTATTTTATTCATCACCTGATTTTTAGTTTATTATTTATTCGATGTATTCATGAGAAATCGAACATTCTACACCCATTTATTAACACAATGATTCAATATCAGAGATATAAACTATTCATGTGAAGGGGAACATGTGATTATGGTAACATCAATCAAATATAATATTATTGGATATCATTATGTTAGAGTGGTGCATTTGAATAGCTATGAGGATGGGGGATGTCTGATTTTCATCTGAATTTGATAATCAGATAGCGAGAAGCAACAAAGATAAGGCATGGATGGAGTAGATTTGTGATTCCATGATTGATTTAATTATGAATTTGTATATATATGAGCATAAAGAACTATATAAGGAATAATAAAATATTATGGAAAATAAAAAAACATGATGAAATATATATATGAAATAAATGATGTGCGGAACACCTAGTGTGGTGGAATGGGTTTCTGCGGTAAAGTTACATATCACATGGGGTGTGACTTCATCACATGATATGTGTCATGAACTGTCTTCCTTGAATGTACATCAAATTGTGCATGGAAACAAACATGAAAAAAAAGATAATACACTACATATAAAACAATATAGATATTCCAAGGAAAACTATACATGAGCATAGTTTTGTACATGGAGACCATTAGATGTATACCCATTAGAACATGTTGTCTACATTGAATCACACATAGGAATGGGATATGACACCCATATTGGATAGCATGTAGATGGTACATGTCATTTGTGACTAGTAAACAATATATACTCATTCAATGAATAATTAGAGACCTTTTCATATTCATCATGGTCAATTATTGTTAGGTTATGTTCCCCATATCCATTCAATGTGGTTTCTTATCGAATCATGTCTTATATATAAGATAGTGATATCATCAGTTAGAATTCAAGGATATAATTTTTTAAATCCTTCCATGAGGGCTAGACTAAGATCTTTTTTTATCTTCTTTCCCAATATGGAGTTCATTGTTTTTTCATGAATAACACTATACATGAATTGATCTTCTACTTAACATGTTATTATAGATTGAGTAATTGGTATACAACAAGTACATGGGATTTATTATCATATATATATATATATATATATATATATATATTCACACATATAATGTATACTTATTAAGAAATGAACTGATGATGTGAACATCTCAAATAGATCCAAACTGTGTTATTTGATTCATGCATTGTATTCCCATTGATGAGTTTTATGTGGAATCATTGTGCAGTATGTATTGGTAGGAATTAAGGTTGTGACAATAATTTGATATTTTTATTCTTTTTTGAATATATCTATATTTTCTACTTTAATTTTTTATAGGAATATACCATTGTAGATATGACTTTTACTATTGTTTTTTAGTGTTCTGTTGTTTTGGTGTGTCCTACTAGGTATAGTTATACTCACTTCCACACAAGAATCTCCAACATGAAACATGTCTTCATCAGATGATGAACCAGATGGTGTATTCCTACAGGGACCATAACCAGGTAATTCTTAATGAGCCAAAAATATAGAGGTGAACAAATTTATTGTGTCAATAATGTATAAATTACTTTTTGAATCCCATTTAATTTTATCCCAATAGTAGTATATTTTTTGACAAAATATTTGATCACCATAAATATGGATATCTTATATAAAAACAATGTAAAAAATAACCTAAAACGGCTGAGAAATGAATATGAGGATTCAGTTATATGGTTATTTATTACCTATATATAATGTCAGAAGCATTTATATGTTTCAATTGACATACAATATAACAAATATATATAATAAAAACATAATTTTTGTAAAGTAACAAATATTCTTATAATTAAAAGTTTCCATTCATGACAAATCATTTCAAAAATAAAATCCAATTCATTTCATTACTAGATGTCATGAAGTTTAGATGGAATTACATCATCAATATATAATGGAAACCACTTTTTATATTGATGATGAATATTTATTTAAATTAATATTTTAGCATAACCATAATAAAAAATAAATTACAATAGTTGAAAATATAGATAAGATTTCTAAATAAAAACATATTCATTGTTTATAGTTAATCATGATAAATAAAAACCAAATCTTGGTGTACAAATAAATATGATACATAATCACGCAATAAGGGTATATAAATAGACATGATAATGACAAGTGAATCCTATTTTTTTGAAACACGCATGAGCCAACAACTTCTCATACTAGATTAGAGAAGATATACACCCTATAAATCAATACCTAGATGGAGTACATAAATATATAATGGTGAAATATTAAACATCTCAAATAAAATACAATATGATAAATAATCCCATAAATAGAAACATGATGTTTCCCTTATTTGAGGGTTTTCCATTATGATAAGATCTATTAATCATATTTATAAAAATTCATAGTCCCCCATATACCAATATAAAATAGTATGAAAAAATGTAGTATCTGATTCCAAATTTTCACATAGTTAAAATAGATCCACTAATATTGTTCCCCAAGTCAGTTTTCTACATATCCATAAGCACAACTCTTCATTTTCTAAATATTTACAAGTAGTAGTGAGGATCTAATGGTAGTGAAATAGTTAGAATATTCCCTATGGAAAAATAATAAATAATGTGTAATAATAATATATAAAGAAGCTGAATATAGTAATGAATGATCGGTAATAATAAAATCTCCAATACTAAATAAAATAACCATGAAAACATTTGATTACATTAATACACGACACTAAGCATACTATATATATTATTTACTGTAGGACTAGACATGCTTAGGAAAAAACCAAAAAACAACAAAACTCTTATATGTAAAATGGGTAAATTCTATAACCCAAGATCTGTGTATTCTCCATGTCAATAGTATAACAACGACTGAAAAGTGAAATCCGAGATCTTGACCAATAACCATGAGATCGTTCTCACTAAAAAATAGTGGAATGAATAGGGTATTTTATAACTCATTAGGCGACAACCAACAATTCATAATGATATCTAGTATATGAATATAATGTGGAAGATTATGGTGGAATAAAAAAAGAAAACCACTAAAATAAATATGAAAATATTTGGATTTTTTCCCATTTGAAAGCTTCCTAATAATAGATATTATTTCCTAAGATGGAATATCTATAAAAATATAAATTTTTATAAATAAATTCAAGAATAATTGTAGGTAAACAAGGTTTTATAAACTTAATGGGTATCATATCCAAATAAGTGGAATTAGACAAGAATATAATCTATTGATGTGTGACCATGAGGACCAATAATTTACAATAATTGATAAGGGGAGAATTCTCATACATCTAACGGATGAAAATAATAACACTAATGTGAAGTAACTATATGTCCAACATGATATATCAGAATTAATTTTAATGGATACATGCCTCACAATACTATATGAAATTGTATGCGGATCCAAGACCAAATATTCAATAAGAAATGATATTGGAAGTTATGACCATATATTTCAACAAGTAATGAGACGGGGTTCCATACCTAGCTATTTCTATCATATATTATAAGGAACTTTAAATCTTGAATGTTCTAATAAAAACTATTTGGAATACTGTGGCCACTAAATTTAAATGAAAACGTTTAATTATGTGACCTAAAATTTACAAATAAATTTTCCCTAGAAACATGGCTAACACCTTTCAACCATTTATAATTTAGACAATTTAATATTCCTCATGATCATATCCATGTTACTATCAGATAAATTAATATATATGTACATAACCATTAATTACTAGAAATAGGAAAGGAGAGCCATCCATTACCATTTACACTTCAACCATATTTTTATCACCTTATTTATGATTTCCAAGAAGAGAAAATAACATGGTAGTATAGTTCACCTTTTATTTATGTCAATTAAACAACTCAATGAATGATTAATTATAAATTTATTCTAAAGGTTGATAAATTATATATTAAATGTGTTCTCATAATCATAATTTATAATTAATTAAGTGATATCTAGGACACCATACCAATATAGTGTTAATCATGATATATTTTAAAAAAATGATTCTTTTTTAATTTCAATTATGAATACTGACCAATAACCTTATATTTTTTTTATATGGATTCAATTATTGTATTAAAACCAATTAGTAGTTCATATAATTCAATTTTGAGTCCAAATAATCAGGTAAAATGTCAATAAATCTTATATATGTATTGAATATCAAATTATTTCATATCATTATTGGAAGATTATATCAAAACACCCAAAGAGGTATGGTTCATGTTGAGGAAAACAACATTCAATGATGTAATTATTTATCAAGGAAAACGAATTGAAGGAGATGAAAATATGAAAAAAAATATTAACATTTAAAAAGTATCAAAAAGAGATTATGGTGCATGTCACGACCCGACCCTACCTGGGTTCGAGCCACAACTACCCCAAGACCACCTCCGTAGGCTAGGGGATGTCGACAAGCGCCGAAGGCTAAACAACTTGGGGATGCCTTTTCTTAAGTACCAGTACACACACACACATCCAACTCAATGCAGAAGTGCAAAGTAGAAAGAAAATTAAAGTACCAACTGATATAACAACCACAAGAAGTGCATCGACCTCTAAACAGTACAAAGCAAGTGTTGAATGTAAACTGAAAAGAGAAGAGAAAAACACGTGCCCAACTAGAAAAGTTCCACAACCCAGCAATAGGTAAAAAAAGTAAACATATGGGAGAGTCCCACACCTCGAACCCGACTATGACCACCACATGCGGTCCAAGCTCGCGAACTCCTATTCTCCGCTGAAGTCACGACCAACCTGTCTGTCGTCTGCAAGGGAACACCAAGTGCGGGAAAATACCTAGTAGGGGTGAGTATAAAAATACTTAGTAGGATGCCTCGAAGGCTCAAGGGAACAACAAAAGAGGTACTGAAGAGGTGAGTAGTAGATTGAACAGGGAAAAGTATAGGAGTACAATAGAGTTCAGTAAAGAGTACTGAAGAATAACATCTCAAACCAACAAGAGGAAGGAAGTACACTCATCCAAACACAAGGAGATGGAAAAGGTGAGAATATGAACTTCTCATCGAGTCTTCACAACCTATAGTAGGAGAGTAGAATCATCCAACCACAAGAAGCTAGACACGAAAAGCACGTGTCATACCCCGCGTGTCTTCGCCTTTTCTGGAAAGATAGTAACCAAAACCCAAGGAGCAGGTACTGGAACAAGGTATACATATATATTCTTAGCCAAGAAACCTGAACAAGATCGTAAGGGGATCTCTATCCCATAGCTCAGCCCAAGTAAGTGAGTATCCAATAGTCCCAGAATTAAATGCCATCGATTCCCAGCATCCTACCTGTCTACAACGAACTGCAAATCAAGGGTCTCAAATCATCGCACCTTGACACTATCTGCATTGGGGGTCACTGACTCGCCGGTACGGGTTTAGGTCATGTCACAAGGACGTGTCTTGGTAGGGAAAGTTCCCCTCATACTTGAGAGTTTTGGGGAAAGTCAAACCACTCCTCTTCATTGTAACAAAAATGAGGGGTCTTCTCAAAGTCAAGCTGTCACATCACTAACCCGTACCACCAAGGGTCCCACTTCGGTAGTCATGGAGGAAAGCCACAAACTAGTCTAGTAGAAAGGACTGAGCCTAAAATAAGTCATCGAGTAACCCACTTCCTAGCCCCACTAGAGGGTAAACTCTAAGAGGTCGTCGGGTAACCCACTGCTCAGTCTCTACTGGAGGGTAAACCCTAAGAGGTCATCGGGTAACCCAATGCCCAGTCTTTGCTTGAGGGTAAACCAAAAGAGGTCATCAGGTGACCCACTGCCCAACCCTACTGGAGGGTAGACCTGGAAGAAATCGACAAGCGACCCACTACCCAGCCCTGCTGGAGGGTAGACCTGGAAGAAGTCGACAGGCGACCCACTTCCCAGCCCTGCTGGAGGGTAGACCTTGAAGAAGTCGACAGGCGACCCACTTCCCAGCCCTGCTAGAGGGTAGACCAGGAAGACATCAATAGGCAACCCAATGCCCAACCCTACTGGAGGGTAGACCTAGAAGAACTCAACAAGCGACCCACTACCCAGCCCTGCTGGAGGGTAGACATGGAAGAAGTCGACAAGCAACCCACAGCCCAGCCCTAATGGAGGGTAGACCTAGAATTGGTCCGATAACTCATCACTACAACTAACATCACCAGGTGTTACCAACATCTCTACCGTGTGTTGGTTCGAAGGGCGTCAAAGGGACCTCCATCCAACACCCTTTCATGTTTCCACATTTAATAAGATCTCAAACGAGGCTCCACATGCCCAAATGGATCTCACCGTTGTAATCCTCATGGAAAAACTCACGAGATAGACCATTTATTCGCCTGAAACGTTCAACCGGTGAATACAGTACTATTCACCGTAGCCAACCCATGTGGGGCCCACACAAAAATCCTAAAAACGGTCAGGCGAACTATGCCATCGTGATCCCCTCGGAAAAACACACGGGATCGACTACTCGATCGCCCAAAACAGATATCTGGTGAAAAAGGTATTATTCATCGTAGCCAGTCCGTTTGGGACCCACACAACGAGCCCGAAAACGGTCGGGCGAACTACGTCATCATGATGCTCTTGGAAAAACACCTCAAATCGACTATTAATTCGCCCTGAATGGACGTCTGATGAAGAAGTCGTAGTATGATACCCACAACTTAAAAGACGACTCGTGGGTCTCGTGCCTCGACTCTAATTTAGGCAGGCAGAATGCACCATTGTAATCCCCTAGAAAAAACACACAGAAACGAGTGCTCAAACAGCCCAAACGGATGCCGGGTGAAAAAGTGGTGTTTCACAATAAAACGTGCAAATCAGGCCATGTCAGGCCCGCACCATGTCTCTAGCCCGAACACTGAAACGAGCATCTCAAAAAATTCTTCACGAGGAATAGGATCACACTGCCGCTGACGGAACGTCGATTGGACATCCCAAATAGAAGTTAGGTCCAACTCAAGAATAATCAATTTATTAAATAATTAATTAATTATTCACATTAAGCATCCAGTTCCACCAAGCAATGAAATCAAACTGCAAAGTCTCTGAACCATCTTTGGGAGGACTGTCTCAACTCTAGGGTCACAGCGCCTCTGACGGCTTTCCATTCTGATGTCATATGGGAGAGTTATGACCGATGCAATATTCCGCGACAATAATAATAATAACAATAATATTGGGGTGCTTCGAAGGCCCAATCCACAAAAAAAATTAATATTCAACATTGGAATTGAATCGATTGTCTTAATGACAGGATCACACCATTGTCGACGGCAAGTCAAACGCACGTCGCACGTAGGAGTTAGGGTGTGTCAAAGATTTAATAATAATAATATATTATTATTATTTTAGCGTTTCGGCTACCCGATCCACAAACCCAGCTAAGACATCCATTATTTGACTCGGAATGTCAGTCTCAGAGTATGGGTTGCACTGGCGCTGATGGTTTGTGAAACTGAGGTCGCACGAAGAAATTACAGTCAAAATACGGTTTTCCCAACAAAAATAATAATAACATTATAATATTATTATTATTTTTAATTTAATTCAATTCCTTAAATTATCACATCCAAAAGTCACGCACCACCAAATGTGGCACCTCCCCTTACCTTGACTCGCCCAGCACGCCCCATCACTTGATTGATTTCTTTCCACCATTTTTTAATTTATTTCTCTTATTTTCTTTTCTCTCTCCAATCCACTTCTTCTTCCCTAATTTCCTCACGCTCTAATCTTCCATCTTCTTCCCCAAGTTCCTACGTCAATAGGAAACCCCGGGTTGCCGCCTCAGTCTGCCTGGTAGACCCTGCACCAGCTGATGCCCTGCAACACCGGACTACCGCAGCTCCCGCCGGCCTCTACCTTCTAGAAATCTCATCTACACCCGTAAATCCCGGATCTATAGTGATCGAGTCTCGTCGTCAACCTAGATCGCCAGACGCTGCTACCCTGAACCGTGGGAATCTGCTCGTCCCGAACCATCGTAGGCCACTAGCCCCAACCATCGTTGCCACTGGTTTCCCAGGCCGTTGGGATCCGCCACTCACCGCTATGCACTAGGGGCCGCCCGACGACGCCAAGGAAAGAGGGTAACACCACCTCCGATCATCGGTCACGTTCTCCATCTCTTTTGGCATCAATAAACTCAAATATGGGACTTACTGCACCATATTTGATCTCCTGTCAAACTATATCGCATCCCCACTGGGATCTTGATCCCAAATCTGTATCTGTGGAATCGTTCGATTTTGTTAAGGATGGATTGTTCAATGATCTATTATCATTTGTCTGATCGTCATCAAACGCAACACCAACGATGAACACATGAAGGAAGGAGATTGGAAATTGAAAAAAAAAACAAAAATAAAAATAAAAATCTACAAAAAAAATCCTACCTCAAACTTGAATCTTCTTTCGATGAAGAACATGCTCGCTAACGGAGGAGGAAGATATGTTGCATTCGTTGTCCTTAGATCCGCCTCCACCCAAGGGTTTTTCTAGAGTAGATTGATGTTTATGCTGGAGAAATGCAGGGATTATGAGACCAAACACTTAAATCCTCATATTTATAACCTCTAATTAGGTTAAAACAATTTTTAATTAAATAATTAAATAATCATTTAATTACTTAATTATTTTTCCACGATGGCGCCTAAGCGGAACACCCAACGCCAAAAAAATTTATACCCCGCATAGGGTAAAGCCTATGTTTATAGCTCATCGGTGGTCTCATATTTCTCATCTAAGTCCCCTTTTGAGAGGTATTTGGGTTTGATCTATTGGATGAATAAATTAATAATTTAATTTATCTATTTAACACACTGTAAACAAGAGAGGGGTCCGAACGTCCCGCCCCGACTTATTTTATGTCACGCCTAGTAGAAACACCGTGTTCTAGACCCAGCTGTTGTCTCAGATTTCTGATCTGATCAACCGTTTAAGGATATATGGTCACGCGAGAGACTGGGCAGTCGGTGCATCAAAACAGAGACTCCCTTGCATGCTCGAGAAGCAAATATGTCAACACCGTAAACTAAAGGAAAGTTGTACCCTACTACTCTATAGGGGTCAGCTGTAGGGAAGTTAACTGTTTCAAAAATTCTTGCACTAGGTGAGTATGGGACTTCCCACACATCCCACTAAGGTCATCTGCTACACAACCACACCTTGAGTGCACAAGTCAGAGGGACTCTTCCACCACTGTTTCGTGGTACTATTTGGGCCCCATATGACCATGTGCATGAGACTGATCATGATAAGATCTCCTACATTGAGATCTCATCGTCTGGAGATTGCTAGCTCCAGCTGATGTCTCAGCTCGGTGGTGCTCACTACCACAACTAGCTGTATGGAATTCCTCTGACAAAAATCTCTCTGTCACCAATGTCGGCTCCAGCACCCCGACATTGGTTGGGGATACACACAAGGGTACAAAGATAACATGAATCACTTTATAGAGTCCCTTCTCGAACTTTCGTGCTCAAAAGTAACCATTATAGATCATGTCCAGAGAGTAGTGTGTAAGGTCTGTGAACCTAGTCGCATACTCAGTCACTTCCATCCCTCCTTACCGTTACTAGAGGAGCTCCTAAAGTTGAATAGAGCACAAACAGGAGGGGTAGAACTTCTCATGAAACATTGCTAGAAGTCATCTCACGATATCGAAAACTCATCATGTATCTGAGTAACCAAGCTCCACCAATTACCAGATGCTCTAGGGGAAAAGGTCGGCCGCCAAGGCCACCATCTAATCAACCAGTGTCTATACAAGCATGAAGAGGCGAACCACCGACTCTGTCCAAACCTCTACTGTCTGAGGGTCTGGCTCACCATATAACCTCAGCGGTCTCTGGTGCTGGAACTCACGATGTGAGCTCAGCCTGCGCACATCCTCATCCCACTCTTCTGGGGCTGCCTACTGCTCAATAGGTAGGGGTGCTGCTACCTACCTACCTAGAGAAAGGGTCTTGCAAGATGACTCCTGAACTGAAGCCTCGTCGCTCATGGGATCGTTGTCACGAACCGTAGCTAGTATCATGGCTGACTGTCATCACGGAGACATCTTGAATGTTATCAAGGAGTGTTACAGTTGGATGAGCATATATATATACATCAATAAGAGTGGGGAGCTGACTCAAGATGTACAGTCAAAGACTCAATCCTATATGATGAATGTACCATTTTTCCCTACAACAGGTGTCTCAGGGTGCCAAGTCGACAAGCAGGTAATCAGGGTCCTAGTGAATGGATACGTTGGGCGCATGTACCATCACTGGACTCCTTGGCCTGAGAGCCTCTCTCGAGACACTACAACACTGTTGCCCTAAACCCAATAAAGACCCTTTTAGGGAAACATCTGAATGAAATACCAAGGGTTGAACCAGCTCTGATACCACTTTTTCAGGACCCAACCCTACCCGTCCTCGAGCTGCAACTACCGCAAACCTACCTCCATAGGCCTGGGGCTGGCAACAAGCACCAAAGACTAAATAGCTCGGGGTGGCCTTTGCCTAAGTACCATTACACACACACGCATCCCACTCAATGCATAAGTGCAGAGTAAAAAAGAAAAGTAAAGTACCAACTTCTATAACAACCACAAGAAGTGCATCAACCTCTAAACAGTACAAAGCAAGTGCTGAAGGTAAACTGAAGAGAAAAGGAAAAAACATGCGCCCAACCAGAAAAGTGCCAAAACCCAGCAACAGGTAAACAAAAGTAAATAGCTGGGAGAGTCCCACGCCTGAAACCCGACTACGACCACCGCATGTAGTCCAAGCTCCAAAACTCCTAAGCTATGTTGAAGTCACGACCAACCTGTCCATCGTCTTCATGGGTACAGTAAGTGCGGGAAAAGCCCAAGCAGGGGTGAGTATAAAAATACTCAATAATATTCCCTAAAGTCTCAATTGAGAAACAAAGGGGGTACTGAAGAGGTGAGAAGTAGATCAAATAGGGAAAAGTAAAGGAGTAAAACAGAGTGCAGTAAAGAGTACTGAAGAGTAACAGCTCAACCCAACAAGAGGAAGTAAGTACACTCATCCAAACAGAATGAGCTGGAAACAGTGAGAAGATTAACTTCTCGTCGAGTATTCTCTACCTATAGTATGATAGTAGACTCGTCCAACCACAAGAAGCTTGACAAAGAAAGCACGTGGCATACCTCGCGCGTCTTCGCCTCTCCTGGAAGGAGAGTAACCAAAACCCAAGGAGTGGGTACTGGAACAAGGTATACATATATATATGCTCGACCAAGAAACATGAACAAGATCGTAAGGGGATCTCCATCTCGTAGCTCATCCCAAGTAATTGAGTAGCCAACAGTCCCAGAAGTAAACACCATCGATGCCCAGCATCCTACCCGTCTACCCTAAACTGAAAATCAAAGGGGTCAAATCACCACACCTTGACACTATCAGCTTTGGGTGGCACTGACTTTCTTGCACGATTTTAGGTCGCATCACAAGGACGTGTCTCGGTAGGGAAAGTGTCCCTCGTACTTGAGAGTTTTGGGGAAAGTCAAACCACACCTCTTCACTGTTACACAAACAATGTGTCTTCTCAAAGTCAACTTGTCACATCACTGACCTGTACCACCAAGGGTCATGCTCTGGTAGTCATGGAGGAAACCCAAAGACTAGTCTAGTAGAAAGGACTGAGTCTGAAATAAGTCATCGGGTAACCCACTACCTATCCCCGATGAAGGGTAAACCCTAAGAGGTCGTCGGGTAACCCACTGCTCAGTCTCTGCTCGAGGGTAAACCCTAAGAGTTCGTCGGGTAACACAATTCCCAATCTCTACAGGAGGGTAAACCCTAAGAGGTTGTCAAGAGACCCATTACCCAGCCCTACTGGAGGGTAGACCTGAAAGAAGTCGACAGACAACCCACTGCCCAGCCCTGCTGGAGGGTAGACTTGGAAGAATTTGACAGGTGACCCACTTCCCAGTCCTGTTGGAGGGTAGACCTAGAAGAAGTTAACTGGAAACCCACTTCCCATCCCTACTAGAGGGTAGACCTGGAAGAAGTCGAGAGGCAACCCACTGCCCAGCCCTGCTGAAGGGTTGACCTGGAAGAAGTCAACAGGTGACCCACTGCCCAGCCCTGCTGGAGGGTAGACCTGGAAGAAGTCGTCAGGTGACCCACTGCCCAGCCCTGCTAGAGGGTAGTCTCTAAAGATTCATCGGGTGACCCACTGCACTTCCCTACTGAAGGGTAGACCCGGAATTGGTCCGATAACTCAACACTACAACTGACATCATCGGGTGTTACCAACATCGTTGTTGTGCGTTGGTTTGGAGTGCATCAAAGGGACCTACATCCAACACCCTTTCATGTTTCCACATTTAATAAGATCTCAAACGAGGCTCCACATGCCCTAACGGATAACACCGTTGCAATCCGCGCGGAAAAACTCGCGAGATAGACCATTTATTCGCCCAAAACGGTCAATTGGTGAATACGATACTATTCACCATAGCCAGCCCACGTGGGGCCCACACAACGATCCCTAAAATGGTTAGGCGAACTGCACCATTGCGATCCCCTCGGAAAAACACACGGGATCGACTACTCGATCACCCAAAATGAATATTCAGTAAAAAGGTATTATTCACCATAGCCATCCCTTGTGGGGCCCACACAACGATCCTGAAAATGGTTGAGCAAACTAAGTCATCGCGATGCTCTCGAAAAAACACGTCAAATTGACTATTCATTCGCCCTGAATGGACGTCTGATGAAGAAGTCACATTACGCTACACACAGCTTAAAAGACGGCTCGTGGGGCCCATGCCTCAACTCCAATTTAGGCAGGCAGAATTCACCGTTGCAATCCCCTTGAAAAAACACTCAGAAACGAGTGCTCAAACACCCCAAATGGATGTCGGGTTAAAAAGTGGTGTTTCACCGTAAAACGTGCAAATCGGGCCCTGTGGGGCCCGCACCCTGTCTCTAGCCCGAACACTAAAATGAGCATCTCAAAAAGTTTGCACGAGGACGAGGATCACACTACCACTGATGGCACGTTGATTGGACATTCCAAATAGGAGTCAGGTCCAACACAAGAATAATCAATTTATTAAATAATTAATTAATTATTCACATTAAGCATATCATGCCAGCGAGCAACGAAATCAAACCGCAAAGGCTCCAAACCATCTTTGGATGAACATCTCAAATCCAGGGTCACAGTGCCTCTGACGGCTCGCCAATCTGATGTCGTATGGGAGAGTTACGACCGATGCACTATTTCACGACAATAATATTATTATTATTATTGGGGTGCTTCGAAGGCCCAAGCCACAAATCAGAATTTAATATTCAGCATTGGACTTGAATCGATCGTCTTAATAACAGTATCAAACCATCGCTGACGACAAGTCAAATGCACGTCGCACGTAGGAGTTAGGGTGGGTCAGAGATTTAATAATAATAATATATTATTATTATTTCAGCGTTTCGGGTACCCGATCCACAAACCCAGATAAGACATCCAATATTGGACTCGGAATGTCCCTCTTGGAGTCAGGGTCGCACTGTCACTGACGGTTCGTGAAACCGGAGTCGCATGAAAAAATTACAGTCAAAATACTATTTTCCCAACAAAAATAATAATAACATTATTATATTATTATTATTTTTAATTTAATATAATTACTTAAATTATCACATACAAAAGCCATGCACCACGAAAATTAGCGCCTCCTGTTACCTTTACTCACCCAGTACGCCCCATCACTTGATTGATTTGTTTTCACCATTTTTTTTAATTAATTTCTCTTATTTTCTTTTCTCTCTCCAATCCACTTCTTCTTCCCAAATTTCCTCACGCTCCAATCTTCCACCTTCTTTCCCAAGTTCCCGCGTCAACAGGTGACCCCAGGTCATCACCTCGGTCTTCCTGCTAGACCCTCCTCTAGCTGATTCCCTGCAACACCGGACTACCGCAGCTCTCGTCGGCCTCCGTCTTCTGGAAATCTCATCTACACCCGTAAATCCCAGATCTTTGGTGATTGAGTCTCACCGTCAACCTAGTTCGCCATAGGCCGCAGCCCCGAACAGAGGGAATCTGCTCATCCTGAACCATCGGAGTCCACTAGCCCCGACCACCGATGTCGCTGGTCGCCCAGGCCGTTGGGATCCGCCACTCACCGCTTTGCACCAGGGGCCGTCGGATGCCGCCAGGGAAGGAGGGTCGCACCACCTCTGATCTCCAATCGCGATCTACATCACTTCCGGCGTCAATAAACTCAAATCGGGGACTTACCGCACCATATCTGATATTCTTTCAAACTATATCGCAACCCCACTGGGATCTTGATCCCAAATCTGTATCCGTGGAATCATTTGATTGTGTTAAGGATGGATTTTTCAATGATCTATTATCATTTTTTTGATCGTCGTCAAACGAGACACGGACGATGAATGCATGAAGTAAGGAGATAAGAAATTGTGAAACAAACAAAAAAATTAAAATAAAAATCTACAATGAAAAATCCTACCTCAAACTTGAATCTTCTTTCGATGAAGAACGCGCTCGCTAATGGAGGAGGAAGATCCGTTTCGTTCGTTGTCGTTCGATCCGCCTCCAGCCAAGGGTTCTTCTAGAGTAGATTTATATTTACGCTGGAAAAATGCAGGGATTATGAGACCAAAACCTTAAAGCCTCGTATTTATAACCTATAACTAGGTTAAATTTTTTTTAATTAAATAAATAATTAATCAATTAATAATTTAATTATTTTCCCACGATGGCGCATATGCCGAACACGAGACGCCAACAAAATTTATACCCCGCCTAGGGTAAAACTTATGTTCTGAGCTCATCGGTGTAATCATATTTCTCATCTGAGTCCCCGTTTGAGAGGTATTTGGGTTTGAGCTATTGGATGAATAAATTAATAACTTAATTTATCCATTTAACACACCGCAAACGAGCGAGGTGTCCGAACGTCCCGCACCAACATATTTTATGTCGCTCCTAGGAGAAGCACTCCACTCCAGACCCAACTGTGGTCTCAGATTTCTGATCCGATCAGCCATTTAAGTGATATCGCATTATCTTTAGTTAACCATGCGTGCATAATATAAAAACACTTAACATTTTTTTAAAATTAATTATAGGCACACAGGGCCTCGGAATTGCACGCCGTCTTAACGCCCAGTTCTAGAAATATTCATATAAATATTTCAAAGTCTTATTAACCAAAAACCGGGTCTCTACACTGAATGAAACAATGAAAAATATATAAATGATGCATCTTTAACTGAATTGAATAAGTGTAAAGGGACAGAACCAACACATTAGGATCTAGTGTTATTTTTTAAAATTTTATAGATTTCGATTCAAAATATAGTACCTTATTTGTTCATATAAACTAAACAATTTCAAAGTAAAACATTGGATAAATTATCTAACCAAGGACAATTTAGGTTTAGTGTTTTATAGAATTTTGAAAAACAACTGAATAAACAACCCTCATGACATAAATAACTTAGTTTCCCAGTATGATATAATATTCATTTTTAAAATTATATCTTCAACATCTCCAAAATAATTTAATCTAATGTGAATCATTTATTAACTCTAATAATTTATTATCATTCATCAAAAATAGAAAAAAATAAAATAATTAAATTTTTATAACAATTTATCAATAACTGTAAAAATAAAAATTGAAAATTGAATGTCAAAAAAAAGTAATATCTGAATAAGTGTATGATGACATAATCATAGTTAATATGGATAATTTATAGGAATTCCTAACCATTAATACATGTATCTCAAATCCTATAACATGGAATAAATATTTATCAGTGTAGATATCCATTAGAATAAATAATCAGGATCCATTATAAGTCAATAATGATCAAAGGAATCAATATAATCCTTTAAAATTTCACCCATAAGTAGTATGAAATAATTTTATTTAATAACAAAATATTTTGAATGCCTTGTGATATAATATAATTTCTTTAAAACCACATAGATTACATAGAAAAGTCTTATAGGAAACTTGTGTAATTATTATGATGTCTGTATTTTGAATGGAATTGAATTACTAGTTCCACATAGTATAACAAACATGTGTATACAAAAAATAACCACCACTATTAAAATTGGAACAACCATAATATTATTTCACAGTAATCTCTTCATAGAAACATAATCTTTTACCTGCATCCTTTTACATAATTCATTGGAGATAAAAAAATAGGATCACCCACCATATGTTTATAAGGAATTATGTATAATCGTAAAAAAATTCAATAACAATAACACAATGATAACACATAAAATCATTATATTTTAAAAATAATATTTTCACCCAATAGAAAACATTTACAAAATTTGAAATGTCATTTTTCATAAATCCATTTTCAAAACCAAAAGCACCAAGAAAAACAGGGTGTGGGATTTCATTTAAATAAAACATAAAATCTTATTAGGGAATCTATAATTCAAAAAAGATTTATAATTGTGAGAATGTTTTTTCACTGTATATGGTAAAATGGTGAATTCATTTAATAAAATTATTAAACTATAGAAGAAAATATGATTAATGATAATATATTTTAAATTATAATAATATTTCTATTGATATAACTAAGAACTTATAATTATAAAATATCCCCTGTGGATCATTTATTACAGCAATTTATTTTGGTGTTGATGAATTGGAATAACATTTAAATATCATGAAAACATTATTTAAGAAAATAATATTTTAAAAATAAAAATAAATTTAAAAAAATCCAAAAATATGGTGTAAATATATGAATTTTTAAATTAAATTGGAAACAAATTAAGGAATCGATATAGAAAATAATTGTAATGATAGAAAGTAAAAATTTTCATATTGTAAGCATTCAAAATAAATATTCTTTTTATGATTCTTATTGGGCTTCTAAAGTGATCAATTTGAAAAATGTAAATAATTTTCATTTCAAAACAATATAATTTAATGTAAAATATAAATAAAAATTAAAATTGGACAGAAGTTATCTTAATAAAATTAAATTATTAAATGATTTTTCAAAACATAGAAATTGAAGAGAATGATTCACGATCTAAAAGAAGGTAAATTATAAATATCACATAATAGATAGTAGAGTATCATTTTCTGAATAATAAATTAAGGAAACAGATAATAATTATCTGAACCACATTTATATCCCAATGGAAAGAAATGTGATTTGGTTCCAGAATATAATAGAATATAATATAACCTAATGGAACATTGAACAATAACAGTCCCAAAAATAAATATGATTGTAACATGCAAAATTTTTCTCTTTAGTATCTCTTTAATCATATTCAACCTGAAATAATATTTTCCAATGAAACATTACATATCATTAACCTTAAGATATTTATTTTATAACAAGTCAATGGTGTATTATAGAATTCTCAAAAAATATTGAAAGTGTATATCAAGAAAGAATGATCCATAGAAATATAATGGGTGATTAATAACCCAAAAAAAAGTTCATACCATTAAATTAAAATTATATAATTTAGAGAATACGGGTAAAATTCTTAAGTCCATATATAAAAACTGTAAATATAGAAGAAAAAAAATTATTTTCCAAATCACAAATAATCAAGGCCTAAAATGTAAATGAAAATGAGTTATAACCCAAAAAATAAATTGTGTTTAGAAACCCCTTATAACATGGTAACATTCATGTAAAATACATTAGATGATAGAATTCAATATAAAACATAAAATACTATAAATTATTAATGAATAATTATATTTGCGATATATTTTTAGTATTAACACCATATATATGATATTATATTCATAAAAATAAAGTATTCTTCATGAATGGAATGTCATACCAAATACCTTACCTCGATTATCAGGGAACTTAATTTTTTGTCTAACATTCCATTCACGAAACTAGAAGATAATAATTATATTCATAGATATAATAAATCCCTCACTTCACGTATTAGGGATTCATTTATATACCTCAATTATTAGGTCACTTTATTGTCGGTCTAACATTCTGTTGATAATCATTATTCTATTAAAAATATACCATATAATAGTAAAATATATAATGTCCAGAAATCATAATTTTCATGTATTTGGTAAATGATACATGAATGATAAAGAATGGAAATGTTATATTCTATAGTGATGAATCCCACAGAAATCATAATCATGTATGAAATTAAATTACTTAATACTTATATAATAATATTAAAATTAATTTGAAAATAAAAAATAATGTAAATAGAAAAAATGAAGTAATAATGATTTTAATCCATATATACATCATTATTTTATTAAATAATTATAATATATTTCTCAATCTAAACATTCTAGGAGAATTATATCTTAAGCGGAATGTAATTTATCTTTTTAAAAGTAATTTAGTAAAAAAGTTAGTTTGAGAAAGAAGTTCTTCATTAATTGTAAACCCTAAATAAATTTCAAAAGGATGGAATTTCTCACATTGAAAGTGGAAAATATTATCCTAATGATACCACATTCCCATATTTTATTATATATTTAATTTAATATTGGTGAATGAAAATGATGACAAAATATTTAAAAAGGGAATAATGGGGATTATTATATTTATAGAAATAATTTTCATAGGAATGTTATTCCTTTTTTTCTGAAAAAAAATCATTATTATAGAAGGATATACATTTTTTCTTAATGCCAGTCATGGATAATTACATGGTTTGTATTTACTATGACATTCATTTCCAATATAATTTGACTCTATTTACTTATTCTCATTCATGTTTTCAAATATATTATGATTTCACAGAGTGATTATTTAATTGAAGCTGGTTTATATTATTTAATCATTGATTTAATTTATTTTTTTATATATCCCAAGATGATATATTTATTTTAAATAACTTTATTTTAAAAGAATAATTCTATTCACTATTAAAAATCATTCATACATTTAATTTTTTTTATGGAAATCTAATAATACATATATGAATTCATCATTACAAATAGAATATATCACATGTTATTATATTGTCAATTAATTACAATTCATGGACATTAAAAGAATCCACTATACACTATTTCCACCTGAGTCACTCATAGATTTTGTAAGATGATATTTAATATTAATATTATTAAAATAATATCATAAATATATATTTGGATTGTAATCATGATATTAGTTACATGATAAATTAAAAAAATGAAATAAAATCCTTATTTAAATATATATAACATTCTAAAAAACAACAGTAATCATATATTAATATATAAGACTATTTAGAAATATCATAATAGAAATGGGTGAGCTATAAATTTCATTGTAGGAATCAAAATTAATTTTAAAACAATAATAAAGAGTCAAAACATCATATGAAAAAACGAAGGGATTTATATTTTATAACATTTAATCAGCTCACTGTGAATCAGGAAACATATCTTAAAGAATCATAAAAAATAAGGAAAATAAAACAAGGAATCATAAGAATAATTAAATTATAACGTCAAATAAATCATAATATAACTGTTTGAGGAAACTATTTATGCTCCATATATGTAATTCCATGAGATGAAAGAAAATTAAACATTCCTTATGGGGAGAAAATTTGTAGTCCCACCCATCAGAATATAATATGTACAAGAATAATTTACCCATATAACTAAATAAAACCATACATAATGTTTAATAATTTTAGAACATAATGAAAGTAAATTTTGTATAAAGTAATATATAAATGAATAAATAAATGTAATATCCATAAATTTTGATGAAAATGAAGGAATTGATTAATTTTTTACATTTATTTTTGAAAAAGTAGTTTTCCCAATAATATAGTGATTATGTGAAGAATTATTCATAATAATGGAGTCAATATGTAAATATTGAATTGAAAATCTTAAAAATTACATTAATATATGTATAATGAACATTTCATGAAGTAAATTAAAAGTGTTTACTATTTTATTAGTTTAGAATAAATAATATTTTAAATTAGAAATATTTTTTTTAAATCATAGACTAGAATAGTATCTAAAATTTGGTTATTTGAAATAAAATTTGGAATAGTAAATTTCCCCTCATTATGTATATTGTTTATAGAGAGAGGTTAATATAGTTTTTGAGTGAATATTTATTTAAAAAAAAAGTAAATTGGTCGGTTGGGAGTTCCATTACATTAACCATTAACACTTGTGGTGAATTTATCTATCATATTGGGTGACCTATTATATTACATAAAAAATTGATTATGACTATTATATATATATATATATATATATAATAAAATAGATTTATTTTATAGTCATATATTTTCATTTTATATAGACATTATGACCATTTTCACTGTTACAATGTCATTTAACATTTAAAATCCTATGTTTTGAGGTATTTACATGTGATACTAATTTTTTAAAATCATATTCATACTTATAGTTGAGTTCCTGGATCATGGGCGAGGTTTTTTGTGGATTTTGGGAAATTCCTTGTGCACCTTGAGTAGAAAAAACGATTGTTGTGGGAATTATATGTAGTTTATGTTCATTTGAAACACTGGATGGATAAAATTATGAGCTACTATATCTACTTGATGGCATGGCACCATGGGTGTATCAGTATCGTCCACATCCATAGAAGCCTCGCCACACAATGTTCTAGGAAATGGTGATCTTATAGAATACTTGAAACATTCACATGGTCAATATGGATTTCTAATTGGTGTCTCATACATTTCTTCCATTCAATGATACCATGGTCGTGGTTTCTAAACAAGGTAATGGTTATGGTCGTATGATTTTAATGTTGGTCATTTTTCATTCCAATTTTTTGTGAAGGAGTTACACATCCATGTTTTGTTTATTTTTGGAAGGTTTTTGTTCATGTTTCACATAATAAAACATCCTTATTACTATCATGTTCTTCTATTTTAGGTATACATCAAATCTAGAGTTTTGGGGTGATCCATTGGATGATTTTAATTGCATTATTGGGGTTTTTTGTAGAGATTTTGGGATTCCATTTGATAGAAATATATTTTTTTATTATCACTCACATTTTTTAATATATCATGTGATATTTTTGTTTTCTAAATTTATCATTTATTTCTAAAATTATAAGTACTATATTTATAAAGAGTCTTAATTTTATTTTTTAATAGGGAACTCCTACTATACGTTTGATGGAATGTATTTATTTCCAAGGATTTAGGAAATTTTTACTATGTATTTGAAAATTTGTATGTGTTTTAAAATAATTTAGTTGAATATTTGGGATTACATTGTATTATTATATTAATCATGTTTTTTGGTTAAATTGATGAAAATGGTATGGTTTTTCAATACGAATAATGAACTAATGGTTTGGAATACAAGGTTCTGTGTGTTAATATTTTCATTGAATGATGCCTTGTTCGTACGAACATAGAACATGATATTAGATATAAATGAATGTATATACCATAGAAAAATACTTGTTAAGGATGGATCACCCTTCACTAGTATTTTTATTTTCATTTAACATGAATGTGTGTGAGAGAGTCATGGGATGGTTATTCCAAGTTTTATGATTGAATAAAGAAATTTATTCCTATTTATTGAATCTCATAAATAAATTCCAAAAAGACTTTTCCTATATTAATATATATTTTTACTCTCAACCCCATTTTTATTAAATTTCAGCAAACGTGTTTTTATCCCTAGTGGTGTATTGTGTAATATCTTGGGAAAATATTACAAATTATGATTAAACTCCTTCTTTATAAGAATATTATAGTTTAAAAACATTGTTATGTAGTTTATCGGTGATGGAAAGGCCTGGTCCTTCTTTAGTAAAAAATCATGATGCAACATCCTCATGATACTGTTTGGAGTAAGTAATTTACTCACACATTGTGGATGGAGTGATTCCACATTGGAATTCATTTATTGAGATGTATTTTGTTTTAAACAGTCCCTTTTTAGTAAATTCTCTCTAAAACATTGATATTAATGGTTTATAGGCATTCATTTTAAATGTATTAGTTACAATCATGCATCATATATTTTATTTTGTTGTTTATAATTTATCTTTTTTGTGTATTTTATTTCATTAATGAGAAGGACCCCCTATGTTTTACACAACTTCATAATATATTTCCATCCTTTTTTTCCATTGAAATATCAATAATAGTTAGTGGAACTTCTAACACAACATCACATAATGGAATGGTTGGGGATATTGCAAATTTTATCAGTCTTGGTCAGTGTATAATAAAATGATTGTATCAAATTTACGGAATCATTCTAAATATTAAATGTATAGGGTAATAATATTTTTCTATCCTCATTATACTAAACATAAAGATACCAGGGTATTCCATGTACAGAAATCTCTCCATGAAAACTATTGTGGTGTTCCCCACTAATCATTATGTTTTCAGTCATGGACATGTTGAATATCCAGAATAAATACCGAGGAAACCCACTAGGTCTGCTTTTTATATAATATATTTGATTATTTCCATTAAATTCATTAAAATTATTTATTTTTACAGTTTGAAATATCATAAAACCTCAGTTTCGTGTGACTACTGACTATTTGACATGGAGAAGTTGTCATATACCCCTTTAATATAGGATGAAGAAAACTTGTTTGGACCTCTTCCATAGTTGAGAAAAAAACATGTTCCGATTAATTTTATTATTCTCATGGAATTGATAAATTAAATATAAATTATGATCCACAACAAGTGAATCCATTTGTGGGATTTTAGAGTCAAAATATAGTAATCATTGTGGGATTTTAGAGTCAAAATATAGTAATCATTATGAAATATTTTTAACATCAAAAAAGTTAAGTTTGGAATCACATAATGAACCAAATATTATATTTCAATGCAAAATAATAGTTTTTTATTGATGAATATTGAAGTCAATATACTGGATGACCTAGCATGCTAATTGTTGGATTTATTTTTCAAAGATAATGTAGACAAATATCTTATTTGGGAGTAAATTAAAATAATTTCCAAAAAATAATTTTATCATCATACCATCAAAATAGATAGTTCATATTAATTTATTATTATAATGAATAAAAATCAATTTTTTTATGATGTATCCATGTAATTTTATGAATATATATAAATTATCATTATTTTAATTTCAATTGAATCTATGATGGAAAAATAATTTGAGTAGGGTTTGTGACTAGAAATTAATAATAATGTGGGTATCCTCTATATTACTAATTACAAAAACATATTTAATAATACAAATGTCAAGAATGGATATCTATATAAAATTAACAAGAGAATTTTTTTCTTCATCAGAAAAAGTTGGAACTTTAATTCTAGGAATAAGAGGAAGAGGGACACAAAAATACAAGGTGGTGGATCATCTTATATTCATTACACTAAATTATTTAACCTTAGTACACATACTATTATCTATCTATGACAAATCCAAAGTATTTTTCTGGAATATATGGAGAGGTTATATTTCTCTACACTAGAATGTCATATTTATACTAAAATGGGACATCTCAGGTTTTATTACTCAACCAACACCATGTATTCTAGTAGAAATAAATCTCATAAATCTCAAATATTTTACTCTCCATCTAGGTGATCATACTAGAATACTTCAAATATATAAAACCAAAAAAATTTGGAAATTCTAAGAACATTATTATTCCATACAGAATAAAACAGTGACATGGAAGAAAGAAATAATAGGGAACAAATAAAAAATGATATGTTGCTAAGAAGATGTACATAAATACAAATTATGTCCATCAACTATATGGGGTACCATTTTACATTACACAACTATAATATATGTTTTTTTATAACGTTAATCCCCAAAAAATAAATTTCTTTACACATCAATTATCAAATGGTATTATATATCAAGTTAATTACATAAATGATTTGTACATAGCCACATCTCGAGAGGAAAGTGTGAGAGGGTTTTTATTGTGTATCTAGTTCAAATATCCTTGAATGTTTCATGTTTTATAGGGAATTTTATATTTTTGGAATAGAATCTATTGAGATAATAAATGGAATAGATATATTTTCTTATTTGAGGCCCATATTTATTATTATCTTTGTCAAAAAAGGTTTTCATATCCTGATAGGATCTTGCATCTTCATTAATGAGATTTACTTGTGAAACATAGATGAGTATATCCATTTTCAAAAATGGTTAGAATAATTTCATATCAATTCTCTGAATCTACACTGGAGATATATGAAATAATTTTGAATATAATATAGTCCTACAATAGTGGATCAATATAAAGATGTGTTTTACTAAATTTTTAATATCTGTAAAGATGAATGAGAATTGTAAATTTAAATTGATCTCATAATGGTGAAAAATAGTTTTCCACTTGTATCATATATTGTATAAATATTATAGTCAAATACATTATGATCTAATTTCTAGAAGTACCAAGTAAATGGTTTATAAGACAAAGTAGGATTCCTTGGGATGCCCTAGTTTTATTTCCAAGAAGGATGATAATTTTTTAAGTATCTTTATTGATTGTGATAATATGAAATTTGTTGTGATAATGAATTGATATCTAGTACCTCCTTTTGATTTCATTTTTTAATTAATTTATCATATATAGATTTTTTTTAATGTTTATCTATGTAGATGGAATCACCAACTATATAATAGGGATGAGAGTATAATTATGATATAATTCATGATTCATTTCATTAATTATGAATATATGGTAATTTATTATGTACATAGAGATTTACCATTTTTTCATCAAAATGATGAATCATTAATTTTACCAAATACATGGACTATATTTTTGATCTATTTATGGGTGATAATATTGTGTAATATTTATCATAGAAGGATCATGAATTATATTTTGAGATCATGTGGAAATCAATTTAGGATAATAATATAAATAAAAACTATTCATATATATAATTTTTGGATCAAATAAATATAAATATCCATGTCATTTTTGGGAATGGTGTAATGATATATCCTAAAAATATATAAGAAGAATTATATTGGAAACATCCATATATTTCCATTGATATATTAATCAATATGGAATTAGGATATTAATATCATTATTAAATTATGGACTTCTTACATCAAGTTTCTCCTATGAAATAACTAATGAGTATGAATACTTAATTCAATTGTAGAGAGGATTGACAACAATAATTTTTTCTGCTTAATGCATGGCACACATATATAAAATGTTTTATAACTTAAGATGGGTTATGTTGTTTGTTGTTACACATCAAGGTAATGATCTGGTAATTTTTCCATGATAAGAGATTATTTTGTTGTTCATTTACTATAATATATTTGAATTCATGAAAATATTAATCGACCCAATGACATGGAATTTGAAGATTTTTTTAGGCAATGAAAACATGAAATCGTGAACTCCATGGTGAAATTTTTTCCTTTTTTCAGGCGTGATATAATCATGAAGCAAATATTCTAACATAGATAATTAATCATGGCATAAAGAGGATAAATTTAATATTTTTATATGGTCTACATTCACGTATATTATACACCTATAAATTTGAAATCCAAGGAATATGATTTAATCATTAATTAATATAATCAATTAAAAAATGAATCATATAACCAATGGTAGCTAATCACTATTATTGTTGAAAAGAACAATGATTTCACTAAGTGAATTGATGATTCAATTTTCTTTCCTGTTACACATAACCATGGTTGATTTATAAATTCAAGGATGATCAATTATTAGATTCTAGTTTCCAAACCAATACATTAATGGATAGTAGCTGGATGAAAATTCATAGAAATAACCTAAATTGTAAATCTAATTTACGTTTCTTATATCAAATATATGTTCATCAATATTTAATTGAAAAACATATTACAGCAGACCACTACTCAAAATTCTATATTGATGAATGATTTTATAAGATGTATACATAATTTATTGCTCATTTATGATGAGGTAGAATAAAGGGGAATCTAGAAGAGTATATCTCAATACTAATCACATGTCAACATCTTAAGGGTGACCAAAAATGACCATATGGTATGTCTAAGTATTTTCATATCATAATTTGGATAATGGAGAACATATATCTAGATATTTCGACATGTATAAAAATAATAGTTCGGAAATATTAACCAATTTTGATGATTGTGAATTTCCTCAAATTAGTTAAATTAATGATTCATTTATTGTAGAAAATGGGAAATAAATATTTTAGATGTTCTAACGTTTTGTGGAAATTTTTTTATAATACCTTACTAGGATCCCCATTTTATCATTATGATTTGGTGATCATTATATAAATACTTTGGTGTCATGTTTAAAATGTGCATGGGTTACATTAATCAAATAGGTATGTGGTTTGAACAATAATTCCCTATTTTAGAAGACATGCTCTAATCATGGGTTATGGATTCCAAAGGCTTCTAGGATGATTTTATTCCATTAAATTATTTAACATACAATAATGCTTATCTGGTCTTCATACATTTGGAATAGTTTGAGTAATTTTATAGACATTCTTTTTTATCAACTCAAGATAGTGTAGTGATATAAAAAACATTAACTTTGTCACCTATTTTTGTATAATAATTGAATAATAAAATTCATATGATTATGAAAAGGATGAAAAAGACTCGATGCCATTATAAATAATTTTTGGATCATATTTTTATACTGTTTTCACTTAATGTTTGAGGTATTGTGTTCCTAAATGTATATCTAAGGCTTGGGGGTAGATATCTATGATTGAAAGAATATATATCCCAATAAAATATAAACCCTTTTAAAAAATAGAACTGGTTTGTGATGTATCACCATATTTAGGTTTACTAAAATGATTTATCTCTACACATAATGTATTACAATTATCATAAAAAATATTTACCAAACTTTTCTTGATGATGTGAATCAATGTGACCAATTTTATTTTAATATAAATTCTTATTTTTTAGACAAGATTATATAGATTATATATATATATATGAATAGAGAATGATTTATGGGGAATGAGTATCAAATTGAATTTTGTTTTGTGGTATATTTTTTAGTTTTAGGACGAATCATTGGAAAAATAGAAAAACAGATGGAACTATGAACCAAAAAATTAATATGTCCTGAAAATATAAATACTTTAACATATGGAAATCTAAAAGATGTAGTGAAAGTGAAATTTAAAATTCAAGGTATGTTCATATACACCCATTATTTTAAATCAAATTTTATTCTATTAGTAATGTTCAAGGTTATTGGGGAATGATATTGGTGATTTTGGTTAGGTTTTAACTATTATGGAACGACCATAGTTTGTAAAAAATCCATGTTGGTGGGTGTGGTATACTGGTCATGACCTTATTCCACATGAGTAGGCCAAAAATCTAGGAATCTTAGAATTGTTGATCTCACCCTATGTGTCTATCTTTGTGACATGGCCAATAATAACTCATAATGCTAGATACGATTATTGTTGAGGTTTAAATAATTAACCCCCTTACACATAATCATGTTGGATTTACATTTTTAATTACCTATTTAATATCAGTTTGAATGGACCATGACAATGTTTTCATAACAAAAACATAGATATGATCAAAGCTATTATAAAAAATATTTTTCATATATTGATTTTTGTAAGAGGATTTTTAGGTCATTATATATTCTTTTAAAATGTGTCTTCAATGTGGTTTACAACTTGAAAATGTATCTCATATCCTTTTCATTCAACCAATTCATTATTTTTTCAAATATAGGGTTTTAGGGTGAACCCTTTGTGGTTTTTGAAAATATTATCACAATATTTCCCGGTGGGTTTGGGAGTCCATTTGTTGGTACAATTGTGTTCTCTTATCTACCAATTTTGTGTGGTGAAATTAGTCATAATTGGAAGCTAAGATCAATATCCCAACTATTTTTCTAGATTTATAAATTTATGATTTATATAAAATCATTTCATTATTTTCAATTATTAAAAACATTTTTTGAGTTTTATTGAAAATCACGGTTTCAATGGATTTTTTAAAACTTTTATTGTCTTATTAAAAATTGAATGATTTCAAATGTTTTTTGTTCAACCTAATAAAAGAACTTGTTTTTACTGATTGATATTTATTAATTTTTCATTTAATGAAGAATAAAATTTTATTTAGAATCTTAATTATGAAATTATTTCATGGTATTGATTGATGATTCTTTTTTTTATTTCCATTTTATGAGGACAAACATTTATGGTATTCACACTCATTACTATTTGGTCTTGATTTTGTATCACCATATGATCAATTTGTGAAGAATAGATCAAATTCCATGATTATTTTGATTCTAATTTTACATTGATTTGTGTGGGTATTTTATGAAAGGGTTAGGATAGGTACTCAAAGATGATGGAATTAATTGATAACTTTATTTAGAATCATTTTTTGGATTAAATTATTTTTCATTTTACTTTTTCTTAGGTTAAAATGTTTGGATATTCATTCCAAATTTTTCAGAAACTATTACCTAAAATGTTTTTATTCTTTGTGTAATTTTTAAGAGTATATAGGGAATGGAATAATATGTATGAAGACTCACTGCTTCAAATTCACTTTGGTATTAATCATGATGTTTTTATCAATGACACATGTAATGGAAATTTATCATTCTTCTATCACAGATTATCATTTGGAAAATTCCCTAGATTATTATTTGGAACATGTAGTTATCACTCTTGGATTGGTTGGATTGATTCCACATTGGGTTTTACATGTCAAGACATCTTTTTTTTCTACTGTCTCATTTCAATCCATTGTCACATCTATTATGGTATGATTGTTTTACAAGTTTTTGAATATGTTTTATTATTTATACTCATGAAATATATAATTGTTTTTTCTTTTTGATTATTATAATGTAATTTTTTCCCATAGTTAATTGTGTTATCTCTTGTTTTACAGAGGCCTTAACATTTACTTTTAGAAACTTATTCCTTTGGGACGTCAACTATGTTTATTTTCACCATTGACTTATCCATTTACAATGGGGTTTTTATGAATGTAAAATGTTTCATTGTTAAATAGTCACATTGGGTTATTAATATTTATAAATTTTAATTTCAAAAGAGTCCATAATAACATAATTGCAATCCCATGATCTTTATTTGATTCCAAACATTAAATGGTTCCATATATTCATGTCTGTTATGAGATATAAATGGTTCATTATGTATAATAGTTATTATCTTATGGATTGTTCATTTAGATTTCTTTACCAAGCATTAAGGAATTAATTTTATTATATAATTTTTTATTACAGTCGAATTCAATAATATGAATAATATTAAAATATTAAAATTAAATTCATTTTTAGTTGTAAATTTTTTGTTAACAAGCATCGTGAAGTTAGGAATAGTTATTGAAAACCAAAATCCAAATATGTGGTTCTATCATCCATGAATAAATGTGAGTTCATAAAAAAACTATTATAAAACAATATTTATTTAATATTGATATCCAAAAATAATAATATTGATTTTATTTATTCACTTATATGATATTTATGAAATAATTTCATATTAGTAAGGATACAGTGGTGAAAATGGAATATATCATCCAAATAAGTGGTGAACCGACCAAAAAATGGGGGGTGATTTCATTTTAAAATTACTAAGATTGGGTACGATAGTTTATATTCGTCTAATATAATATCCTTTTTATGAATATTATATTTATGTAATTATACAAATATATTTTAATTTATAAACATTTAAGTGTTTGAATATGATGGATACTCAAAATAGATCACTATAGTTAGTTTACATCTTCCTTTTGATGTTATCCTTTGAAAATTTGTCCACTTTTTTCTCCATATGTTTCCTTATTGCCCAATAGATTTTGGAGGGATCTATGCCTTCCAATGGTAAATATTAACACATCATTAACAAACATAAGGTGGAAAATTGGGAGTATTACATACTTGGTTGCATAAGTAGAATCCATACCTTCCTCCATGATAAGGTGGAGATTCTTTGATAGGGCCTCTTGAGCCACAAATAAAAGGAAAGGGGAAATTGGGTCACCATGGAGCACACCTCTAGTAATTTTTAATAACATTAAAACCATACCCATGAAGGAGATATAGATCCATGGAAATGATAAACATCTGAAGAACAGGTTACAGAACCATTCTAGAAAGCCAAGTTTCCTCATTAACTGGATGATGAATCCCCACATGATCATATCATTTGATTTGTCCATATCCACGTGGATAACCACATTTGAACAAACTATGCTCTTCATAATGTTCCCTACAAATCCTTGTAAATGCTAATGTCCCCTTGAATACTCTTTCCCTTCACAAAACCATGTTTTTCATCCCACACGAGCCTTGGAATAATGCTCCTTAACTTTCTGGACAACAGGCAGTGGAGGATTTTATAAGAAAAGTATAAAAGACAAATAATGCTATATTGGGAGATAATGGTTAGATCCTTGCATTTGGGTATGAGAATATTGCAAGAATCACATACCCCTCATTGGAGAAACCCCCCCCCTGATGAAATCTTGGACATCATGGACAACTTGAGTATTCACAAAGTCCCAAACTGGGACATAGAAGGCACCATGGAACTCATCGGTGCCTGGCGCACTAACTTGGCCTAAGCTTAATATAGCCTCTTTGATCTCCTCCTCTTTTGGGATATCAACAAGGGATTCGTTATCCAAATTTCTTACTAGCTCATGCATGGAACATAGGATCTCATCCTCCCTACTGCATTTAGGCATATCATCGTCTTGGTTACTGATATGGTCGGCCAACAGTTCTTTAAAATGATTCAAAGCGTAGATGTTAGAAACTTTAATATCTTATGTGTAGTAAACATCTTCCCTCTTAAAGTCAATATGGACACTCTTCAATTTTTTCTTTTAGAAAAGTATGGAAAATTAATGTGTTTTTATCCCCCTCCCTTAAAAACAAATCCCGAGACCTTGCACCATAATGCCTCGCTACTTTCATAATTTTCTTTTCCAAAAGGGAGCATTTGGAGTTGACAAGATCAAAGACATCAGCATCCCACCCATCCTGGAGGGTATCTTCCAGCTTCCCAATTTCATCCTTCCGATCCATGAGGTTGATGTGTTCACTAGAATTTTTATTTAGTCACTCCTGGATGAAACTCTTGAGGCATCTCAAACGATAGAAGAGGATTGACCCAACATCATTGTGGACCTCTAACTCCCACGATGTCTTAAAAATGGGGAGGAACCCCTCCCTCCTATGCCATTAAGAAGAGTAGAAGAACTACCACGACAATGATATGTTCCTCTTCAATGAAATTAATAAGTGGGCGTGATCCGAGAGGATACTCATAATATGAGAAACTAAAGCTTTTCTGAAAGAGACAACTCCTGGTAAGTTGGAAGGGCATATGTCCAGGCATCTTCATAGGTGGTGAATGCCTCTATTCTTGTTACACCATGTGTATTTGTTTCCAATGTACCCCATGTCCATGAGCCCTTTGGTGGTCTAGCAGAGTTGGAGGTCCCACATAGCCTTATTAAATCCTCTAATACATCACTTCTTTTTAGTCACCTTTCCCACTGTGTTGATGTATCCCTTGATAAACCATGGATTATTGGATTGTTGATAGAATTCATGGTTCTTCCAAAGGATGGGTCATTTTCTAGGGTCACAACGTGTTTAAAAAGACATGAAAAATATGTAAATACTCCTCAAAGACACTCTAGTGGTGTTACATTGAGACGACATGTCCATGATATCAACTTCTAACCCGTTCTTCTAGAAGACCCATAAGTGACCATTTTGAGGAAAAACAATCAGGTGATGAGGGAAACCCATCCTAATGTCGAACAAAGCCATATAAGACACCTCCTACATGGGATCAAAAATAACAGCCATATAAACAAGATGTGGCTTGGATTCGGAGGGTATTTGAATAGTTTAATTTTGAACTCCCAAACCCCTTTCATTCCAGATAATAGCAGAAAAGTTGACTAAAATAGAGGGCCATCCTCTCGACCTCAAGGAAATGCACAACATATTGGAAATTGAGGCTTCTCAAGCCCTGGTACGTATCATAGGCCCAAATGAACAATAGACCAACGCTGGGGGAGAGGGTAGAGCATGGGTAACTGTTGAAGAAGGCACCAACATTATCGGTTCCCAGAACTCCTAAAAAACAAGGATCCTGTTTGAGACTATGTAGGGGGAATTTAAACCTACATGAGCATTATCTGGAATCAGGGAGTTGACTATCTCTCTGGATGGATCTTGGGGCCTCAATGAAGTTCTTTCTAACTCCATGTGACAGAGTAGAAGATAAGGCCCCCATAGGATTATGAGACTGAAGTCTAGGAGGAGACTCTAAAGGGCCTAAGATGAGCCAGAAATGGAGAGAGGAAGAGGAACCAGGGTAGGGGATCATCACGTCAGAATACGAGGCCAGAACCGATAACCTCAGGGTCGCAGCAGCAGGGGAACTAGATGGCAGGAACCACAGTGGAAGAGAATTGCATAGGTTGAGGGACGACTGGGGGGGGCATTGGGGGAGGGTCATAAAATGTCGGTTGAGAAAAAAGGTGACTGTTGAGGGTGTTCCAGAACCTTGTGGATGAGGGTGGGATCCCCCGGGGACCTCATCAGATTTAGAAATTGATCCCAGCAAACCCGAGGAGCCGCCCACATCGCCTCCCAGCGGCGAGTCAGAAGGATGTGTTGGGGCGCAGCGAAGGTGCGCGGTAACTCAGACACACAAAATCGGAATCAAAACGGATCAATGCAAGATTTAACGTGGTTCGGCGAGTTGCCTACATCCACGGGAGAAACAGGACCTCTATATATTATCTCTCTGGTCTCGTCGGAGGAACACCAAAATTACAACACACACCACACGTACACAGCAGAATTCTCCCTTACAAACAATGGGATTTTCATCCCGTTTTATAGAGGAACCAAGTCCATCCCTCTCCTCCGGTTGTTGGAGGGTAGCTCATCTACCCTTGAGAAGTCCTCCCGTCGCCTACTGTCAACCTTGACGCCCACCAAAGGAGAGAATCCGCAGCTGCCTGAGTAGGTGTTTCCATCAAAGGAGACTCCCAAAATGGGAGTGGCCTCCACAAATCTCCCCCTCACGACCAATTTGGGGTAGAAGCTTGACCTACAGTCTCCTTGCAGGTGTCAAAAACTTTATCAGCAAATCGAACACGCTTCTTCACACCAGATGACGTGGCACTTCCATCATCTTCACTCGATCTCGGGCTGACTGCGGTCTCCATCAAATGATACAACCCTTGAGACTCCTTCCCAGTAAGCTTCACTGCATCCCCACGTGAGACTTCCAACACTCCACCTGCTATGGAAATCTTGAACCCTCTCGCATCGAGCCTACTCAATGATATCAAGTTCCGCCTCATCCTCAGAACAAATTTCACATCTGCCAGTTTACGAACTGCTCCACCGGGTGTCTTCAATTTCACTGTCCCGACTCATCGAACCTCACATGTTGACCCATCACCAAGTCTCACCGAGTCTCGCACCTGCTGAAAAGTATCAAATGTACCTCTTGTCGTACATATGTGTGCCGAGCTCCCTGAATCCAGAACCCATCCATCTTCCTTTGGATTTTGAGCCCGCTCGTTCTTCCTCTTTAGAAATCGACATTCCCGCTTCATGTGCCTGTATCTTTTGCAGTAATGACACTGCAATTCTCCCCGTTCAACTCTCCTATCTGAGTGCATGCTTCCCGTTGTCATGCAGATTTCATCATCTGCATATAATCCTGTGATGTTCATATCCTCCTCTTAAACCTTCTTCTTCCCAGCAACGTACCGTTTGCGCTCTGGGCAGTTACTTTTATAGTGACCCTTCTTCTCGCACCAGAAACACGTGATTTCGCTCGGATCACGTCCCCTGGATTTTGGCCGCCATTCTTTACCTCCTGTCTATCGATGTCGGCTCCTCCCACGTTGATCATCTCGCATCGCCATGATTTGCTCCCCTGAATGCGTCGAAGGTCTTTGAAATGCCTCAGAATCTTGAAGCGACGACATCACATCATCCAGCTTCAATGTCTCCTTCCCCACGAGCAATGCAGTCACAAGCCCATCAAATGAGCTTGGTATGGATGATAAAAGCAAAAGTGCTTTATCCTCCTCTCCAACCTTCACATCGAGCCCCAATAACTGCGTCAGGATCTTGTTGAATTCATTGGTATGATCCAACAAATTCGTTCCCTCGTCTATGTGCAATTGGTATAGTTTCTTCTTCAGGAACAACTTGTTGGTGAGCGACTTCGCCATATATTGTTGCTCCAACTTCTTCCAGATCTCTTTCGGTAATGTCTCATCCAACACCGAGTACTTTACCTCATTCGCCAAACACAGTCGAATTGTGCTGACGACCCGCATCTCGAGCTCTTCCCAATCATTGGCACTAGTTATCTCGGGCTTTCTCCGATCAACGGTCTGATCAGGCCCTGCTGCACCAAAAGATCCTTCATCGTGCTTTTCCACAAGCCGAAATTATTTCGGCCATCAAACTTCTCAATATCAAATCTTGTTAGTGCTCCGCCACCAACCATCGTCGTCGTCGCAAAACGTGATCACCACTGTTGATGTCGCACCTCTTAATCACCACCTGATAGAGTGCGAATTTTCAAAAACTAACCATACGGATGCGTTCAGAACGGTCGAAATAGTCGGAATCGACTCCTGGATCGTCGAAATCGGACACCAATTGACCGAGATTCTGTCAAAATACGTTCAACGGTCCACATCACCCGCTGACGCGGCGCTGACGTGGCGCTGACGTGCCGATTACATGGCACGCCGGAATTCCTGCCGGAAACTTGCCGGAATATTCGCCGGCGTAGTGAACAGTGCCGGCTTCTCCGGCACGGGGTTACTGTTCACCCGCGGGTTTGACCGAACTTTGGCCGGCCATATCTCCTTCGTTTCAGCTCCGTTTTCAACGCCGCTTGCGCCGTTGGATTCGTCTCGCCGTGCTCTTCACGAATCTTGCCTCGGAAAAATTTCCCGACCAATTTCAATTTTCCAGCAACCGGAAAATTTGACATCGCCTCGCCGGTTCACCTCCGTTCACTCCGCCTCACCTTTGATACCACATGTTGGGGCGCAGCGAAGTTGCGCGGTAACTCAAACACACAAAACCGGAAGCAAAACGGATCAACGCAAGATTTAACGTGGTTCGGCGAGTTGCCTACGTCCACGGGAGAAACAGGACCTATCTATATTATCTCTCCGGTCTCGTCGGAGGAACACCAAAATTACAACACACACCACACGTACATAGCAGAATTCTCCCTTACAAACAATGAGATTTTCATCCTGTTTATAGAGGAACCAAGTCCATCCCTCTCCTTTGGTTGTTGGAGGGTAGCTCATCTACCCTTGAGAAGTCCTCCCGTCGCCTGCTGTCAACCTTGACGCCCACCAAAGGAGAGAATCCGCAGCCACCTGAGTAGGTGTTGCCGTCAAAGGAGACTCCCAAAATGGGAGTGGCCCCCACAGGATGCTTGGAGGACCATACACCAGGCAGGATTGACGGCCCAGGAGATGATGAAGATGAACCATCAACAATGCCAAGACAAGCTGATCTTTCAAAACCAAAACCTGGGAGCGATAAATTTGACATCATCCTTCTACAGATGGCAACCGAGTTACCTTGGACCCCATAGACCTCACAGAATCGGGGATGCTATTAATATAGAAGCATTTTCCACCATTTGAAAACTAAAACTCTGATAAAAAACCATGAGGGGAACTTCACTACCAAATTCACTTCCACACAAATTCAAGGGAAACTAGAAGCTAGGACACCTGAGGTTGAAGCGACTGTTCATAAGAAGTAGCCCACTAGTGAGGGTTTCTCCAGAACAAAACGGGAAAACAGTAACAAATCGTGGAAGGATGCAGCATCGGCTAGCTCCCCCTCCAAGACCTCGACCACCGGCATTCCATTCCCCAGGGATGGGGGTATATCGTACACCAAAATTGCTGGGATAGAAGAAAACATGGGTATGGTGGCGTCCAAGAGGAACCAGAGAGCAGCACATCCTTCAAAAACATACCCACTTGCTGGTTGGACGGGGCGATGTCAATTTTCGGCAGGATAATTGGGCAGGTGCTAAGATCTTCTTCCTGGGGTGCCAAATTCCATCTTTATCCTTTGAAGTATCCATTAAGCATCAAATAATGATGAATTCTATCCTTAAAGCAGATTAGATGAACATTTTCTCCAATATTATTCTTAATGAGAAGCCGGATCATTACTACTTCACCGGGCGCGCCCTTCGGAAGGTTTTCGGTGGCCATGGTTAAAGGAGATCCACATGGAATTTTATTTCCTCATATGGTGTATCTGTCATCATGCTCCGGCGACGGACGAAAACAATCAGCGTATATGGGTGATTACTGTTTCCCGTTTGTTATGCTGTATTAATCCATAAATAGAGACAACAGAACATCTGTTTGTTCATGGAGTGTGGTAGAAAAATCACTAGGGGGCCATGGGGTCTATCTCGAACGTCAACTGTAGAGGGGACTCATTCCCAGGGATTATTTCGAGCTGGTTTTGTTACCACGGCTCTTCTGAAACAGAGAGGAATGCTCTCGATGTTACAGTGGCGTCTATTTGTTGAAACCACTAGAAGACTAGGAACATGGCAAGAGAATGTGCGTCTCCCACCGCCATACTCTTCCACATTCTCATGCGATCATTGGCGTCAGAGCTTACCCAAATCATACGCCGAAGTGAAGGTACTTTTTCGCTTTTCTCGCTCACGAATAGAGCTCACCCAATTGTTGGTCTGTGCCACAGAAGCTAGGGGGAAGTTGGTGAAATGGACACCACCATACAGGGGAATGAATCTCAATTTTGACAGCTCTTTTATTGATGGGTAGATGAGGTTGGTGGCTACGGGTCAGTCATTTTTAGGTTTATTGATTTCGATGGCAAGGTCACATCTTTGGGTGCATAGATTCTTGCCATTCACATCGACTTATCCTTGTGTGGGGGATTCTACCTTAAGGTGGAGGAGATTGATTATGACAGAACTGTTGTGGTTCACTGACCACGAAGGGAGATAAATGGAGGAGAAAAACGGATTTTATTTCACTAGAACAAAGGTTACAAAAATGACCCCTCTCACACCTCCCTTTCTTCTCTCACATGGAGCTCTCAAGGCTCTCTAAAATGAGCTCTCTCTTGGCTCGAACTACTTTTGTTTTGGAGCTTTCTTGGCTCTCCTTAAATAGCCATGGTGGGAGGTGTCATGTTTGACACAACTCCCACCAATCCCCACCAATCCCCACCTACCATGGTGGGTGGAGTTAGTACACCAGCCACCTACCAAGGCAGGTGGAAAAACTCCATCAATTCTCCCCCTCTAGCTGCAATCCGCTGGAGCATCTACAAAGATCCAGCTTTTCTCGAGCAACCACCTTTGTCAACATATCTGTCGGGTTCTCCTTCGTGTTGATCTTCACAAGTCGCAGCAGTTGTCGATCCATCACTTCGCGTATCCAATGGTAGCGAATGTCAATGTGTTTCGTCCGAGAATGATACATGGAGTTCTTGCTCAAGTCTAAAGCACTTTGACTATCACAATGAACCCTGTATTCCTTCTGACCGAATCCAAGCTCCTAGAGAAAACGCTTTAGCCACAACATTTCCTTGCCAGCTTCCGAAGCAGTAATGTACTCTGCTTCCGTCGTGGATAAAGTGACACACTTCTGCAACCTTGATTGCCATGATACAGCTCCTCCTGCAAAAGTATAGATGTTTCCTGATGTAGACTTCCTGCTATCAGGATCTTCGGCCATATCTGCATCTGTATAGCCCTCCAAGAGTGGTTCAGCTCCCCCGTAGCACAAACATAACTTTGAGGTACCTTTAAGATACCTCAAAATCCACTTGACTGCATCCCAGTGCTGCTTCCGAGGATTGGAGAGAAATCGGATCACAATTGCCGCTGCATGGGCAATGTCTGGTCTCGTACTCACCATAGCATACATCAAGCTTCCAACTGCTGAGGAGTATGGTATCGTGTCCATTGCCTCGATTTCTTCCTTGGATGATGGGCATGAACTCTTGCTCAACTTCAAATGAGCAGGAAGAGGAATGCTCACTGGTTTGGCTTTGTCCATGTTGAAACGTTTTAGAACACGTTCAACATATTTCTCATAAGATAGCCATAACAGCCTCCTCTTTCTGTCACGAATGATCTGCATCCCCAAAATCTGTTGAGATGCACCCAAGTCTTTCATATCAAAAGACTTGGATAACTCCTTCTTTAACTGGCTAATCTTCACTGCATCCTTCCCAATGATCAACATGTCATCGACATAAAGTAGAAGTGCAACAAAGTTACCATCCTGAAATCTCTGGATGTAAACACACTGGTCTGCTTGTGTCTGCTTGTAGCCATGACTCACCATGAATGAGTCAAACTTCTTGTACCACTGCCTGGGAGCCTGTTTCAATCCCTACAGACTCTTCTTGAATTTGCAGACGAGGTTTTCTTGTCCAGAAACCTCAAAACCTTCAGGCTGCTTCATATAGATCTCTTCAGAGAGGTCACCGTGAAGAAAAGCTGTCTTCACGTCCATCTGTTCAAGCTCCAAGTCCAAGCTAGCCACCAATCCGAAAATGACTCAGATTGAAGCCATCTTCACCACGGGTGAAAAAATCTCATCAAAGTCAACTCCTTTCTTCTGTAGGAATCCCTTGACAACTAACCGAGCTTTGTGTCTGACCTCCTTTTTTCTTCCATCATTCTTTAGCCTGAATACCCATTTGTTTGCAAGTGCCTTCTTGCCTTTGGGTAGTTCCACCAAATCATACGACTGGTTCTTCGTCAAAGACTCCATCTCATCCTCCATTGCATGAAGCCACTTGAGTTTTTCAGGATGAGATACTGCTTCCTGGTATCCTTCTGGCTCCCCCTCATCAGTCAGCAACAGGTACTCCGAATCTGAATATTTTTTTGACGGAATCCTTCCTCGTGAAGATCTTCGAACCTGTGAAATATTATGTTCGGGAGGCACAACATCACCTAGCTCTTGTGATGGTTCTGCAACTTCTTGTGGAGAGGATTGAGTCTCCCCCTGCTCAATATCCTCTTCCACTGCCTCCTGGTCCGTTGCCGATGAGTCTTTTTGCACCTCCTCCTCTTCATTGATAGGTGGTGCTGGTACCGGTGTTGGATCATGAATTGATTCCTCAACACCTTCCATTCGAGTCATTCTAGGATTTTGAATGTCCTCGATCGTCTGGTTTTCATGGAACACTACATCTCTACTTCTGATCACCTTCTTCTCCTTCGAGTCCCACAGTTTGTATCTGAACTCCTCATCTCTGTAGCCGATGAAGATGCATGGAGTAGATCTCTCGTCTAGCTTCTTCCTGAGCTCCTTGGATACATGTGCAAATTCCAAACATCCAAATACTCATAAATTAGAGTAAGAGGGATTTTTACCAGACCATCTCTTTTGTGGAATATCAAAATTCAGCGGGACCGATGGTGATCTGTTGATGAGGTAGCATGAAACCTGTATGGCTTCTCCCCAGAATGGCTTCGGCAGCTTAGACAAACTCATCATGCTTCTAACCTTCTCCATGATGGTTCTGTTCATCCTTTCTGCAACTCCGTTGTGTGGTGGGGTGCGTGGGACCGTCCTCTCATGTCGAATGCCATGACTCCTGAAATAGGCATTGAAATCCCTGGATGTGTACTCTCCTCCATTGTCTGAACGAAGACACTTCAGCTTCCTTCCAGTTTCACGCTCCACCATGGTGTGGAAGATCTTGAAGTATTCCAGTACTTGGTCCTTTGCCCGCAAGAAAAACACCCACACCCTTCAAGATGCATCATTAATAAAGGATAAGAAATATTTGTTACCTCCCAGAGAATCCACCTCCATGGGTCCGCATACATCAGAGTGCACCAGATCCAGTAACACTGATTTCCTTGATGAAGCAATATTGAATGAGACTCTATGCTGCTTTCCATACAAACAATATTTACAAGGATCAAGTGATGCATACTTGTTAATACAGATGTACCTCTTCTTCGTCAGGGTAGATAACCCTTTTTCACTCATGTGGCCAAGTCTCCTATGCCACATATTGGATGTCTCTCCTTCCACCGTGTTGAGGCTGTCAGCACATATCTTCACATGAGTTTTGTACAACGTACCGCATATGTGTCCTCGGGCGATGACGATGGCTCCTTTTGTTATCTTTCATGCTCCATTGCTGAAGATGTTTTCATAGCCCTGCCGATCAAAGGCTATCCCTGATAACAGGTTGAGACGAAGGCTTGGAACATGTTGAACATCCTTCAGGGTGATTGTGTATCCAACGCTCGTCTTGACTTGGATATCACCCATGCCAACAATATCCACCGAACTGGTATTTCCCATCTTGACTGTACCAAAGTCACCATCTTGATAAGTCAAGAAATACTCACGATGCGGAGTGACGTGGTACGATGCTGCAATATCGACCACCCATTCTGTGTCCTGGCTTGATGTATGAAAGCATGTCTCTTCTTCATCTTTGGAGAAAAGTAAACCTTCTCCGGTGACGCTCACATGCGCATCTTCATTTATTCTTTGTTAGTTGCTACTTTGTCCCTTTTCTTGTAGCAACTTTTGACAGTTCTTCTTCATGTGTCCCTCCATGCCACAATGGTAGAATTTGTATGTTGGCCTCCTGCCATCTGTGGATCTTCCTCTATTTTTACTTTGACCTCTGGTTCCCGCCCCTCGACTTCCTCCTTGTTGTCTCCCTCGCTTCTCCAGGACGAGTGCTTGTGTCTGGTTGTAACTTGCGTCCTTCCTTCGGGCCTCCTCGCTGAACAATGCATGTTTTACCATCGCCATGGTAAGTTTGCCACCAGACAACGAATTGCTGAGTGAGACAACAAGCGTATCCCAGCTATCAGGAAGTGTGCAGAGTAAGTCGTTTGCCTGATCATCATTAGTCAGAGTCTTACCTGCAGAAACCAATTGATTCACTAGGCTTTGGAACTCACTAGTGTGCTCGGCTATAGAGCTTCCACTCGGTAGTCGAAGATTCATCAACCGCTTCAACAAGAGGATATTGTTTCGAGCGGTCTTTGATTGGTATGTATTCTCCAACTTCATCCAAAGTTCGTACGCATCAGTCTCTTGTGCAACATGGTGGTAGACACCGTGATCGATCCATTGGCGGATTTGACCGATCGTCATTTTGTTCTTTTTCTTCCACTCTGTTTCCTTAGTGCCATCGGGGTTGACTCCCTCATTCTCAATGGGGTCAAAAAGATCTTTTGCATTGAGGATATCTTCCATTCGAGACTTCCAAATGGAGTAGTTGGAAGAAGTCAACATAATCATCCCTCCCGTGGATGATCCCTCTATTGAATTTCAACTCTGTAAAAATGGGTATAGAATCTGGAAAAATGGAGCTCACCGTTGCGTCTAGAACAGTCGAAAATGGTGGAATCGACTCCTGGGTTGTCAAAAACGGATACCGATTGGTCAAGATATGACCAAATCAGTATCAACGACTGAGATCGACCGATGAAGTGGCGTGCCGGAGCTGCTGCGAGAAAAATTGCCGGAAATGTCGCCGGCGTCGGAACAGTGTCTTCTTCTCCGGCGAGGGGGTACTGTTCACTCGAAAGTTTGACCAAACTTTGACCGAGCTTATAGACCTCGTTTTAGCTCTGTTTGCGACGCCGCTTGCGTCGTTGGAATCGTCTTGACACGAGCTTTCAGAATCTGGATTCAAAACATGATTCCGAGCAACTTGAATTTTCTGGTCACCGGAAAAACTCAACTGCTGACCACCGTTTCGCCGGAACCTCCCTTTGATACCACTTGTTGTGGTTCACTGACCACGAAGGGAGATAAATGGAGTAGAAAAACGGACTTTATTTCACTAGAACATCGGTTACAAAAATGACCCCTCCCACACCTCCCTTTCTTCTCTCACATGGAGCTCTCAAGGATCTCTAAAATGAGCTCTCTCTTGGCTCGAACTACTTCTGTTTTGGAGCTCCCTTGGCTCTCCTTAAATAGCCATGGTGGGAGGTGTCAAGTTTGACACAACTCCCACCAATCCCCACCTACCATGGTGGGTGGAGTTGGTACACCAGCCACCTACCAAGGCAGCTGGAAAAACTCCATCAAGAACGGTTTTAGTATAGTTTCTCTAATGAAGGATTGATCCGCCTTGGGATCTCAGTTACCTTGTATGTCAATGCAGAAGTAAAATCAGGCATGGCCTTTCTATCAAACACACCTGGCGTGAAGGGAATCATGCAGTGGACATCTTAGCTTGGGAGGGAAGTGAATATGACGATCTTATTATTTATAGTTGCATTGGATCCTTACCAAATAGATTCCACTAGATTTTTCTTGGCGATGTTCTTGGCCTCCATCACAATAGCTCACGAAATGAATTGTGAGTTTTCCATGTCCATTGGTTCTTATATGTTTTTTCCAAGTTTCTAAATAAAAGAAATTTTTAGTTAGTCGTCGTTTGAAATACTACGTGGGAATTAAAGAGTGGTATTTAGTGATGACCAAAACCACATGAACATAAATATGAGTCTTGGTTTGCGATAATTTTAAATATTCAAATATCATTTAATCATATGGTTTAAGGAAATGTGGGGTGGGAAAATTTGTAATTTATAAGGGGAGAAAAGGTGTTTTATTGACTATAATATTAATTATATTAATTTATTAACAAAAGAAGAAATGTGTTTATCCTTATTATGATAAAAAATACTTGTTGGTGTATGTGAGTATAAGATAACGAGTTTATACAATCTCCATTATGTAATTAATCATTTGAACCTTATAATATAAAATATCATATTTTGTAATATGTCACCACTTGGAAAAAAGAATGATTTTTAAAAAATTTATGAAATACTAATTCTTAATATAACTAATTTGATTTTTTTTTAAAATCATCCTTTATATTTTTATTACATGTTTGAATTTACAACTCATAAAAAAGTAAATATGAAATCATTAAATTGAATTGACATTTGTATATAAATAAATTATAATTTTGATCCCCGTTTTTTGAAATGTTATTTTATTTGAAACTTTTTCATTCATAATAAGTTTTAATTGTAAAATTATAAGTTTCCCTCAAAAAAAGTTATTCCTTCATTTTGTGAAATTATTATTAGGTCACATTAAACAAATTTACCTAACTTTATTATCATATAAATTTCATATAACTTTATTTCATTATATATTGAAATATTTTATTACTATTACATTGGAAGGAATAATATTTTATGACATGTTACTCTTTTTAATACTCAAATTACTAATTATAAATATATTTTCAGTCTTCTAATATGCATATCCAAATATTCACATTAGGTTTATACTTATTTCAAAACCATCATATTTCATTCATTTATAATCCTCTTAGTTTCATTTAATGGATATATATTTATTCAAATTTCATAATATTGATTTTATAAATGATGTTTCATTACATTTTTATGGAATCATTCATAACTGTGACAGTTTTAGGAAACCATGATGATCCAAATTTTCCTATTCTAGCCATTTTTATCTCTCTACTATCCCATTGTAATAAGTCTACATGTATTTGGTGTATTAATTCAGTAATATTAATTAATACATTAAAGTGTTGATTGTTTCTATTACACTGGGAATGATTTTCATACTACACAACATTATAAAAATGGCATAGATATTTTTTAGAAGGAAAATTCAATATAATGATATTTTACATTACATTAACCCCCCTTTTAAAATATTATATTAAAAATATATTACATACACTATGATCAAAATATCTAATGGAACTTATTTTTCATTCCTCCCTCATGTTTCAATGACTTGTTTTCATACATATATTATTATCAAAGTATATGGACATGGTGAGATGATTTATTTCTTAGAAAAAATTCATTATGATCCAAGTTCATATTGATATTCTCATAATAAGACACATTATGCCTTAACTATACCACTATAGGATTTATTATGAATTTATGATATGGTATGTTCTTAGTAAATGGGGGTGCATGGAACAAATCATGAACATGATACAAGTGTGGTGGTAGTGATCGTTAATAGTGCACAACTTTGATTAAATTCTGATACTCATATGGGAAAATGTATTTGGGAGATAACTTCCAATTCTTCTCTATACACATAACAGTCCTCCAAGGATGTATACAAAAGAAAACATCACATCTATCCTTGTAGACACCATGAAATGTGTTCCATGAACTTTTTCGTGGAGTGATGATATGATTCTCACTTAGACAAAAAATTTCATGTATGTGTAACGATGCTTTCACCATTAAGAAAGAAGACGTAGGCTAGATTTCTATATGCCAAAATACTACCCCACACCCGATGAATAAGTGGAATGATTCCCCCTTCTAAGAGTATGTAGTGGATCTCCAAGATCGATGATGAAAAGGTGCTGACACATTAAATTCAATTTCAATTTTTTTCCTAGATGACATTATGTATTTTTGATCTCAAGAAGTGTAGATATCTTCAAGACCATCGATTTGACTGGTTGCGGAACCCAAACAGACATACAGATAAAAAGTTATGCCACTCGGAAGACGAATAAATTCTACAAAGGGACAAATGCAGAAGACCAACACGTAGGACCTACGCTGAGGATCTATGTGGAGAAACTACACGGAAAATGAATTTTCACCCCCCTACGTGGAAGACCTATGTGAAAGTCCTATGAAGAGGACCTACGCGGACAACTTTCCTTCACCCAGGTCCCCCTCCATGCCTATAAATAGAAACCTTGGGCTTCACATTTCATAGAGGGAAAAAGTTGGAAGATGTCCCAAAGCTCCCATTGTATAGCTCTTTTTCCAAGATCCCCCAATTGTTCTTAGGTAGCTCTCTAACACATTAGAAAATAGAGAATTAAATTGGGAAACATTGTTCAAAGTCCCATCACGGTCTGGAACACACAGATCACCTGCGCGGGGCACCTGCGCGGAGAACCTGCGCAGGGCACCTCAGCAGAGCTCCTACGCATCGCCGCTGGACCGAGCACCTGCACGCCGCAACTGCATGGAGAACCTTGGAGGGGCACCTGTGCGACCCACCATGGCGGACCACCTGTGTGATGAATTTGATGGAGCACCTGCGCGAGGCACTATGGTGGGGATCATGCGCGGCCCTACTCGTCTATACTGCAGCTGCTGTGCCCCAGAACTCCTGCACGGGTTTAGTGCCTAGTTGCGCTCCCATCCCTCTGGACCGGTCCCTTCGCTTCCGTCACTAAACCCCATGAAAAATGGAGTGTTGCACTGTGATCTTTCAGATCCGGTCGACAACATTTTCCATTTCTCCCTTTATGTGGCCCAACTTCCAACCTTTGAATACCATGGTCTAAGACACTCCATCACACACAATGAAGTTCCTTGATTCAAATTAGTCCTCTTGGTTCCTTTCACAATTTATGATTTTGGACTCTCCTTATGGATTCCCCGAGTACCTTGAGTCAATACGCTCCTCAAGACACTCCTCAAACCTCATCACATGACTCCTATTCCAGGTTAAATTTCAAATGGGCATCCCCTTTAAGAGTATGCCCCAAACAATTCCTAAATGGGCATACTCTATAAGAGTATGCCCCAACCAAACCTCAAATGGGAATTCTACCTAGAAGTAAGCTCCAACCAATCTCAAAAGTGTAGCCATCCTAGTGTAATCCCCTCACCCTCATCCCTTCCTCTTTACATTGGACCCTTGTCTAATGTTAATAGAACATATGGAAAGCGCGTCGCCTCGTCCTCTACCATGGTCGACGCGCCCTCTTCAATCATCGGTGGAAAAGAGTGCGGTGTCATTGTTGAATCTTTCACATTCTCTTGTATCTCACACCGAGCATGACTCGCGTGGGCTTAGAATTTTTTCATGATTATAACATGTGCACAAACACTCATGGAAGGATATACAAGAACTCTGATTCATGTTCAATCCTGGATACGTAAGAAGCTCTTTCAGGGTCTGAGCTCACTGGATATCCCCCTATAGAATCCAACTCTAATCCCTCCAAATTGGGCATCCTCTTTTGGGAATAAGCCCCAAATTCAATCATAATATCATCAAGGCACCCTTTTCAAAAAGTAATCCCAAATTCATCTCTCTCAGAGGACCATGCTCTCATTTGATATTTATCGAACTACGTGGGATTTGATTCTCATTAATATAGGATACGTAGGAAGCCTCCTTGAGGTTGAAACTCAACACTTCAAATCAACATTGTGCTCATTGGGACATATCCCAAACAGGGCCTGATCTTTCTTGGAAACTTACATTCTTTCCAAATATCCTTGGACAGCTTCAACATAAGTCCCACTCTAAGTTTCAACTAAGCACCTTCCACATAGAGGTCCTTATCACATGACCTTAAAAGGTATGATGAGTCCTATTATGAAGCACCGAACTATGAGGTTTCTAATTCATTTCACAAGGATACATAGGTAGCTCATTTTATGACATGTTTTAATTTACAACTCATAAAAAAGTAAATATGAAGTCATTAGATTGAATTGACATTTGTATATAAATAAATTATAATTTTGAACCCCATTTTTTGAAATGTAATTTTATTTGAAAGTTTTTCATTCATCATAAATTTTTAATGTAAAATTAAATGTTTCCATCAAAAAAGTTTATTCCTTAATTTTGTTAAATTATTATTAGGTCACATTAAACAAATTTACCAAACTTTATTATCATATAAATTTCATATAACTTTATTTCATTATATATTGAAATATTGTGTAGCTATTACATTAGAAGGAATAATATTTTATGACATGTTACACTTTTTAAAACTCAAATTAATAATTATAAATATATTTCCAGTTTTCTAATATGCATATTCAAATATTAACATTAGGTTTATACTTATTTCAAAAACATCATATTCCATTCATTTATAATACTCTTAAATTCCTTTAATGGATATATATTACCTCAAATTTCAGAATATTGATTTTATAAATGATGTTTCATTACATTTTTAGGGAATCATTCATAACTGTGACACTTCTAGGAGACCATGATGATCCAAATTTTCCTATTCTAATTATTTTTATCCCTCTACTATCCCATTGTAATAATTCTACATTAATTTGGTCTATTAATCCAGTAATATGAATTAATACATTAAAGTGTTGATTGTTTATATTACATGGGGAATGATTTTCATACTATAACACATTACAAAAAATGACATAGTTATTTTTTAGATGGAAAACTCATTATAAGTTATGTTAATTTACATTAACACCCCTTTTGAAATATTATCTTAAACAAATATTACATACACTATGATCAAAATATATGATGGAACTTATTTTTCATTACTCTCTCATGTTTCAATGACATGTCTTCATACATATATTATTACCAAAGTATATAGACATGGTGAGATGATTTATTTCGTAGAAAAACGTCATTGTGATCAAAGTTCATTATGATATTCTCATCATAAGATAAATAAGCATTAAGTATACCACTATAGGATTTAATATTAATTTATGATATGGTATGTTCTTAGTAAATGGGGGTGCGTGGAACAAATCATGAACATGATACAAGTGTGGTGGTAGTGATCGTTAATAGTGCACAACTTCGATTAAATTCTAATATAAATATGGGAAATTGTATTTGGGAGATGACTTCCCATTCTTCTTTATACACATAACAGTCCTCCTAGGATATATACAAAAGAAAACATCCCATCCATCCTTGTAGACACCATGAAATGTGTTCCATCCACTTTTCCGTGGAGTGAATATATGATTCTCACATAGACAACAAATATCATGTATGTGTAATGATGTTTTATTCATGAAGAAAGAAGATGCATGATGGATTTCTATATTCCAAAATAATACCCCACACCTAATGAATAAGTGGAATGATTCCCCCTTCTAGGAGTATGTATTTAATCTCCAGGATCAATGATGAAAACGTTTCGACACATTAAATTCAATTTCCATGTTTTTTCCCAGAACACATGGTGTATTTACGATCTCAATAAGTGTATATCTATTCAAGACCTTCGATTTTACAGGTCACAGAACCCAAAAAGACATACAGATACAAATTTATGCCACTCGGAAGATAGATAAATTCTACAAAGGGACCTATGTGGAAGAACAACTCGTAGGACCTACGCGGATGATCTACGAGGAGGAACTACACGACAAATAAATTTTCACCCCCTATGCGGAAGACCTACATGAATGCCCTACGAAGAGGACCTATGCAGAAAACTTTCCTTCGCCCAGAACTTCCTCCTTGCCTATAAACAGAAACCTTGGGATGCCCATTTCACAGAGGGAAAAAGTTGGAAGACTTCCCAAAGCTCCCATTGCATAGCTCTTTCGCCAAGATCCCCTAATTTTTCTTAGGTATCTCTATAAAACATGAGAAAATAGAGAATTTAATTTGGAAACATTGTTCAAAGTACCATCATGGTATAGAACAAAAAGATCACATGCACAGGGCCCCTTCATGGAGAACCTATGCGGGGCACCTATGTGGAGCACCTACGCACTGCCGCTGTGCCAAGCACCTGCACGCCGCAGCTACGTGGAGCAACTTGGCAGAGAACCTGTGTGACACACCATGGCAGAGCACCTGTGCGATGCACCTTGGCAGAGCACCTGCGCGACCCACCTTGGCGGAGCACCTCCATGAGGCACTGTGGAGGAGATCATGCGCAGCCCTACACATCTATACTGCGGGGGTTGTGCCCCCACAATCTTGCACGGGTTCAGTGCACGGCTGTTGTCCCAGCCCTTCGGACTGGTTCCTTCGCTTCTGTCACTGACCCCCTGGAAAAATGGAGAGACGCACCACAAAGGTTTCTGATCTGGTTGATGACATTTTCCATTTCTCCCTTTATGGGCCCAACTTCCAAACTTTGAATACCATGACCTGAGACACTCCATCACAGTCAATGAAGTTCCTTGAGTCGACTTAGTTCTCTTGGTTCATTTCAAAATTTACGAGTTTGGCCTCTCCTTATGAATTCCTCGAGTACCTTGAGTCGATATGCTCCTCAAGACACTCCTCAAACCTCATCACATGACTCATGTTCCAGGTTAAATTTCAAATGGGAATCCTCTTTAAGAGTATTCCCCAAAAAATTCCCAAATGGGAATCCTCCATAATTGTAATCCCCAATCAAACCTCAAATGGGAATCCTCCCTAGGAGTAAGCCCCAACCAATATCAAAAGGGTAACCATCCTGGTGTAAGCCCCACACCTTTATCCATTCCTCTTTACATTGACCCTTCTCTAATGTAAATAGAACAGATGGAATTCTTGTCACCTCGCCCTCTTACACGGTTGAAACTCCCTCTTAAATCCGAGGTGGAAAAGTGTGAATTCTCATTGTTGAATCTTTCACATCCACTTGTTTCTCACACTGAGCATGACTCACGTGGGCTTAGATATTTTTCATGATTACAACATGTGCACAAACACTCATGGAAGGCTCTACAAGAAATCTGATTCATATTCAAACTAGGATACGTAGGAAGCTCTTTCAGGGACCATGCTCACTAGATATCCTCCTCAAGAATCAAACCCTAATTCCTCGAAATTGGGCATCCTCCTTAAGAAATAATACCCAAATTAAATCCTCAAATCCTCAAGGCATCCTTTTAATGAAGTAATCCCAAAAGAATCTCTATTAAAGGACCATAATCTCCTATGAAATTTATCGAACTATGTGGGCTTTGATTGAAATTAATATAGGATACGTAGTAAGCCTCCTTGAGGTTCAAACCCAACACTTCAAATAAACCCAGTTCGCATTGGGACATATTCCCAATAGGCCCTGATCCTTCTTGGAACCCTATATCCTTTCCAAATTTCCTTGGGTAGCTTCAACATAAGTCCCACTCTAAGTTTTAACTAAGAACCATCCACTTATAGGTCCTTATCACATGACCTTAAAAGGTATGATGTGTCCTATTATGAGGCACCAAAATATGAGGGTTCTAATTTCTTTCAGAAGGATACATAGGTAGCTCATTTTATGGGCACAATACCAATATCAAAACAAAACATTGTCTACCTTGATGACAATAAATTCCACAGTTACACACGGAGTGGGTTAAAAAACCACTATCATCACAATGATGAATAAAAGGATCTCTAATTAGTATATTAGAGGATAACATTAATGGAAAACCTCGAATACATATTGATATTTCCATTAATGAAGAACCTTGAATGCATACTGATGATTCTAAATTTTACACATATAAATAAGTGATTGTAATTTCCAAGGGATACTTAGGATATAATTGGTGAATTAAAAAGGATTCCTGAAAATATATTAAATTTACAAAGAGTGTCCTAGAGTAGACAATAATTCCCCCCAAAAGGGTGTGATGAGAATGACCTCCCATCCTCTCGACCAATGCACGTTCTTAAGTATCGTAAAATTCAAACTTAACGAATGCCTTCCTTTAGAAAGAAGGTCCCCTTTGAATAAAGAACTGTTGAGAGTTTCAAATTTCATAAAAAAATCTAATGGGAACCTCCAATGTTCATCAAACCTGTCAACATTATCATTTGGTAGCACCTAGAGAAGTCAGTCGGAAAGCTCCGACGAAAATGTTGGAGCAGATCCAACTCTCTACCCCCATGCATAAGTACTATCTATACTCATTGATAGGAAAATGAAGAAAGAAGCAGACACATACACCTACTACCGATACATAATGGATGTATATTCTCGTTCGGCCCACAGAAGTCACTAAACACATCTTATCAATGTTGAAAGGGAAGACACATATCCATGCCCATATTCTGGATGTGTGCCATGATATTTTAACAACTACTTTAGTAGTATCAGGGAAACCAACACATAAATCTTTCCCCACACATTGGATGATGCATCAGATTTCCATCCCGGAGCAGATACATACCTCTGTTCCAATCCAATAGGGTCACATGGAATACTCCCACATATCATATAGACAACAAGATCGGGAACATACAACCTTTCCAATTAGAGATAATTGGTCTGTTCCGATAAATAATCCCATGCAGGCACATATACCTACCCATGATAACCACTTTTCCTAGAAAGTGTCCCCAACTAAGTATAAGAGAACATCCAAGAATAAGTCTCTCCAAGCATTGTTGGAGAATCAAGAGGTATGTCTCGATGTGTCTCCTCTTAATACTAGAGTTCTTGAAGCCATCACACATTTTTTTGTTGCTGCTCAAGATCCAGTACTCTCATTACCAAATTATGGGAGTGGTAGTTCTAATTAAAATATTCCTCATCTAGAAATCCATCATGATGGCCTGCTTCATGAAAATTCGTTCAATCCAGAGTGTCCATCTCTAGATGAGAGCTACTGCAACCCTCCATGTGGCCTGAAGACCTAGGAGCGAGAAGATTTATCCCTTGCTGTAATCCATCGGGGTGATTCTCCTCGTGATGGAATTCTCTGCAAAAATCCATTCCCCTGTAGTATTTCACATTTTCAAGACTGTTCCATAATTAATAATGCTACAATGAGAATGCCCTCAAATCTTGAGGCACTTGAAAACCCAAGGCCTGTCCTGTTTGATGCCATGTTATTTACAGGTGAAAAACTTCCTTAACCAGAAGATATCATAAGGGAACAATCATTTTTTGAACATACTTTAGGTCATTTTTCTTCTAATACAGAACATCCACTCTGGTTAGATCCAGTGGAGAAAACTCTTGTGAAAGATGAAGAAGATGTGTAAGCATGAGGAGACAATTAGCTGAAGGAGAAATCCTAGTCATGTTCTGGCCTTTGGAAAATTCTCCGTATAAAATTCTAGAATTGATAATAGAAGGTTGAATTCATGACATTCATATCAAATTATTGAAAAATCTTCTTCATTTGAAACCCAATGTTTTACAATATGATGAATATAAAAATCATGTAATGGTAATAGAAAGGTTGTAGTGCCAAATTGACTTGCCATCTCTCTTATTTTCTTAACATCCAAAGGTTAAAAACAATAGAGAACCCTTTAGCGTGAATGTCCTAATGCTCTAAAGAGGCTACACCCATTAATTTATGATTCCCCATCTAATGTTCATATTAGAGGATGGGGTGCATATGGAGGATTGCATTTAACTGCACTTAAAAATCAGAAAAGTCCTCCAAAAATGGTCTCATGAAATGTTATTTCCCAAGGGCAGTCACAATTAATAGGTTTTGTATGTAATCAAATGTACGCTCAAGAATAGGCCTCAACTAGTTCTCATCAGAATTAGGCCCAAAGGAAAGAATTTTTTGAGTTACTTTTACATTAAGCCTATGAAAATCTTGAACATGCATCCCGTTTAGAGGATGTCAAACATCAGAGAATGGAAATGTCTTAAATAGCACAGTGATCTTCTGAAAAGGTGATTTAAGTGATTGTTGGAAAAATCTGAAAAATCAGAAGAGCATTTGCACAAATTTCAGCCATATATTTTCATGAATCACCCCAATATAAAAGCATATGGGCTCATTTAATTCAACCTTAAAATTCATTAAACAATGTTCAAGGACTTGATGATGAATAATAAGATTATCCCCAGCCTGCAGGGATGGGGGATTTTTCACATCTGTAACCCCCTCCTCAATGGAAGTCAGTTTTCTCCCAATTAGGGAAGAATGCACAAGTAAAGCATACAACTTAACTATCCAATGATTCCCTTCATGAAACTGTCCGCCAAATAGTTGCAGGGAATTATTCATATTGGAGAACAGAGTCTCATGAAAGACACAAAGGGAGACGATCTAGCAGAAACACTGATAGAATTTCTTCAATTCATTATGTGTCAGTTAATGTTATTAACACCATTGCAGAATATCCTTATAAAATAAGTCCAGTTTAGGGGAATTAGAAGATTAAGTTCTTGTCCATAATATAGAACACATAGAGGAAAATGAAGAAGGTGTGCATACCCGAAATCAGAGGCTTACCCAAAATCTTGGTATGCCTTCAAATAACCAACCCCCCTCTCCGAATGGAATCTAACAAGGGGAAATAAAAAAATTCAGATTGCATCTCACTTTTCTACTAGATAACGTCAATCTCTTTCACTTGGAGAGAGATTTTCACAGCAAGAAGTGGAAATGAAGGAGTTGAAAAGACTAAACATGTAGTTACTTCAAAATATAATTTTTTCTAGATGATATCCCCAGGAAAGTCCTCAAACTGAAAATACTATAAGATATCTTCATCAAAGAGGATTTCTAGTAACTAAAAATTCAGATAATGAATTCCCTCTATTGGGTATACATCCAAAGAGGGAATCAACACCACCATCAGTGGTTTTACCAGTCGCTGAACCAGCTCAAGCTTCAGTTGCTATACCTACATAGGTTCCAGCTCATTCGGATGTTACCAAAATGAATATTAACACAATTGAGGCATTAACGACTTGATTGAAATCTATGGAGGAACGACATGCACTAGTTCCACCGGAAAAGTGAGCATACCCTAAATGGGTGGATGCAATTCCTCCCCCACCAAATTTTATGAATACCACATTCCTAATATTTAATGGTTTGGGAGATTCAGAACAACACCTAACACATTTTGATTCTTATTGTGATCCCATGATGGTAACTTCTCAGCACTAAGAAGCAGTTACACTCAGGTGTTTTGTGCTTTCATTACAAGGACCAGCTTTTGTATGGTATACAAGTTTTCAATCTCAATCAATTATTGGATGGGATGATCTCCGTCAGAAATTTCTTCTCTAATTTATCTCAACACTACCAAAGATGAAATTTTTTTAACTTAATAATTGTAAAAAAATGTGGAATGAAAGAGTTTCATATTTCATTACTTGATGGAAAGGATTAACATATTCTTTATGTCTAGCACTCCCTTATAAAAAATTGCTGACAATCTGGGTGGCAAATCTGCATGACGAATTAAACACACCATTTATTCCTGTGAAATACACAGAAGGGTTTTGAGACCTTACATAGATCTCTCAATATATAGAATATTCTATTATATAAACTAAGGCTAAAACTCATGTAATTTCTTCAGCTCTGGTGAGGAGGATAGGAAAGGAAGATGCTTCTACAATCACCCTCAAATAGGCACCTGTACTTGCTTCTATATCAAGACCCTCATCATACCGAAGGGATCCGCCTCCTGAGCATCAACAGTGAAGACTATCTCATCATGAAGATCAAAGAGAAAAAAGGTGTAAATAGTTTGAGGAATTAAAGAATAAAGTTTATTATTTCAGGAACGAACTTTTTCCTGGTTACTTCATGTCCGCCTTAGAAAAAAATTAGTTCAGTTTCCAATACCAAAAAATCCAAATAAATATGGAGATGATGATTTTACAAATTATTGTCCCTTTCATCAGGTGTTGGGACACCCCATTTCGGAGTTCTTTGTTTTCAAAGACCTTCTGCAAAAGATGGTAGACTCTGGATGAGTGAAATTGGAAAGTTCATCAGCTCAAGTAGCATGTGTTAGTGCTACCAATACTGAAGACGAGGTAGAACGTCAAGAGGTTAAAAGTAAAAATGTGCAAAAATATGATGATTAGATGATCAAGAAAATGGTCATCCAAACTCATTCTATTTTAAAAACACAATTGAAACAACTAATAATGTCTTCTTTCACTCCTTCCACAAAAAAACCATCTTCATCAAAATGCCATTTTTCAAAGAAGAAATGTGAATAAAAGGACAAAGAGTAGTCAGAAGAAGATAAGCTCGTGTCAAGGAAAAAGTTGTTCTTGACCCTGGTAGATTTTATGCAATCTATTTCAAAAGCACGGGCACAACCCCACAAAACGGTACAACCAAAATTAACCTATCAACAAGAATATTTGTCAGATAAAGAATTGAGCTTTGGTTTTGTTAATTTTATCCATTTAATGGATCCATATGCCAATGGTGATTCAGATTATAATGAGCCATAATTCCTTATACTCGATTGGGGAACTAGAGGAAGAGGCTAGTGTCGAGGATACAAGGGAAGACGTGAGAATTCTAGAAACCACATTAGTCCTTGCTACAAGACTTTAAACTGCACAGTACCATTTCCTTGATGCAAGGCATAAAACGACATAGAACCCATGTCTTAGTTTCAACACATTAAACTGCATAAAAACCACATTAGTCCTCACTGTAAGACTTTATACTGTATAGTACTATGTCCTTACTTCAAGACTTAAAACTACAAAAACCCCATGTCCTAGTTGCAAGAAGTTAAACTACATAACAACCACATTCATCCTCACTACAATAATTTAAACTACACAGTACAATGTCCTCAATGCAAGACATAAACTTTATAGTACAACGTTCTCACTTCTATAATTTAAACAGCACAATACAACATACTCACCTCAAGACTTTAAAATGCACTATACAATGTCCTTGCTGCAAGACATAAAACTGCACAACCCTCACGTCCATGTTTCAATACATTAAACTGCCAAACAACCATAATCATAATTGCTGCATGATGTTAATGGGCGTTGTATATTCGTCTGTGTCACATGATGTTAAACTGCATGACATCATCTGTTCAACTAATGTTTTCTCTATAAGACATTAGATGTTTCCTTAAGCAAACGTCATTGACATCATCAATACTCCTTAGTTGTATATGAGTCCATATCTTTCCTATGTCGGAGTCAGATCTTCATAGAGACCACGTTTCAAGAACTACGTATGGCTTGATTCTCGTTTTCAATGAGATGTGTAGAGACGCCTAAATCTCTAATTTTGTGCCCAACCAAAATCACAAATTCTTCTGATTTTCTTTTCTCCTCCTGAATATGAATAAAATCTATACAAAGTTTTTCCTTAAGATATATTATTTGGTCTTTATACCAATTTATGTCTTAAGATTTACCGTTCTCTCATAATGTGTCAAAAATCCCCCATTCATCATGTCAAACTCCATTACAATGAGAAGTGATTATTTAAAGAACTACATACAAAATGATTCTTAAGATTTACCATTCTCTCAAAACATGTCATAAATCCCCCATTATTCATGTCAAACTCCATTCGCTTCTATCACTGACCCCTATGAAAAATGGAGAGTCGCACCGTGAAATTTTCAGATCCGGTCGACGACATTTTCGATTGGTCCATTTATGTGGGCCAACATCCAACCTAGGAATACCTTAATTTGATACCCTCTATCACACTCAATGGAGTTCCTTTACTCGACTTATTCCTCTTGGTTCCATACACAAGTTAGGAGTTTAGACTCTTTTTATGGATTCTCCGAGTACCTTAAGTCGATACTCTCCTCAAAAAATTCCTCAAACCTCATCACCTGACTCCATTATCAGGTTAAATTTCAAATGGGCATCCTCTTTAAGAGTAATCCCTAATCAATTCAAAAAATGGGAATCCTCCATTAGAGTATACCCCAACCAAACCTCAAATGGGCATCCTTATTAGGAGTAAGACCATACCAATCTCAAAAGGGCTTCCATCCGTGTGTAATCCCCCCACCTTCATCCCTTCCTCCTTACATTGGACCCTTGTACAATGTAAATAGAACAGAGGGAAGGCTATTCACCTCACCGTCTTCCATAGTTGATGCGCCATTTTCCATTAGTGGAGGAGGAAAAGTTTGCAGTGTCACTGTTGAATCTTTCACGTCCTCTTATTTCTCACACCGAGCATGACTCACTTGTGATTAGAGATTTTTCATGATTACAACATGTGCACAAACACTCATTGAAGGAACTATGATAACTCTAATTCATGTTCAAACCAGGATACCTATAATCTCATTCAGGGCCCGAGCTCACTGTATATCCTCCTTAAGAATCCAACCCTAATTCCCCCAATTTGGACATCCTCCTTAGGAAATAAGCCACAAATTCAATCCTCAAATCATCAAGGAATCCTTTTCAAGAAGTAATCCCAAACTCATCTCTATCAGGTGACCATACTATCCTATGAGATTTATCAAACTACGTGGGATTTGATTCCCATTAATATTGGATACATAAGAAGCCTCCTTGAGGTTCAAACCAATTAATTAAAATCAACCCTGTTCTCCATAATCCATATTCAAAATAGGGTATGATCGTACTTGGAAACCTATATCCTTTCCAATGTACCTTAGGATACTTCATCATAAGTTCCACACTAAGTTTCAACTAATAACCTTCTGCTTAGAGGTCCTTATCACATGACCTTAAAAGGTATGATGTGTCCTATTAAGCGGCACCACACTATGAGGGCTCTGAATCCTTTCACAAGGATATGAAGGTAGCTCATTTTCTAGGCACGATCCCAAGATAAAAAAAACCTTTTCCCCCCTTGATGAAAATAAATTCTAGAGTTCCCCACTGAGGGGATTAAAAAACCAGTATCCTCACAACAATTATAAAAATAATCTCTAATCTGTATATTAGAGGATACTATTGACATAAAATCTCAAATACATATATATACTTCCATTAATGATGAAATATCAAGGCATACTGATGATTATAAATTTTACACAGGTTAATAAGTGATTATAAATTCCAAGGGATACTTATGATATACATGGGGAATTAATAAGGATTCATGAATATATCTTAAATTTACAAAGAGAGTCCTTGAGTAGACAATAATCCCCTCCAAAAGGGTGTGATAAGTCCGGACTCCCATCCACTCAGCCAATGCACGTTCTTATGTATCATAAAGTTAAAACTTAATGAAATCCTAACATTGTAATAAAGATCCCCTTTGGATAAAGAACTACTCATAGTTTCTAGTTCCATAAATAAATCCATTAGAAACCACCAATGTTCATCAAACTTGCCAACAATCTCATTTGGTAGCACCTGGAGAAGTCATTCGGAATGCTCTGATGAAAAAATTGGAGAAGACCCAATTCTCTTCCCCCATGCACAAGTACTGTCAATACTCATTCAAAGGAAAATGTTGATAGGAGTAAACACATACTCCTACTCCCAATACAGAATGAACGTATATTACCGTTCGGGCTACAGAAGTCACCTAACACATATGATCAACGGTGAAAGGGAAGACACATATATCTGTCCATACTCTAGAAGCGTGAAAGGATATTTTATCAATTATTTTAGTAGTATCAAGGAAACAGACACATAAATATGTCCCCACACATGGGACGACACATCAGTATGCCATACCGGAGCATATGCATACCTCTGTTCCAGTCCAGGAGGGTCATGGGGCATACTCCCCCATATCATACAGATAACAAGATCAGTAACACACATCGTTTCCAATTAGAGGTAATTGGTCTGTTCCAATAACTAATACAAGGCATGCACATATAACTACCCATGATAACCACATTTCCAGCAAGTGGCCCTAACTAAGTATAAGAGAAAATACAAGAAGAAGTATCACTGTAACGCCCCGACCCTAGTTACCCAGAGTCGGTACATTATTACATAACATTGAAATGTTCACAAAAGATCAAGTCTTGAAATACCGATTAGTTTAGTATCCTTGAAACAATAGATATATTCATAAGTTTTACATTACATCATGAAATAAAAACAACGACAACATCTTATCCCCTTTTGAACACACTTATCCCTTAGACTATCCCTGCAGGTCAATCATAATACACTTCTTCACATCCTGGGAAAGATTAAACATAGAAAGGGGTGATCTCAGATGCTCAGTAAGGATAACAATATAGCGGAAACATTAATAAACAAGCATAAACATTTAAGGAAATTGTATAACTAAAAAAAATCCTTTTAAACTTGAACTTCAGAATAACATGGAGAAAATAAAATGAAATAATTCTATTTACTTATTCACATGGATATTCTAATAGTCAAATATTCACATGTAATATCAATAACCACATTCATAATGATGGAATTCATAATGCCAGACTATCATAAGCACATAGTCAAAGCCTTGTTCCAAGACTACAAATAAGATTTTGTCAAGGCATTGTGCCAAGACACTAGTTTGTCTCACGAGACCTATCGATGCATCGAGGAGCTATAGCGTGCTCCACCCGTCACTTATTAAGTCCAATGCATTCCTTATATGAAAAGGACTAAACATATCATAAACAATTCCCAAGAACCATAACATAATAGTATCACATGAAACATGCATAAAGGAAACATAACATTTCCGCATTTAAATCACAAGATATCAATACAACTCATTAATATAATAAAAACATTATCAAAAACATTTTCAATACCAAAAGAAAAGAAAAGTAAAACTTAGTATTTATTTTTCATTTAAAGAATTGTTATCTCCTGTAGAGGAATCTGAAACTAAAATAATGGTCACGGCGGCAGAGAAGTTGTTGTCGCCGCATATGTAAGGCAAAACATTCCTTTTTTATTTGAGTAAAAACACTTCGTATAAAAAGATTTATTTTTGAATAAAAGTAAAATTCAAAGGGGTTTATACACCTTATAAAATAAAGTTGTGTATAAAACAAAATATTCCTCAATGAAAGGCGATTGAGACGAATTCCCTTACCTCATGTCCCACTTGACTCGATAATTCTTTAATCTCATGAATAATAAACTATAGTTAATTTCTATTTGATTAAGAACATTTTTCAAGTTAATTGTTACTTTTACATCACTTATTACCATGTTATGAACATTATGTAATCATTTAATTTAATAACGGTCGTTTTGTCGATCCTTGGTACTTGAGTCAAAATTAAACTTCTTATATTTACAAGTTGTTTATGTGGTAAAATATACATTATCTCTAGAATTATATTCTGGATGTAGATATTATATATATCATATATATCCAGTATATACATGCATTTATAATATTGCATAAAATTTATAGGTACGAAATGAAATGCACCGTTCATGGAGATGGTAATCCGTACGTACGCATGAATGCTACTTTCATTTCTATATCATATTTAATGGAATGAAATCATAATGATATAAAGGTATATTATAATTATAGTATAATATCATATATAATATCATTAACTTCATCCTTTATACATACCACATATGGTATTAACGAGTCACATCACTTTGAGGGGGCGGTAGTCCGCACTTCCTCTAATGAGATTATCGTGTTTACCTATAATGAAAACCATAAAGGTATGATATAAAAGAAAAATACAGAATCATAAATAAAACATAAACATAATATATATCATATATAAAAATAGTGTCATCATCATTACCGACCATGGGGTCCCTAAGTTGGAAAAAGGCATCCCATGGTCGGAAATGACACAACCAATAGCATTAGGACACATGTTGGGGTCATTTTATATTATTATGATATTATTTCATTACCCTTAACTACCTGATTACTAATTAATCATGATAATTAAAGATAATTGTCATCGTTACTATTCATAATGTCAAAAAAAGAGAGTCTTAATTACATAATTTAGACCTTTTGATTACAAATATGGAATCCATTTTACCAAATTCTAAACACAGAAATTGCAGTAATTAATTTAAAAATTATTCCCACTGTCAAAACAAATAGCGTGTTTTTAAGAAACAATATCTATCAAAAGATTGACAATTTTTTATGTCCAACTTCAAAGTTAAAATAAATATAATAACCTCTATTGGAATAAATGGTTAAAATATATTCTAAGTATACTTTAAAACCACTCAATAGTATAATTTATCACTATAAATTATTTTGATTAAAAAAAGTAGTTTTTAATTATTTTTTTATTGCTCATCAAAAATTGGAAGTTCTCAGAAAAATACCAAAAATTCAACTTAGGCTAATTTATCACTATAAATTATTTTTATATATTTAATTTTTCATAATTTTCCACCTATAATGGCAGCATATCTCTATAAATTTGGTTGTTCCACTTTAATGGGTAATGAAGTTTGATCTAGGAGAATCATTAAATAGATCCTTTAATATCATAGTTTCCAATATTACTCATAGTTGTGTCCCAAGTCCAATAAGTTTATCATTATCCATTTCCAACACTAAATAGTACCCATAGTAATTTTGATCCCCAATATTTATAATAACCACTTTTTTAATTAACGACTCTTAATCTTCTAAGAATGCATATTTGAGAAATCAAATTTTCATGGTTTTTTGTTACTTAATCCATTATGATTATCATTTAAATACATTAAATGTTTAATAATAATTGGTCCTATAGATCAAAAAAATTTATATTTTTTCATGTTCTTTTCTTCATACTGTAATATCCAAAATATTTGGATTGCTATAATAGTAATGTATTTAGAAACCATAGTACCTGATTAGTATTTATCCACTAAAATGGATAATATTTTTCTATTTCTATGTGAATATATAATTTAGCCTCATATTATATATATATAAATATTTCACACCACTCAACATATTTTTAATTCCTCTAAATCAATAGTTTTATGATTAATGAGTCCAACTTTAATTTACTTATTAGGAATTTCATAATATTGATCTTAAATTTTATTAACGTTTAGTGTCTTTAACTATCCATGGATGCCCATTAAAAGTGTAACCAATATATTATATTCTATAAAATGTAGTTAATTACCATAATCAATAAGATATAAAAAAGTATATGGAAATAAATAAATGTACTGTGTTAATTTTTTTCCTAAAGTGTCAATGAACAATACATATCTAGAAAAGGGTAATAACATTAAAAAAATTTGGATGCCATGCATTTGAAAAATATTCACCAAGGAAAAGGATGGAACTAACATGAATATTAAATAACATACATCATGAAATAATAAAATTATTTTATATACAACCCAAAAATCCATTTATATTTTAAGGAATTTGATGGATTCTAGTTACGTGATTTATAAATACATTTTGAAGGAAAACCAAAATAAAATAAAATTTCTATTAGTCCCCATGAAACATGAGTTTCTACAACATATTATTTCACCACAAATATTTCATACCAATTATCATTAAATCCCACTATTATCAGTATACACATTTTCTATTATTTCAACTTCTAAAACAATGTCTATATACATCTAATTGGTGTATGTAAGGTGTTACCTTATCAATAATAATAGGTCCCCAAAACGTATTAAATAAGAAGCACCTCTTATATAAAAACATTATTCTTGTGTTAAAATTGTATAAATTAACATATAATTTTATCATTTTAATAGATAATGAAAATAATAAACCTTATTTTATAGTTTCAGGATTATTTTATGTTCTATTAAAAACAATTTCTCATAAAAGCACCACGATAGAGGCACATATAATCTAATTTCATGAGAACTCTCCCACTATTTTAAATTCTAATGATCCATTGATCATATAAATTATTTCTCACATGAGATATATATGGGTGAAATAACATTGAATCAACCATTAATAAAACTATATATAAGAGATCACCTGGTCATGCATGACATAACTTACTACTATGCTGACACCCATCCCCAAAAACATGACTTGATTGTAAGTCACTTTATAATTTAGATTGTGTGGGGTAAATAAATATTTTCACCTAATTTTATTCTTCATTCCAATATTATTAGGGTACAATGTTCTATTTTCCATTTTAATCAATCATAATTTTTCATAAATATGTTTTTTCATCTAATACAAAACATGTATCCCTTGTTTCTATATAAAAAAAATTATCCATTATTGAATAATTTCTATATCAATAAAAATCCATTAAATAATTTTATATGAAATATACAATCCACGCAAATTTTACTACATTACATCAAATAATTATAAATTTCTTTATTAATTTATGGAAATATACTTGGTTTACAAAATATTTGTTACTTTTGAATCCACATAACATTATAAAGATAAAATACATACCATTTAATAGAATAAATTTGGTTGTGTTTGATGATCATATGAAGAAAACCAAATCAATATATATATATATATATATATATATATATTATACTCTTAATAGGATCTACCCAAATCAATCCCTAGTATCAATTGCCTTAGCATTGAGTAAAAATTAGGGAAACAAGGACTAGAAAAAGTAGAAGGAAGATGAAATCCATACATTATTATTGATTGATGGAAATTTGTAGAATAAGCATAAAATAAAAACTAAAAATAAAGGGTGTTAGTATTCATTCCCGAGGTGGTATGTTGGGGTCAAATGAATGAGTGATAACAGAACTATAGGTGTTAATACATAATGTGTCATATTTCTCTTCAAATATTTATAGAAACACATGTTGACCACAAGGTTTCATAGACCATATAAAAAATCATTTTATTATAGTTCTATTTGTAATGAATCGCTTGGTATTGTTTCATGGTTAGTACACAATATTATAAAAAACTTTTCCATAACTAAAGAAAAAGAATTAATGAAAAACTAAAAACATCACACAATTCAATTCATAGTTATAGTAATCATGGCCAAATAGTGCAACATGGAATTCCACTCATTTTATTAAAATTTAAAAATTGAATCCCTCATAATGGATTTATAATAGTTAAATACAAAAATAATGTTAAATAATAAGTAATTTTAAACCATATGTGTTAAAATCATCCAAATAATATCAGTTCTTACCCCAATATAGTTTTATTGGAAATTGAAAACAATAATAATGGATAGGAAATTCCTCCAAAAGAAAAAAAATTCTCTCCTAGGCCTCATGGGTTTGACTCCCATGTTTCAATTAAACTCATGAAAACAAAATTAATTATCCTTCAAATAATTTTTCATTATATTATATAGTATTGTGTAGCAGAAATATAGCATAAGAATTCATATCATGTTTAGGAAATTCCAAATGTATAAAATCAGATGATTCAAGAGTTCATTTAATCAATTTTTACATGTAAATCACATTATGAATTGATGTAAATAGAGGAGGTAAAGTAGTATGATATAAATAATTAATATTCACTATATCTAAATAAAAATGTACCAGGTATCTCAATGAGTATCTCCCCACCATCACAGGATGTTAGAGTCCCAACCGTAGAGAAACATTGGAAAAACAGATCTCCTAATAAAAACACTTGAGGGAGAATCAAATGATCAATGTAAGATGTGTGGAATATATAGTCCCTCAATATCCAATAAAATATAAGTTGAATCATCATTATAATCTTATACAAATTTCTCTGTCATATAATGTTTTCATCATCCATATACATTTCATAAATATAACACTAGGAATGTATACCATACAAGACCACAAAATGTTTGATCATAATGGTTGACAATTTATAATTAGTTTATGAAAATTCAATTCCTTCATTGTGGGAATCTAATTCTACAATAATGTATAAGATGATATTACATATCATATCCTACTTAAACATTATTTACTATTCCATCATTCCACAAGTCTACGGATTGGTATTCATTTTCCACATTAACTATTATCCCCTTAATTTTTGTAGGATTATATAAGAATGGGAGGTGAACTGATGATCTATATCATAGGTGATAGATAAACGACGCCGATGTATGATGCCCTAGTTAATATTATTAATTAATCCATTTTATATTTTATTTATATAAATTATTTGGAAGAATTTTAATTGATATTATGTTATCCTGAAAACAATATTATTATGTAATGTAACAAGAATATGATTAATCATTTAGGAATGATATAGTTTTATTTCTAGATAAATTATATATACTTTATTATATAGATTTTATTAAATTTTTTATTTTAAAATATGATAACTTTAATTAGATAAAATGAACATCATTTTTTACTTTTCTTATCAAAATATAGAATGTTTTACCTTATTGGTGAATAATAGAAAATATAAATTTTCCAAATACTTTGTCTTTTTCATTTATTTATAATTTAAATGTTTCCATTTTATTTTGGGATATCATAAAAGTAACATAAATCCCCAATATTTAAGTATAAACCAATAAATGTAATGAGAACCAACACTATACATTATTTAGGTAATAAATAATTTAATGCATAAAAATTAATTTCTTAAAAACTAGTTTTCCTTTTGCACTGTGTATGTATATTAAAATCTCTTTTAACACCTCTACATAATGTATATAGTTAATAAAAGTACACAATTTGTTTTATATTTCATATATTAAAATAAATAATTTTTGTTTCATTAATATAACTTATGATATTAAAATCTTCCAACATGGAGACGGTTAAAATAAGGTACAATGGACACAATATTTTTTATAATTTCAAAAAACATAATCCCTAAATAAATTTAAAATGAATTATAATTTTTATATCCTATTTGTGAAATTTTAAAGTTAGGGTGCCACATATAATGAGAAATTTATTTATTTTATATTAATAAAAAAATTATTTAATGTAGTTCCACTCTTATGATGTTAAAAAAGAAACATTCACTACCTCGCATACCCACAAAAAATGAGAACAATATCATAAATTTTATAATTTAATATAACTCCCTAGAACTATATTTCACATCTTAATGGTTTTTTTTCACAAAATATTATAATCATCGAAGTCTTAGGGAGAATTATAAAGTAGTATATCCCATGATTATATAATAGTCTTAACTGAGTCCTTTGATGCTTCTTTCTTCATCCACCACATATAGATATTTTATAACCATAGAAATTTAATTATATAGGTATAATTATAAAATATTTTATTTATTATTAATATTTAAAACAAATTTTTTAATTCTATTCCATCAATTGTAAAATTTTAATATCCCCCACGTTATGTGATGATATTCATTACCATGAACGAAATAATTCATTTTCACCACTTCCTTACATGGAAGGTTTTAAAAAAATATTGATTTAGTCATACATTTATAATATGATAATGAAATATAAAGTTGAAATGGGTTTATAAAAGGATTAATAAATAATTAATAAATGCGAACATCACATGACCTTCCTATATTTTGGGTGGACATGCATACAAAAATCTAAGTACTCAGGAAATAAAATAAACAACCCCAAATATGACAAAACATAACTATAAAAAATTAATTATATATCCAAATAAAATCCATACATAATAAAATGGAAGCATGTAACATGATTCAGTGATACATAATTACATAAAAATCTAAAAAAGTATTATAAAATTTCAATATCACATCCCCATATGACATGATGATTAAATTCCTTTGATTTCACCCCCTAAAATATAGTACATGATAACATGTGATACCCCCATCACAAATTGGAAGATTTCATTTTTATATATCAATAAAAATAAATGAAACATCAATTGGGTCTATTTACAATTTTATCACATAATGACTAATATTATCTCACCAAATATCTCATTAAATTCCACTAGTAAATAAAAAAAGGTTCGTATATTAAAATCAATTTTATGGCCAAGAATGTTATCATTTAAAATGTCAGTGAAAATAATAAATTTATTTTATAATAGTGTGATAAAATTACATTAAATGGAAATATAGCTATTATAAAATCATCCTAGGTGCTCACAAAGGCTGTTAATTTCAAAATTACCCGAAAACCTACATAAATTTTTATGAACTATCTATTTCAATATATTTTTTTTTGATTCCTTAAGGGGAGAATGTATTGGAACAAAAAATTAAAACACATCTGGAAAACCATATATAACTAATTACAATTGATTTTATGTATTTTATTAATAATGTGTTATTCCCATCCGTGACTATCTGACCATATTGTCTAAGTATTTGTATTTTTTGTAGTATCCCATAATCTGAAAGTGGAACATAATTTTTTTCCTCCCATATGGATTACTAGAATCCCTTGTTCCAATTTTCATCTTATCCCATCAATTGTTCATGTTAAATGAGTATTTCATTAGATACATAATAATAAGTGATCATTTAAACTTTTTAAAACATTGTTAAAACACATTAGTCTCCATTCCCAATGAACAATTTTTTTTAAAAATATATCTTATAATATATCATTAATTATTGAATTACATCCAATTAATATATATATATATATCCCATATTATTACTAAGAAATAATGTGAGGCTTATAAATACAATGATACAAGTGATGCCACATAACATTTCCTTGATTATTCCTCACATATTCTAGAAACCATTAGAATAGGTAATGAATATCCTTCGAAATATTAAAAAAAAAAAAATCTTAAAGCCCATTATAATAATTATTTTGAAGATAATAATTTTCCCCCATGAATTCATGTTAAATAGAAAATCTTGAAAATAATGGAAACATTTATAAAAGAAGTAGAGGGCCTTATATGATGATTTATAATCAAAACATAGGGACATAACTTGAAAATATATGGAGGGACATCGAAAGAAAATATGTATATAATAACATAAAGGGGTATATATAATATGGTTATATGAGTCAAAATATGTTGGGGTACATTTTTAAGTTAATATTAAAATAACATGAAAATACCACATGCTTTTGACACAATGTACTCTAATCCATACACATTTTTTATAGGTCAGAGTAGATTACAAGGAAATGATTCATTATTTTTTTATAATGTTAGACAACTATTAAATGATACATTTAAATAAATATATAGAAATTACATGGTTTTCCACATGGATAGTAATAGTGTAGTTCAAAAGTGGAAACAATTACTGTCAACCATTTTCATAATATTTTAAATAAAGGACACCTAGAAGTGATGGTGAATAATATATATGATTAATAATAAATAATAATTCCGAAATGCGACACAATTGGTTTGACATATAGCGTGTAATATTATCATTTTTCCTTATTACAAATCCCATGAATTTTATTAATAACTAAATACATATTCAAATAATTTCTCTAAATTCATGATGATTCATTCAAATTAGGTAGTCCCAAAAACATTTACCCTGCTTGGATATATCCACGGGAGTGGGTATGAATATTTTTATAAATTCCTCAGAATTTATTTTATAGTACACGAATAATTTTTAGGAAACTACATATCTTTACTTATATGTTATTATGAGACCATCCACAATAAACTATTTATTTGAATAATTTTTAGATATCACCATTCACTTGATTATATTCTACAAAATGTTTTTTGATTCTTAAAAAAAATTTATGGTGCATTTCATATAACATATAATTTCTAGAAATCATTTGATAAATAAAAATTTATCCAAATTTTTAACCATTCACATGGATTATGTTTGAATATCATTTATAAAAAACACAACAATTTATTTGAGGTAATATCCATATATTCTATTCATTATGTCCATAAAATGTTTACAGAATTTTTGACTCTAAATGAAATCATTATAACTATTAGTGTTCATTAAATATATGAAAGGATATTTTGGAAATATGAAACATTACACAAAAATTTGATAACCCAACTAATGTTCCAGATTAGATATGTATTATTCCTAAAATACTTGATCAATGATGACATAAAAATATGGTTGGAGATACTGGTTCATTATCATAATCTAGTTAATTTCATGATTATCAATGAATACTACATAGACCCATACATATTCACAATAAATAGGATCAGATAACCGATAATGATGTGCTTCTGCATATGAATCCCTTTTCAATATTCACTATTATTTTCAAATTTTACTCATCATGTTCAATATAGGAAATTCTATATGGAATCTAGGATTAAAGAAAAATATTTGGGAATGAGTTAAGTTGAGAACTCAAACAATTTATCAAGAGGATGTCAATGAATCACATTTGGAAATACATTAGTATTCTCCCTCATAATGGGATTGTCAACAAGGATGACTCTATCTTTTCTCGATAACTTGATTATGATATGATTCTTCACTGGGTAAAACATCCAATAAATTTTGAAATTATTAATTGTGTTAGAGTATATTCTATTCATTTTTAATATAGAATATGATAGTATGTGGAATGGAAATAGATCCAAATTTCATAAAAGATTATGTAATATATGTATAATAAGAATGAATCATTTCCGAAAATTTTTTAGAATCCATCTAATATATTTTTTATAATATTTATTGTATAAATAATCCAATAGATTATATTTATGGTAGATTCCAACCCTGGTGTTATATCAATATAACTAGTACACACACACACAAATATATATTTCAAAGTATCAGGGGTGTTAATATATTATTAAAAATCATAGAAGATATATATTATCCTGTATAGCATGACTAATGTTAATCAATTTAAATTATTATGTTAATTTTATGTCTATCTCCTACTAAAATATTTTCTTTCCTAACATTAAGGGTGTTTTCCACAGAAGATGCCCCTTTCTCCCACCTAATAAAAAGTATCTTATATTTATTTCCCTACAATACACATTATTTGGTGCATTGATACCAAGAATTCTCAAGCACCATCATGTTCAGGCCATTGATAGTACATATTGTATTGATTGTAACCTTATATTCATCATTCATATTAGTTAGGTTCATCATCTCCCATTAATATTCATTATCCAATTACCTCACATTTATAAACATTAATAAAAATTTTCTTCCCATTTGGAATTTCCCATGATGTTTCCCAACACTTATAACTTTTTAGTAGTTATATTTTCTTCCATATTTTTTTAAACTTTGGTACATTGTTAAATAATTATCTTCATCATTTTTAATCTTTATCCCCATGATACCATTAAGAATACCTAATTAAAATATTACCCTTATGGTCACATTATAGAATTTACTTTTATATTTCATGTTCTCATGTTATTTAATATTTTAGACACTCAACTTTATTCCCCCAAAAAGTTTGATGACTATATTTTTTTGTGGTAGTGGAAAAATCAAATGGAATTATTTAAAATCCAAGTGATGTTTTTCATCATAATTTCCAATTTATTCTTCCCACATTTCATGAATCTAAAAACCCACAACCAATTTTATGGTGAGTGTGATGAAAATATCTATTTAAATATATTTCCTTTTTTTAATATCACGCCATTTATTTGATTCTATCATTTGGATTCTTATTCATAATTAGTGTCCCAGGTAGATCTATTACTCATCAAAAGTGATATATGGCTAATAAAAGGCATTATTTATATGATTAATATAGTATAATGAATTTTTACATAATAAAATTTATTTGTTGTCATATTATAAGGGGGTTATAATATTCACTAAATATTGGTTCTATGTTTCTTATAAATGATTTAATGAAATCATTATCTTTCATTAATCATGGTGGATTTACACATGATTCATATTATTATTCATTATATGGGACTATTGAAAAAATACCCCCACAATGATATTAATTCATTATCTTATCATGATTTCCATATAATCTATTAAATCACTAAATCCACTATAAAATTAATTGATTTCATGAATCCTGCTATAACGACCTAACCCTAGTAATCTAGAGTCGGTGCATTATTATATAACATTGGAATGATCACAAGAGATCATGTTTTTAAAGACCAATTAGTTTAGTATCATTTGAAGTACTAGATACATACATAAGTTTCACAATACATCATGAAAAACAAAAACCACATTTTTTACCCCTTGAACACACTTATATCCCTTAGCCTATTCCTACAGGTCAACCATAAAATACTTCATCATATCCTAGAAAAAAATAATACATAGAAAGTTGTGAGATCAGATGCTCAGTATGGATAACAATATAGTAGAAAATATTTATAAATAAGAATAAACATTTAAGGAAATGTATAAGAATAAAAAAAAATCATTTTTAACATAAAATTCTTCCTAATACTGAAAAGATAAATCAAATAATTCCATTTACTTATTCACATGGATATTCTACTAGTCGAATAATAACATGTAATATAAATATCCAATTTCATAATGATGGAATCCATAATGCCAAAATCATAAACACACATTCATTGCCTCGTGTTAAGACTACAAATAAGATTTTGTCAAGGACTTGTGAAAAAATAGTAGTTTGTCTCATTAGACCTACATATGCATCGAGGAACTTTAGCATCCTCCACCCATCACTTAATAAGTCCAATGCATTCCTCGTATGAAAAGGTTGAATCATAACATAATCATTCGTATTTAAACTAGCATACGAAATGTTAATAATTTTACCATAAACCATGAATTGTATAAAAATAACACATCAATATTCAAAAATATTACAAAACCATCAATATTATTTGGATTACTGTATCATAATAAATCAACTTTAAACAAGTGTAAAATCCATCAAAGGATGTTGACATACATGAAATCAAAACCATTTCATAGAAATATCACTTTCTCTTTTGAAATCAATTAAAAGTCACATAATTATAAAAGACAATTTTTTTTGAAAATATTCTTATAAGATTTTAAGGGAATATTTGAATATGATATAACTATGGAAAATATCCACACTCACCCTATACGTTCAAAACAATTCTTTCATTAATTTTTTCAAAAAGGGCGTAAATGACCTTATTTGGAAAACAATGTAAAGATACATTTATAATCATAATATAAATCGTAAAAAAGGGTATAAATTAAATTAACCAATAATATAGGAAATAGTTAATTTTTTTTTGAAATATATTATTAATAAACATGGACGTGGATGATAAAGATGTCCTAGTAGATACTCACATATAAACAACCTCATATAATAAATTGAATGCAGAATTAAACATTACCTTGTAATTTTTCTTGATTGTGGGTACATTAACCTCATGTATAATAGTTATGTTAATTATATTAACTTTTTTAATAACCACATACATAAATATGATATCATATATGATCTTTTAATATTTCTTTGATAATAATATTTCAGTAGTATCATTGTTTCGGGTGTTAACTGATTCATTTTACTTTATATGATTGGTTACATAAGCCTTGTTTGTTTTTGATAGGTTGTATTTGATTCATATCCATAATGATATAAATTATTTAAAAATTATTTTTAATCATATAATGAAAATTATGCTTTAATGGTTATGATGGGAAATGAATTTTATCATGTTTGTGGAGAAGTTAATCCTTACGCACACACAAGTGACAATATCATTCTATTTATGGTGAAATAATATGTAATTGGATATTATATCATATATAAATAATACTTAAAATGTTATACTTATTATTTACATTAATTATACTAATTATTATTCCCATTCAAAGAAGTAATATATTGAATAACAAACTACACCACGACATGAAGATTATAAGTCGTACGTACGCATGTATGGTGACTTGTCACTCATAGGATGGATAAAATAATGAATATAGTGGTAACATATTTATAATAACATCAAATTTTGTAAAAGGTACTGGATTTATTATTTTCTTATGAAAAAAAACAATGAAAGAAGATGTGGAAGAAGAAAAGAACATTGAATGAGGTCGTGAAATTATTACCTCTTCTTCGTGTGTTTCCTTATGAGTTGATCAAAAGGGATCCATAGGTCGGCTCTCTGATCAAAGTAATAAATTTAGGTATAAGTGAGGGTAGTTTGGTGGATATTTTATTAGGGGTTGGCAGAGGAAAATGGAATTGGAGGTGTGATTTTGAGAGAAGGGGAAGTATCCTTTTATAAGAGATGTGAGGGTCACATTAAGAAAAGCTTGAAATATTATTTTATTATACAATAATATTATGTTTATATTGGCTAAAAAATGATTTATTTCTTATATAATATAGAGATGGGTCTAAAAAATATTGACCAATAGGTTTTATATACGTTTAGGTCCCAATATTAACCTTATATTTGAGATTAAACTCTTAGTTAAATAGTTTATCTTTTACCATGTATTCTTGAATTATAATAACAAATGGTTAATAAACATATTAAAAAAATCCAATTGAAAACTAAGTGGTTCATTATTAATATATCTAACCCCATATAAGTCTTTTGGATGATTCATATATTTTTATGAATATTATATCAATTAATAATGTCATATTTTTTAAAAACTCATTTCTGTAAATTTTGACAATATTCGGTATTTTGTTTTTCTGAAAGACATAACAACATTATCACTTCAAAAAAAATTTATTTAATCAACCCAAACAGGTCAAAATATCCTATAAAATTAGATTAATTAATCATAAGTCACAATTTACATTTATTTGGATATTTATAATATCAATTATTTTAATCATTCATTAATAAGGTAATTACTACATCATCATTGTATCATAAATAAATTTAATTATTTAATATCAAAAAATAATAAATAAAATACCATTATTTAGGAAATATTATAATAATTATAATGAATATTTATAGTCGAATTTATATTTTTCATATCCTTATGTTAAAAATGTTTTATTTATTAAACATTGAATTTATCACTTTTAACTCTTCATTAATTAAAATAATAAAAAAATTCATAATCTAATCCAAGTGAAAAAAAGGATCATATTTTATTCATAAGGTTTATTTATTTCTATATACACTTATCCAATTGAATTAAGACACTTGTTAGGGTAATTATGATATCATTTTTTACCTTTAATTATCCTATTTTCTTTTAACTACGGTAAATATAAGTCAAAAGTTACTATTCACCAATAATTATTTTCCGCTTATTGAACCACATTTTTATTTTTTGATGTAAATTATGTCTCTCAGATTATTTAAAGTCAATTCATAGAAGTAGTAAAATTACGTTTTATGCAAATTTGAAAATGTGCCTATAATGTGGGTAAAAGACGGTAAAAAGTACAATAAAAATTTATACATCTATTCTTATTATAAAATAACTCCAATGAATTTTATTGAAAATATATAGGTATTATGTATATATTTTTACCTAATATAAATTGAAATAAAATAACTAATAATTTAAATAAAAATTCCCTTTTAAATAATAACACATTGTTTTTCACTATTCATCAAAAATTGAAGGTTATCAAAAAAATACAACAAATTCACCCTATGATAATTTTGATATTCTAAATCCTAAAATGAATTCAATATTGAAAAATATAATTTATAAAATTTCAAAAAGTTGTATTACTATTCATAGGGCTAGTTTTATTTGTTGTGGTGTGCTAAAACTCCATGTTGTGTACAACACACGCTATTACATTACTCAAAGGGAAACATACCGTGAAAGATTGGAGTGTTACAGTCTCCCATATTTAAATTAATTTTTTCCTCAAATTTTATTGAATATTACTGAATAAAAAGTTTCTGGTGGTTCTTCATCATACGTTCCTTGGGTTTCCACTTAGCCTCTTCCATCTTATGGTTTCTTCAAAGAACATTTATCAAACGAGTCATCTGATTTCTCAGCACTTGTTCTCTAGTGTCAAGAATCTTAATAGGCTTCTCACAATAAGACAGATTGGGTTCCAGTTTTATTTCTTCCAAGGTGAGTACATGAGTTGGTTCATGCATTTCTTTTCTCAACATTGATACATGGAACACATCATGGAATTTGGAGGGACTTGGAGGCATTTCCAAATGATAAGTTGCAACTCTAATTCGTTCAAGAATTTCGAAAGGTACGATGTACTTGGGACTCAATTTACCCTTCTTACCGAAATGTATAACACCCTTCCATAGAGATACCTTTAAGAAAACATCATCTCCTACTTGATATTCCAAACCTTTCTTTTGGTTATCAGCATAGATCTTCGGAATAAATTGATATGATTTGATATGGGTTTGGATAGCCTTCACATTTTCCATTATTTCCTCAATAAGTTCTGGGCCTACGAGTTTTCATTCACCAACATCATCCCAAAAAGTTGGTGTGCGACATCTCATTCTATATAACACTTCATATAGTTCCATACAAATACCTTAATGGATTCTACTGTTATAAGAAAATTCTACCAGTGGGAAATACTGATCCAACATACCTTGAAAGTCAATTGATCAAGATATCAACTTATCTTTTATGGTTTGTATAGTCTATTCTGATTGTCCATTAGTTTGAGGGTGGTAGGCAGTGCTCAAACAATGTTCAGTATCCAAGGCCTTCTGGAGACTTTTCTAGAATCTTGATGTAAAATGGGGATCACAATCATAAAAAATCAATAGGGTTACTCCATGAAGACTTACATTTTCATTATTATATAGTATTTTTAAATTTTCGGGTGGTAAATCATCTTTTATAGCATAAAAATGTGGTAACTTGGAAATACAGTCAACAATGACCCATATTGCATCATTACTTCAATGAGTCTTTGGTATCCCCATGAAAAAGTCCATCGTAATATCATCCCATTTTTACTCAGGTATGAGAATATGTAACATGACTACTCCAGGATGTTGTCTTCTAGCTTCCACATGTTGTGAAACCATACATCATGACACAAAATCAGAAATCTCTCTCTTCATGTTGTCCCAAAAAAAATGCCTCTTCAAATCATTTTACATGTTAGTTCTACTAGGGTTTATAAAAAAATTGGAATTATGAGAATCATACAACAATTACCTTTTTAGATCAGGTATATTGGGAACACAAATTCTTTTCCAAAATTTTAAAATTATATCTTCTCATACGATGTCTGTCAATCTCCAATCATTCAAAACATTAATTTTCTTTTAAAACATTTCATAATCGGTCTGAGAAATTTTTATCCCTTTTAGTAAAGATGGTTTGGAAACTATTTGAAAAAGTACTGGTTTTTCAACTTCCATTATTATTCCCATATCCATTTTTACTAGATCCATAAACATATGATATCTTTCAACTATCATCTTGTACAAAACTCCATGATCATTTCTGATCAAAGAATCTGCCTCCTTTTTTTCCTTCCCCAGGTGGTAGTGTATAGTGAAATCATAATCCTTGAGTAGTTCGAGCCATCTCCATTGCCTCATGTTGAGTTTTATTTGGGAGAAAATATAATTCCAACTCTTGTGATCAATATATATCTCACATTTTTAACCATAGAGATAGTGTCTTTATATCATCAAAGCAATGATTATAGCTACTATCTCTAGATCATGAGTAAGATTGTTTTATTCATCAGTATTAGCTATTGTGATGTGTAGGAAATAACTCCACCATTCTGCATAAGGACAAAACCAAGTCCTTTCATTGAAGCATCATAATAAATAACAAACCTATTGTTCCCTGATGGTAGATTCAAGTTAATAATATTGAATAATATTCTCTTCTATTTATCAAAACATCCATCAAACTATTTTTTCCATAAAAATTTTACCCCTTTACATGTGATCTTAGTTATTGGGTTTTCCAATATGGTAAAATTATGGATGAAATGCCAATAATAACTTGCCAAACTAGTAAAAATACATACCTTAGTTATAATTATCAGATATGGACATTCATGGATTGACATGGTCTTTGAATGATCGACAGAGATTCCATCCTTAGAGACAATATGGACAAGAAAAGAAATTTCATGAATCCAGATTTCACACTTTCTAAACTTCCCTTATAATTCATTTCATCTGAGGGTTTTCAGAACAGTTCACAAGTGATTTTTATGATCAACATAGATTTTATAGTAAACCAATATATCGTCAATAAATACCACTAAAAATTCATCAATATATTCCATGAAAACTCTATTCATTTGATCCATGAAAACAGATGGTGAATTAGTTAGTTCAAAAGGAATTAATGAAATCACATAATGCCCATAACTTGTACGAATTGTTGTCTTCAGAATGTATTCCTTCTTCACACACAAATGATGATATCCAAATAGAAGGTAAATCTATGAAAAATATTGAGCTTGGTGAAATTGACCGAATAAATAATCAATGAGAGGTAAGGGATACATGTTCTTTATTGTTATAGAATTAATCTCCCTGCAGTCAATAAACATCCTCAAGGTTCCATCTTTCTTCATAACAAAAAGAAAGGGGCTCCCCATAGAGAAAAATTAGGGATAATAAATCCTGTATTACTCAAATCATAATATTGTTTATTTACTTTTACTAATTCTATAGTGGATATTCAATATGGGGTCTTCGATATGACTCTTTAACCATGAATTAAATCAATGGAAAACTCAATTACTCATTCTGACGAATGACCAGGTGAATCCCATGGAAACACATCTACATATTCTTGTACAATAGGTATGTATTGTATTAGAACATTATTTTCCTCACCCATAGTTATTTCATTCACTTCTTCACCAATAATATAATCTAGTAGAGCTATTGGGGGTGGATCTAGATAAGAAGCAGATGGTGATGTTTCTGCTCTAATGATACAGTACTCTTTATCATCATCGAAAATTGTATCCTATATCTTCTTACAAAAAAAAATTACATCATTGTCCAAAATCAAATCCATAATAGGGATTATATAAAATTAAATCATGTGTATGAAAATGAGATCAGCAGATAAAGAACATTTATATTCCCTAATGGGAACTGATTCAAAATAATTTATTGTAGTGATACTTCCTTTAAGAGTTTTTACTGACAACACCCTTGTTAAATAAATTTTAAAATAACTAATTTTCTTAGAAAACTGGGATGATATGAAAAAATGTGATAATCCAAAATCAAATAACACATTGGATAAACATGAGGAAATTATTAAATTACCTGCCACCACGTTTTTTGGAGCATCAACCTTAGTAGTGGTGATCAAGTAAGCTTGGCCTTCATCCATTATCCATTTCTAAGGCATGTTTCCTTGGTGCTTAGGACATTCATTTGCATAATTCCTCATTTCTCTAAAATTGTAGCATTCAACATTGACAACCTCTTTCTTTCCCTTGCAATCACCAGCTTTGTGGCCTTTTTCACCACACTTATAATAGACTCTCATTCCCTTCAGGAAAGTATAAGGGTGTTTCATCCCACATTTACTGTAGTATAAATTTTAAAAATTTCCATTCTTCCCTTTATTTCCATTTCCAGAGTGTTCAATAGATCTCTCTCTTCTCTTGGTTTTATATAAATTAGTAAGACACAGGGAATTCCCTTTCTATCTTGATAGCACATGAGATAATATCTTTGTACGATGAGAATTATTGTGATACTAATGCTTGATGAAAAAATGGTTTTAATCTATCAATGAATCGATAAATCTTATTCCTTGCGTTACGTATATAATCTGTTGCATGCCTTGCTATCCTTGTAAAGTTAGCCCCAAACATTGGGACATTCACAACCTTCTTTTTCCTCAAACTCAGAAAATATCTTTCCATATCCACTCGATGGTCAGGAGGAAAGTATTTTTCTAAGAAAATATATTTAAACTACCTCCATTCCATATTTGATACTTCTTCATCTTACTTTGTGTTTCAACCTAATTACCACCATTGATCTGCATCACCTTTGAGGCGATAAACTACTATGACAACTTTTTCCCTTTCACGACTCCCCAAAGCATGAAATTTTATTTCTGAGGAACATATCCATTGCTTAGCTACAAATGGATTTATACTAAAATTTAATGTTGGGGGTAGTTTCCACATGAAGTGATATAAAATCGATTATCCACGTTGTGGATTAGGTACCTATATATAAGTAAGGTTTTTATTCATATCCTGAGTGAGTTGTCCCAAAATGGTGATATGGTGATCAGCACTAGTTGCATCACAAGATCCACTATAATTATCTTGAGTAGGAGGTAAATCCCTACATGGATTATGTGCATTGATACGGTTTCCATTCCTTCCACTAGGCACCATTTCAAAACAATGTCATACATTAGATTAGTTTATGAATCACAAAACATAATTTCAAACATGTAAAACACTTAACATAAATATAAAAGTTTATGAATATAATTCATAATCATAAAGATTCTTTATCTAAGGAGGTAAAAATTAATAAATCCTTCATAATGGCTTGTATAGAGAATGTGAATTAGCTTAAGAATATCCCCCAAGAGTTTCATAACCAAGAATGCAGTACGGCTCATTGTCATGTACCAGGATACCCCAGGTCAAGCCCGAAACTCCTTGTCAGAGTTTTCACTCTTAGGTAAATCTATTCCAGAGCCACCACTACCTACTGGTATCAAGACTGGAATGTATTTCAAGGAAAACTCAAAAAATATCTACATTACCATAATTCTAGGATGTTTTTCTATACTAATCCTCACTGTCTATATTTGGGTAATGTTCATTAATTATATTTTTTCAAAATCTAGCTTCCAAGGTCTGTACTAAACTTCCATTGATATCATTTAAAGACCCCGGGAAATTCTGTGGAATATTTTTTCTTAAATACATGGGAATTTAACAAATATGAAAATTTTGATGGCATATGATTCTAAGTCCTGGTGTGCCCAGAATCAATTTCTAAAGTTTTTTTCGAGAATGTTCAGAAAACGTACGAGCTGGTTTTTATAACATTTGAACTGGTGCTCGTAATTGAAATATGAGGGCACTGTTGAACTCACAGCGCCAATATTACCTTAGGAAGACTTTCACCTCGACCACAGTTGGTCGAGAATAAAAGATTGTTTTTGGGGTTTTTAGAGATTGATGTAAATGAATATAAAGTGTGTGGATTTATTTTTATTTGACTGTTAAAATCTTTTCATGAATGTTGGAGGTGGGACTACCACACTTCAACCTCCCATGAGAGGTTATGGTGGTGGGGCCCACCCGAACCTAACCTCCCGCGAGAGGTTATGACATGGGGAAAACACAGGGCTAAACACCCCTATTAATGGTGGGAGCGGAAAACCTCTCAACTCCCTTCATTAAAGAGGGAGAGTTTCTCCACACCCTCCTTCCTTCATGGTGTCTCCTTCTCTTTAATAAAATTGTTCCAACTCCCTTAATTAACTTCTGCCAATCCTTCACATTAATTAGGTGGACCCAATTAATTAATTTCACCATTTCGAATTCTGTGCCAATGAAATAATAGATGAACCTATCTATTATTATTTCATTGGCATCTTGGTGGAAACATGGGAGAGGAGGGATGAACTCTCCCAACGAAGAACGAAGAACGCTGACCTTCTTCGACTTCTTTCACGGAGCTTCTACCAACATGGGACGACTTCACCGACCTACCCTCCGCATCGTCGTCAACGAGTCGATGCAACTCAGTATTGGATGTGTGCAACGGATGTGACAAACGAAAATCTTCTTCATCTACTTTTCATGACTCTATCAACGAACGGTGCATGACGAACAATGGTAGGAGTTTTTTACATGTTGATGCTTTCCTTGGATCTTATTCAATGGTTGTAATGAATTTTTTTGCGGGTGAGTTTTTGTTCATCTTCTTACTTCTTGATGAGCCAATTGACATCACCCTAAACGTGGAGGGTGCGGGCCAAACCAACATGGCCCGACCCCTCCACTGTTCTGTTTTATGACGATCTTCAGCATGGTAATGAGGTGATAGAATGATGAAGGCGGCGACGACAATGTCTTCCCTACCCGCAGCCTCTGCAAACTGCGCCACCCCCACAGCGCTCTAGTGCTCCACGCCGAACCACGACCCAGCAACCACATGACCGCCGGCCCGTGCCACCCGGCTCCTGGCCACCGCCGGCCTCATGTGCACCTTGGCCGAACCCCGCCGGCCCGCGCCGGCCCTTGTGGCGCCTCGTCGGCTTGCCCAGCTGCCTCCCGGTCCCTGGTCGAGCCGCCTGACGCCCTGCTCGGCTACCTTCCGGCCTAGTCGTGCCGTGCCCGGCCACCCGCCGGCCTGCCTGGATGTGTCTGGCCCGGCCTCCCACCGGCCGACCTAGTGCCCTGGGCCTTCCGGCGTGACCGGTGGCCTCCCGACCGCCTGTCTGTCTACCCGGTCGCCACCCGACAGAACCAGTTCCTTGGTCGCACTGGCCGCCTGAGTCGGCCCATGGCCCCCCTCGTGGTGCCTTGGCCGAACAGGCCCAGCCACGCCCTCTCATCCGAGCCACGCCGGGCCGCGCCCTCGTGACCCTTCGGGCCAAACCAGCCCTGAGCCCGGGCCGAACCACCCACACGGCCAGCTGGGTGGGGCCCACCGGGCCGGGCCGAACCTCACAGGCTGGCCCGCCCAATGGGCTGGTCCAGACTCATCAGGTCTGACCGGGTCAACTCAGACAGGGTCAGCCCAGACTAGGTTGGCCTGCGTCGGTCCGACCGGGTCGGACAGGAACCGAGCCCACTACCGACCCCTTTATATTCATTTGGCCATATCATTGTTACTAGACATCTATTTGATGAACCGTCAGCAGTGATAGTATTCTTGGAGCGTGACGGTCCCTTTGAGTATACCCCGTTGGAGTTAGGGGTAAAGATGAGATACGTTCAGGTTGGATCATGCACGATTCCAACCGGGCCCCCGGGTCTAAAAGGCTAATAAATCACAGACCAGGTGTCTAATTGACTTGCCGTATGTTGCATTGAGACCCCTATGACATGGAGGACCTTTGAGATACTTGTTCATGGTACTTCGTGATAATTGGAGTATTGACCAGTAGCTCGTGTAGGATATCCTCCTGAAGACGAGTATGCATAGTGTGGAGACCTAGTAGCTGGCTGAGACCTGATGACTGCTGATCGATTCGACTTGGAGTGATTCGACTAGCCCAGTGGGGAGCGCCTTAGTGTCACGACAGACCAATAGTGGGGAGTGCCTCGATGTGATGCGCAAACCCACGATACTGGACTGGAGGAGTACCTCAGTAGGCTACGAGGGGGAGCGCCTTTATGTGACACATCGGACCTATGGTGGGGAGCACCTCTGTGTGACGTGGAAGAACCACAATACTTGAAAGGAGGAGTACCTAAACTATCTAAGGTTAGTGGGAAGCACCTTGGTGTCACGGAAGGCCCACTGTACTTGATAGAGGAGGAGTTTTCCAGCAGCTGGCGTTTCGATAATGAGAATAAAAATCCTGGTTGAGATGAGTCAATAATAGTTGTGTTTACCTCATGTTTGAGATGGATTACATGATAACTTAGGTATATGTATGCACATGTACCTAAGTGGGGTTATTAGTTTTTTTATTTTCTTCTGGTTTATCCTTGTTGGATTTTGTGAGACCTTGAGGGTCTCGAGGTCCCTACTGAGTATCGTTATACTCACCCCTACATGGGCTATGCCCTCTCAATGTTTTGTTGGTTGCAGACGATAGACAACACTGACTGTGGATTAGAGTAGCATGATTGGACGGTACCCGGAGGTGGTCCTTACGAATAGTTAGTACATGAAGGAGACCGACGGACGTGAAGTGATGAGGATGCTATCTATACCAACCCTTCAGGTAGGAACCCTAGAGGATGACCCAGTAGCTGATTTACTTTTCTTCAGTTGTACATGCTTTTCAGTTTTACTTTTACTTTCCAGTTGGGCTAGTACTTCCAGCCCCTTTACTTTTCATTACTCTTTGTTATACAGTTTACTTAGTGTTTTTCTTCCAACTCATATTCTTTTGTGTGAATTTATAGGTTATAAAGGCAATGCCTTCCTAGTTTTAGGGAATAACGCCATTGGTGCTAGTCCCCAGCCCCGGGCCTATGGAAGGAGGGCTTGAGGTTGTCACTGCATGGGCCTTAGGGGACGGGTCATGAAAAATTGGTATTAGAGGAGTCGGTTCGACCAGAGAACATAAGAATCTGATATTTTCTGTGAAGTAATAGTGTTAAGGGTACTGAGTGTGGTTTTAAATTCAGGGAGTCCAGTGTTGGTGCGATGGCTGATGTATCCATACACCAGGACCCTGACTACTGATTTCTGACTCAGTGTAAAAAAATACTGAGTGCGTGTTTGTTTTCAAACGTTTCTTTATTTCTAATCTACCAGGTCATCTCACCAGGTATAATCTTTGACCATGTCACATCTGTTTCTTTCAGGATGCCTCTTTGTGGATGAACAGTGAGAGTCCTGATAGTAGTAAGTGTAGAAAGCCCACCGATCGACGAGGCATCAGTGCAGGGCCCTTTACTAGTAGAGGAACCAGTGGCACCACTCCCCATTGGGCCACCAATTCCATTATCCCCATCAACAGACGATCCACACCACTTGAATGCGTTGCACAAATTCCAGCACTAGAGGCCACCAAGGTTCAGGGGAGAGATGGACCCGCTGGCAGCTGAGGATTGGCTGGAGGCTGTGGTGAGAGTCATTATACTGGTAGGGACACCATCTGACTTCATGTTGATTCTTACTTCTAGCCTTCTACATGTAGCAGCGGGCAGATGGTGGAGCCTGATGCTCCAGGTGTACGACAAGATGCCACTTCTCTGGGAAGAGTTCGAGCGCCTGTTTTTGGAAGAGTTTGTTCCAACCACCCTACGTACAGTGCGGATTGATGATATACTACATCTTCAGTAGGGTAGCATGATGGTGGAACAATACTTAGTGAGGTTCACTAACCTCTCATGCTACTTTATTGATATGGTATGAGACCCATTCTTCAGGGCCCAGAACTTCAAGCAGGGGTTCAGGCGAGAGATCAGGGCTTTGATGATCTCCCTAAACATCCCGACGCAGACAGGGGGTGTTGGGGAGATCCCTCTTAGTGAAGAGTTTTCTTGATGATCAGTCTCCAGTAGCGAGACCCACCATTAGTTGACATGCAGCAGAGTCTTCCACAGCTGGTAGTAGACAGATGTTGCAGAGGTCCAAGAGGACCAGACGCACGGGTGGACGACCGCATGACTTAGAATCAGTTGTGCAGGGCACTCGGGGTAGAGACATACTTTCTAGGAGCGGGAAGTGTTACTCATGTGGTGGGTGGGGTCACATGGATCATGATTTTCCGAGTCGTTGTTTAGATGATTAGAAGACAGTCAAAAGACCACCCAGGCAGAGACAAAGATTCAATTAATGCAGTCCATAGGGAGCACGTGAACATGGTATAAGAGCTTGTTGAAAAATTTGTGGTGCGATACATTTTAAGGTGATACCGCTGCTACCACCAAGAGGTCCAACCCGACCGCAAGGATCATGTGGATAGGTGAGAGCTCAACTTCAGAAAGCTGAAGCATATGACCATGGTGCTCCAGAGATAATTTGAGGTACGATATATGTCTAATGAACCTTAGTTTCATTACTTATAGACATAGGTGACAATAACTCTTTTATTTCTACTACCCTAGTTTGGAGCTTGGAGATTCTGACAGAGCCATTGGCACAATCCTTACATCTAGAGACTTATACAGGAGAAAACTCGACGATTATGCATGAGTTTCAGTTGTGTGATCTTAATCTAGGAGGTGATAGCTTTGGCTGAGATCTCCTAGTAGCGTCGTTGAGGCATTACGACATCATCTTGGGTATGTATTGGTTATCTACAGTCCATTCTTAGATCGACTGTATTAGGTGCAAAGCGGGGTGTGTCCACACGGATGGGACCAGGTTTACCTTCACCAGTGAGAAGGGAGCCTTTTCAGCATAGTACAGACTTACTCGGAGGATGGTGCAACCATTCACTCATGAGTTGGAATGCCTTACCCTTGGAGATGTTGATGTTGAGAGTCTGACATATCCTGTAGTGGTGGACGAGTTCGAGGATGATTTCTATAGTGATGTCCCAGGTCGACCTCCTCGCAGAGAGGTGGAAATTTAATGACTTGTACCCTGGGATGGCATAGATATATACACCAGCATATCCAATGGATCTCACGAAGTATTGTTAACTACGGGTAGAGTTAAAGGTCTTACAGGGGAAGAGATTCATCTGACCCATTGTTTCTCCCGTGGCAGCCCCAATTCTGTTCGCCAAGAAGGAGGATGGGTGCTTGAGGCTTTGTGTAGACTACTGTTGCCTGAATCAGGTGACTGTGAAGAACAATTACCCACTCCAGAGGATTGACGACCTATTTGATCAGCTGAAGGGAGTGAAATGATTCTCGAAGATAGACCTTAGATCAGACTATCACCAGCTCAGAGTTCGAGATGAGGATGTGCAGAAGACAACTTTTAGATGTTGGTATGGCCACTACAAGTTCTTGGTTATGCCATTCGGTGTAACCAATGCTCCATAAGTGTTCATGGGACTCATGAACATGATATTCCAGCCATACCTCGATCGCTTTGTCGTAGTCTTTATTGATGACATTCTGATCTACTCGACTGCTCAGGAGGAGCATGCCTACCATTTGTAGGTAGTAATGGACACACCCTGAGAGCACCAGATTTATGGTAATCTCTCAAAGTTCCAGTTTTGGATCCAAGAGGTTCACTTTTTGGGACATTTCATCTCATAGGGTAGAGTTGTAGTAGATCCAGCAAAGATTGAGGTTGTACTTTCCTGGGAGCCACCCAAGAGTGTGACAGAGGTACGAAGTTTCCTGGGATTGGCTGGGTACTACCAGAGATTCATTCTAGAATTATACAGAGTCGTAGAACCACTATCAGCCTTAATGAAGAAGGGGAAACCCTTAATGTGGTCGGAGAGATGCTAGTAGAGATTTTATGAGATGAGGAGGAGGATGAATAGTGCATCCATCTTTTGGATTCCAGAGGAAGGAGTAGGGTACGTAGTCTACTGTGATGCATCAGGGACCAGACTCGGGGGTGTCCTGATGCAGGAGCTAGCAGTGATCACGTATGGTTCTTTGTAGCTGAGACATCATGAGAAGAACTACACTACCCATGACCTAGAGTTGGAATTAGTGGTCATCACCTTGAAGATGTGGCGACTATATCTGATGGATAAAATTTTTACCATGTACCCTGATCACAAGAGTCTCCGGTATATCTTCTCTCAGAAGGACTTGAACCAGAGACAACAATGATGACTTAAGTTCCTCCAGGACTGTGACTTTGAGATAGTCCATACTCCTAGAAAAGGGAACGCTGTAGTAGATGTACTCAGTAGGAGATCTGGTATACAGCTGCTAGGAGAGGCGACAGAGCAGCTGACTGCTTTATAGATATCCTTTGTGGATAGAGATGGAGCAGTTTTCCTTCAGTCCCATATAGTCACTCCCCCACTTCTTTAGCGAGTCAGGGAGGCACAACATGGGAACACTGACTGTGATACACGACGTGCTTAGATATCCATAAGGAAAGAACCTGATAGATTTTCTGAAGGTGGGGAGAAAGTCATCCTCTTCATGGGACGTACTATGGTACCAATGTCACTTCAGGAAAAAGTGTTGAGGGAGTTCCACACATCCCCTTTAGTGGTATATCCAGGAGTGGAGAAGATGTACAAGGACCTTCTAAAATAGCACTGGTGGACAGTTATAAAGAAGGTAGTAGTGGATTTTGTCTCACGATGCCTCACTTTTCAGCAAGTGAAGGTAGAGAACCGGCTCCCAGAAGGCTTGATTCAGACTTTAGAGGTCCCAGAGTGAAAGTGGGATGCGATATCCATGGTCTTCATGACAGGAATTCCACATACATCTAGGGGTCATGACTCGATTTGCATGATCGTTGACCCACTCACCATGTCGGCCCACTTCCTATCGATCAGAGAGCAGGTTTCAGTAGAGAGTTTTGGATGCCTCTTTGTACAAGAGATTATGCGGCTACATGGAGTACCTTATTATATTGTCTCTGATTGTGACAGAAAACTTACTTCCCGACTATTAAAGGGTTTATAGGAGGTTTTTGGGACACATCTTCATCTGAGCATTGCCTTCCATCTGCAAAAAGATGGTCAGATTGAGTGGACCATTCAGGCCCTCAAGGATCTGCACCGTGCTTGTGTCCTTGATTTTGGTCATAGTTGGGAGGATCACTTACCTTTGGTGGAGTTTTTATATAAAAAAAACTACCAATCCACAATAGGGATGAAATATTTTGAGGCATTATATGGGCGACCTAGAAGATCACCATTGTGCAGTACTGACCCTAGGGAGTCAGCACTAGTGGGACTAGAGATGGTACGTGCTACCATAGAGAAGGTGCAGATCATCTAGGAGAGGATGAATGTCACACCCATAACCTTTTTTTAAATTATTTATTCATTTAATTTCCATTCCTGATTTGTTTTTGTGGTTTACCACTCATTTTGGTGAAAATGGCGGGTTTTGAAAATTTGTGCCAAACCGTGAGCCCGATTCCAGATTTAAAAACAAATTTCATTTCTTCTATAACTCATTCAATTTTTAATATTTTATACCCATTACACTTCCCAGTTAGAATACCCTGATATATTAAAATCACTACATCCCTTTGTACAACATAGAGATCGAAAATCATGATGGATTTGGGTTTTTGATTAAGGTAAGGGGACTTCCCGTATGCCCATTTCCTGCTTTAAATTAATTTTTTAAATTTCCCATTTCTCCTTCATGTTTTACTATTTTACCATGATTCCACCTCCATCCCAAATAAAATATCTGGAGGATCACCCCCATTATCTGTTTCGAAATTTTGGAGCTCAGGTGAACCGCGAATTTGGGCGATCTTTCATTCTCTTTCTCAAATCGACCTGATTTGATAAGGTAAAATTAATCTTTCATAACTCCTTCAATTTTCATCTTTTTCCCCCATTTCAGTACCCACATTATCTAATATGACTCCTTAAAACCTCCAAACCAGTTTTGGGTACTTCGAGATTCATATTGTGGTGGATTTAGGGCGATCTCTTCAATATTTCTACAAGTATGTATTTCTCTATTTGTTTTCTCCTCTTTTCTTAAGGTTTCATCCCTCTTTCTTGATGTTCCAAAGTGTCCAGAACCAAGGGTTCATACCTAGGGTTTAACCATGAGACTTTTTGGTGAAAATTTGTGGTCTAGGGAAGGATTTATCATCCTTGTGGTGTCGGTTTGGTGCAGTTGATGTTTGGCACCGTGTTTTGAGGGATTCGACAATTTTGGTAGGTGATTTTGTGGTTAACCATTTAATGATGAGTTAGTTTTCTAGATTAAATAGTTTTTCATGTTCTTTATATGCTGTGAATTATGTGAAAACCATTTTTGGTAGCAATAGTAAATCATTTGGTATTAAAGTTACATTTCTGTTTGAGGTGTGTATTTTTCAAATGTATTTTATGTGTTATCTCTTGTGGTAGTTTTGTAAAATGTGTAAGTGATTTATTAGTTGTTGAAAGGGGCTGCCAATTTTGTTTGAAAGTATATTGTTACATATTTATTGGGCTGAAAATTCTGTTTTGGTAGGGTCTTGGTGTGATTTTGGCTTAAAAAGTGGTTTTTTAAATGGGTTTTATGTGCAAAGCTTGGGTATACTTCTTATAATTGTTTTATGAATGTTTTGAATGGTTTATTGAGTTGTGTAAGTGGTGAAACTATATCATCAAACTATTTTGGTAGGAGTATATTTTTTAAAGGTCCATTTCATTTTTTAAAAGGCTGTTATGTCATATGTATCTTCTTGGAAATATTTTATTAAATTGTTTGAAGGAGATATTGAGGTGTTAAAGTGATGTGAATGTGATGTGGACTGTTTTGTGTGAGTGTGATGTGAGAAATTGAAATTTTTATTATGAAAGGAGTGTTATGTACCATGTGTGTGGGATGTTATATGAGTTTAAATATCTTATAATTGTTTTATAAAATTGTTAAATGGTATTGTGGAAGTGTTGAAGAAATGTGAAATGTGTTGTGGGTAATTTTGGTGTGAGTCGGATTTCAAAATCATTTTGAATGAAAAATTTACTTTTGTGACTTGTGTGGTATACATATGGGATTTTGGGTGAATTTGTGATGTGGAAATGAAATTTTCATGTTCAATGTATATTTCTTGACTTGTTGAACTTGTTTGAGCACAAGGGGAAAACCTTGGTATCTAGGTGGGTGGATGTGTACTAGTATGCTAGTGAATCCATGGGGTTTGGCCTCAGTTTCACTTAGAAAAATTGACTCTTACAACTCTAACTAAACAACGATGACGATGATTGGGGAATACTAGGTTATGGGTATGTTCCCTACTAGTGGATCGTACATGGGAATGAATATTTGTGATGGTTACTCTCACTGAGATACGAGGTACATGGGACCCACAACTAGCTAGTGCCTAGGGGTTATTTCCTATTTCTTGTGCTCATTAGTTACTTTATACTTACTGTCAACATACAGTACATTTGGCTGGGAAATTTAGTAGCTTTGGTGTTTATTTTAAAAATTCTAATCCTTTAAAATAGCCCACTTGAAAACTGTTCTTATTCAAAGTTTCATCTTTTAAAAATTGTAACTAGCTTTTCATATTTTTGAAAACTTGCATGATTTTCCTCTCTAAATGTTTATCATATAGAAAATATTAGTGGTGGTATCCTACTGGGCTTTGGCTCACACCCTACTTACACCATTGGGTGTAATTAGAATTTCTTATTTTGTGTCACAGGTTTGCGTACATGTTTTATGCCATTGGTTTGGGTTTTTAGCGGTCCATCGTGATGCAGTGTCATGGAGATGGCTTGAGGGTGGTGCCTCTTTCCATGTGGAGGTTCTTGGGCTGTCATTTCATGAGTTTGTAACTTTGTAATGGTCTTCAAACATTGTTTAAAATTGGGTAATTCTGTTCTGAATTTTAGTATAGGATGTCTTGGTTTGAAAAATCCAGATTCTATTTCTTGGATTCATTTGTTGTTTTAAGTATACAAACTCGGGTAAATCATTCCCAATTTTCAGTTTTCGATACACATGAACTTGTGCCATCCCATGGGGATCGGGAAATCCCTTCGGGACTTTCCACGATTTGGGTCGGGTTCCTGTTTTGGCAGCGACCCGATTCAGTTTGTGATAATGAAGACTGCACATAGCAGGCGTAAGACGTATTCTAACAGGAGACGGAGACCTCTGGAGTTCAAGAATGGCAGCTACATCTTTCTATGGGTCTCATTTCGACGAGGTCTATGGAGATTTGGCAGAGACAGAAAGTTATCTCCATGATTCATTGATCCTTTCCAGGTCCTCAGCAGAGTTGGATAGGTGGCTTACCACTTAGCTCTTCCTCCTCAGTTGCATCGGATGCACGACGTATTCCACATATCTTAGCTGCGGAGATACGTGCATGACCCTTCTTACATCATCGACCATAGAGAGATGGAGGTCGATGATGTGGTAACTTTTACAGAGGTTATAGTGGAGATTGAGGATCAATAGGAGCGGGTCCTATGTGGATAGTCGATACCTCTGGTGCATGTTCGCTGGCAGCATAGGAACCTCTAGGAAGGCACATTGGAGCGGGAGGCTTAGATGCATGCTTAGTACCCCCACTTGTTCCCATAATTCGAGTTGTATCTTATGGGGATGCAAAGCCCTGATGTGGGGAGATTGTAAAGACTTAGAAAATTCCGTTTATTTTTTTCTTAAATACATGGTAATTTTACGAGTCCCCAAATTTTGGCGGCCCATGACTTTGAGGCCCGGTGTGCCCGAAATGAATTTCTGAGGTTTTGTTTGGTATGTTCTGTAAACATACTAGCGGGTTTTTATACCTTTTTAACCGATGCTTGGAATTGAAATCAGAGGGAACCATTGAACTCGTAGCATCGATATTCGCTTAGGAATACATTCACCTCGACGACAGTTGGTTGAGAATAAAATATAGTTTTTGAGGTTTTTAGAGATTGAATTAAATAAAAATAAAGTGAGTGGGTTTTTTTATTTGACAGTTAAAATATCCTCATTGATGTTGAAGGTGGGACCACCAAACCATAACCTCCCATGAGAGGTTACGGTGGTGGGGCCCACCTAAACCTATCCTTCCGTGAGAGGTTATGACGTGGGGACCACATGAGGCTGAACTCCACTATCAATGGAAGGAGAAGAAAACCTCTCAACTCCCCTCATTAATGAGGGATAGTTTCTCCACACCCTCACTCCTTTATGGTCCCAACATCCCTTTAATTAAATTGTTCCAACTCCCCTAACTAAATTGGGCCAATCCTTCACATTAATTTGTTGGAGCCAATTAATTAATTTCACCATTTTGAATTATGTGCCAATGAAATAATAGATGAACCTATCTATTATTATTTATTTGGAATCTTGGTGGAATCTTGGGAGAAGAGGGGAGAACTCTCTCAATGAAGAATGAAGAACTCCGACCTTCTCTGACTTCTTCCTCAGAGTTTCTTCTGACATGGGATGTCTTCAACCGACCTACCCTCCGCATCATCCTCAATGAGACGATGCATCACCTGATTGGAAGCATGCATCGGACGCGACGAACGATGATCTTCTTCATCAACTTTTTGCGACTTCGTTAACGAACAACGAATGACAAACAAAGGTAAGGGTTTTTACATGTTGATGCTTTCCTTGATGCTCATCAACTATTGGAAATGAATTGTTTGTTGGTGAGTTCTTGTTCATCTTATTACTTTTTGATGAGCCAATTGATACCACCCTAAACGTAAAGGGTGCGGGATAAACCAACATGGCCCGACCCCTCTGCTATTCTTGTTTGTGATGATCTTCGGCATGGTGATGAGATGATGGAACGACAAAGGCGGCGATGAAAAAAGTTTCACTACCTGAGGTCTCCAAAAACCACACCGCCCCCCGTGACACTTAGGTGCTCTAGGCTGAACCACGACCCTCCGACCGCACCACCGCCGGCCGCGCCACCTGGCTCCTGGCCACCGCCGGCCTCTCATGTGCCCTGGAAGAACCCCGCCGGCCCGCGCCGGCTCAAGCTGTGCCCCGCCGGCCAGCCTGGACAACTCCCGGCCCCCGGATGGCCAGCCTGGCGCCCTGCTCGGCTGCCTCCCAGAATGGTCAGGCCTTGCCCGGCCACCCGCCTGACCGCCTGGCCACACCCTGCCGGGCCGCACGCCAGCCCGCCTGGCGTCCTGCCCCGGCCGCCCACCGGCCTGTCCGACACCCTACCCGGCCACCCGCCTGCCTACTTGGCACCTTACCCGACTGCCTTCCGGCCTGCCTGCCTGGCCGCCCGCTGGGCCACTGGGTGCCCTGCTCCGCCACTTGCCGGCCTGCCCGGCCGCTCGTTGACCCGCCTGCCGGCCTGCCCGGCAGCCTCCCGGCCACCTGCTAGCCTGCCCGGTCTCTACTCAACTGAACTGGTGCCCTGGACAAGTAATCCTCCTGGTCCGTCTCGCAGCCCCCTCGCAGTGCCCTGGCCAAACTGGCCCGACCGCGCCCTCGAGGCCGAGCTGCAACGGGCCGCGCCCTCATGATGCTCTAGGCCAAACCGCCCACGCGGCAGGCACGGTTGGGCCCAACAGGCTGGGGCGAACATAACCGGTTGGCCCGACCAATGGGCTGGGCCAAAACCAACAGGTCTGTCTGGGTCGACATAGACCAGGTCGGTCCGACCGGGTCAGACTGGACCCAGGACCACTACCGACCCCTTTACTTTATTTTGGCCACATCTTTCGCACCAGACGTCCGTTTGATGAACCGTCTGTGGTGCTGGTATTCCTGGAGCGTGATAGTCCCTTTGAGTATACCCCACTGGAGTTCATTGTAATGTTGTGATACGGTCAGGTTGGATCGTGCACGAATCCAACCGGGCCCCCAGGACTAAATGGCTAATAACTCATAGACTGGGCGTCTGATTGACGCGCTGTCTATTGAGGCAGACCCACAATGGGGAGCACCTTTGTGTCACGACAGACCCATAATGAGGAGAACCTATGTGTGACGTAGAAGACCCATCGTACTCGATAGAATGAGTACCTGAGTAGGCTCCGACGGGGAGCGCCTCTATGTGACACGACAGTCCCATGGTGGGAGCACCTCTGTGTGACGTGGCAGGCCCATGGTACTCAACAGGAGGAGTACCTCAGTAGTCCAATGTTAGTGAAAAGCGTCTTGGTGTTGAGGCATGCCCACTGTACTCGATAGAGGAGGAGTTATCCAGTATCCATGGTTTCGATAATGTGAATAAAAATCCTGGTTGAGCTGAGTCAATAACTTTTGTATTTACATCATGTTTGAGATGGATTACTTGATAACTTATGATTATGTATGGGAATATACCTAAGTGGGATTATTGGTTGTTTTATTTTCTTTTGGTTTATCTTGGTTGGATTTTGTGAGACCTTAAGGGTCTCGGGGTCCCTACTGAGTATCGTTATACTCACCCCTACACAGGCTATACTAGCACCTTGTTGTGTTGGTTGCAGACGATAGATAGTGCTGACTGTGGATGAGAGTAACAGGACTAGATGGTACCCGGAGGTTGTCCTTATGATGTGTTGGTACACTGAGGAGACTAACATATGTGGAGTGATGAGGAGGCTATCTATACCTACACTTGAGGTAGAAATCCTGGAGGATGACCCAGTAGCTCCTTTACTTTTCTTTAGATGTAATTTCATTTCATTTGTACTTGTACTTTGCAGTTGTTCATTTATTTTCGTCCCGTTAATTTTCAGTACTCTTTTTTATACAGTTTACTTAGTGTTTTTCTTCATGCTCATGCTCTGTTGTGTGCATTTATAGGTTATAAATTCAATGCCTTCCCAGTTCTTGGGAATGACGCGTTTGGTGCTAGTCGCCAGCCCCTGGACTATTGAAGGCAGGCTTGGGGTAGTCACGACATGGGTCACAGGGGACGAGTCATGACATGCCAACTATAACGCTCTAATCCTATTTACCATGTGTCGGTGCATTATTACCTAACATTGGCATGATCACAAGAGATCAAATCATGAAAGACCGATTAGTATAGTAGCTTTGGAAGTACAAGATACATACATAAGTTTTACATTAAATCATGAAAAACAACAACATCATTTTTCCCCATTGAACACACTTACATCCCTTAGCCTATCCCTATAGGTCAACCATAAAATAATGTTCACGTCCTGTAAAAAAATATAAAAAGGGGTGATATCAGATGCTCAGTAAGGATAACAATATAGCAGAAACGTTCATAAATAAGCTTAAGAATTTAAAGCAATGTATAAGACTAAAACACAAGACTCCTAAACATAACATTCTACATAATATAGAAAGAAATATAATAAAAATTCTATTAAATTATTCACATCGATGTTTTACTAGTCGAATAATCACATGTAATATCAATAAAAAATTTCATAATGATGGAATACATAATGCTAGACACCATAACCACATAGTCAAGGCCTAATTCCAAATCTAAAAAAATGATTTTCTCAAGGACTTTTTACCAGACACTAGTTTGTCTCATGAGTCCTACCAATTCATTGAGGATCTATAGCAGGCTCCACCCTTCACTTAATAAGAACAATTCATTCCTCATATGAAAAGTTCGAAACATAACATAAAAGTTCATATTAAAACTAGCATATGAAATGTTAAGACTTTATCCATAAATAATGGACGGGATAAAAATAATACATCCAAATTCAAAAATATCAAAAAATATTCAATACAATATGAATGATTGTATAATAATAAAAAAACTTGAAATAAGAGTAAAATCCATCATAGGATGTTGACATAGAAGAAATCTAAACCATTTGAGAGAAATATCTCTTTCTAATTTAAAATCATTTAAAAGTCACATAATTATAATAGAAAACTTTTATTTAGAAAATATTATTATAATATTGTATGGGAATATTTGAAGCGGTTAAAACTGTAGAAAATAGCCACACTCTCCGTATAAGTTAAAAAAATTCTTATATTAATTTGGTATAAATAGTTGTAAAGGACGTTGTTTGGGAAATGACAAGGTGATTATTTTATAAACATTATATAAAAAGTACATTAAGGGAATAAATGAAATTAAAACATAGTCTTGGAAATAGTATAAATGATTTGAAATACAATTTTACGAAACATGGATGTGGATGATAAAGAGGTCCCAATAGATACTCACGTATAAAAAACCTCTAATAATGAAGAGATTGTAGAATTAACCCTTACCACGTACTTTTATATGATAGAGGGTATGTTAACCTCTTGTATAATAGTTAAATCATTGTTATTAAATAATACATGAACAAGATACATAAATATGATATCATATATAATCTTCTAATATTTATTTGTTAATAATATTTCCGTAGAATCATTATTTCAGGTGTTAAATTATTTGTTTCCCATTATATGCTTGGTTATGTAATCCTTGCTTTTTATGGATAGGATATATTTGATTCATATAAAGAATGATATTAAGTCTTTAAACTTTATTTTTAATAAAAAAATGAAATTTATTCTTGAATGATTATAACGGGGAATGAATTTCATCACGTTCGTGGAGACGGTAATCCGTATGTACACAAGAGCGACAATATCATTCTACGGAAGGTGTTTTAGGAGGCTTTCGAGACATAGCTTTATCTGAGCATCACCTTCCATCCTCAAATGGATGGTCAAACTAAGTGGACCATTTAGACCCTCGAGGACATGCTCCGTGCTTGTGTCCTCGATTTTGGTTGCTGTTGGGAGGATCACATACCTTTGGCGGAGTTTTTATATAACAACGGCTACCACTCCACCATAGGGATGGCACCTTTTGAGGAGTTATACAGACGACCTAGAAGATCACCCTTGTGCAGTACTGACCCTAGGGAGTCAGCACTAGTGGGGAAAGAGATGGTATGAGCTACCACAGAGAAGGTGCAGATCATACAGGAGAGGATGAAGACTACATAGAGTAGGCCTATGTTGTATGATGACAGGAGATGAAGACCTCTGGAGTTCAAGGATGACGACTACATCTTTCTATGGTTCTCACCTATATGAGGTCTATGGAGATTTGGCCGAGGTGGAAAGTAATCTCTGAGATTCATCAGAGATTTCCAGGTCCTCGGCAGAGTTGGGGAGGTGGCTTACCGCTTAGATCTTCCACCTCATTTGCACCAGGTGCACGACATCTTCCACGTATCATAACTGCGGAGATACGTGCACGACCCTTCTTACATCATCGACAATGGAGAGCTAGACATTGACGATGTGGTGAATTTTATGGAGGTTCCAGTGGATATTGAGGATCGACAGGAGATGGTCCTATATGGACGGTCGATACCTCTGATGTGTGTTACCTGGCAGCACAGGAACCTCTAGGAGAGCACATGAGAGCGGGAGGCTCAAATGCGTGCTCAGTACCGCCACTTATTCCCATAGTTCAAGTTATAGCTTATAGGGATGTAAATCCCTGAGGTGGGGAGAATTTAAAGACCTAGAAAATTCCATGAATTTTTTTTCTTAAATACATGGGAATTTTATGACTCAACGAATTTTGACGGTGCATGATTCCGAGGCCCGGTGTGTCCGAAATCAAATTTTGAAGTTTTGTTTGGGTAAGTTCAGTACATGTATGAGCGTGTTTTTATAACTTTTGAACTAGTGCTTAGAATTGAAATCTGAGGGCACTGTCGAACTCAAAGCAGCAATATTCTCTTAGGAATACTTTCACCTCGACAAAAGTTGGTTGAGAATAAAAGATAGTTTTTTAGGTTTTTTGATATTGAATTAAATAAAAATAAAGTGTGTGGCTTTATTTTTATTTGACGGTTCAAATTTCCTCAGGGAAGTCGGAGGTGGGACCACCACACCATAGAATCCCATGAGAGGTTATGGTGGTGGGGCCCATCCACATGCTAGCCTGCCTGGCGCCTTGCCCAGTTAACTCCTGGCCTGTCCACACACTACCCGGCCGCTCGCCAGACCGCCTGGCCGCGCCCTGCCTGGCCGACCGCCGGCCTGCCTGGCGCCCTACCCGGATGCCCACCGGCCGGCCTAGAACCTTGACCCACCACCTACCTTCCTGCCTGACACCCTGCCCGACTGCCTGCCAGCCTTCCCGGCAGCCCTTTGGCCCGCCGGGTGCCCTGGCCGGCCGCCTTCTGGCTTGCCCGACCACTCGCTGGCCCGCCTACCGCCTGCCTGACAGCCTCCCGGCCACCTTCCGGCCTGCCCTGTCACCACCCAACTGAACTGGCGCCCCAAACAGGCCGGCCTTTCGATCCATCCCACATCACCCCTCGCAGCGCCCCAGCCAAACCGGCCCGGCTGTTCCCTCCGGGCCGAGCTGTGCCGAGTCGCGCCCTCACGACGCACCGGGCAGAACCGCCCACGCTGCCGGCTGGGCTGGGCCCAGTGGACCGGTGCCAACCTAACTAGCTGGCCCACCTAATGGTCCGAGCCATACCCAACAGGTCTGACTAGGTCGAGCCAGAACAGGTCAGTCTGACCGGGTTGGACTGGACCCAGGCCCACTACGACCCCTTTACTTTCTTTTGGCCATATATTTGGCACCAGACCTCTCTTTAACGAACCATTAGCGGTGTTGGTATTCTTGGAGCACGAGAGTCCCTTTGGTTATAACCCACTATTGTTTAGGGAAAATTTGAGATACGGTTAGGTTGTATCGTGCACGAATCTAACTGGGACCCCAGGACTAAATGGCTAATAACTCACAGACCAGGTGTCCGATTGATGCACCGTCTGTTGCGGCAGACCCACAATGGAGAGCACCTTGGTGTCACACCAGACCCACAGTGGGGATCACCTCTTTGTGATGCATAAGACCACAGTACTCGACAGGAGGAGTACCTTAGTAGGCTATGAGGGGGAGAACCTCTATTTGACGTGATAGACCCATAGTGGGGAGCACCTCTGTGTGACGTGGAAGACCCATGGTACTCAACAGGAGGAGTACCTCAACAGTCCAATGTTAGTGGGAAGTGTCTTGGTGTCGCGACAGGCCCACTGTACTCGACAGAGGAGGAGTTCTCTAACAACTGTGGTCTCGATAATGTGAATAAAAATCCTGGTTGAGCTGAGTCAGTAACTTTTGGGTTTACCTCATGTTTTAGATGTTCTACATGATAAATTAGGTATATGTATTGGAATATACCTATGTGGGGTTACTAGTTGTATTATTTTCTTTTGGTTTATCCTTGTTGTATTTTGTGAGACCTTATAGATCTCAGGGTCCCTACTAAGTATCGTTATACTCACCCCTACATGGGCTACGCCCGCACCTCGTTGTTTTGGCTGTAGACGACAGACAACGCTGACTTTGGATGAGAGTAGCAGGACCGGACAATACTATTTGTTACACATTTTACTTAGTGTTTTGCTTCCAGCTCTTACTCTGTTGTGTGGGTTTATAGGTTATAAAGGCAATGCTTTCCGAGTTTTTGGGAATTAATCCTTTGGTGATAGTCGTCACCCCTATCCTATGGATGGAGGGCTTAGGGTAGTCACGATATGGGCCCCAGGGTGCGGTTCGTGACATACCAACTGTAACACTCCAACCCTAGTTACCCTGAGTCGGTTCATTATTACCTAAAATTGGCGTGATCGCCAGAGATCAAATCTTGAGAGACCGATTATTTTATTATCCTTGGAAGTAATAGATACATAAATACATTTTTCATTATATCATTAAAAAAAAAAAATCATTTTGTACCCACTGAACACACTTAAATACCTTATCCTATACATGTAAGTCAACCATAAAATACTTTTCATATCCTATAAAAAAATATTTAAAAGGGTGATATTAGATGTTCAATAAGGATAAAAATATTGCGTAAACATTCATAAATAAGCATAAGCATTTAAAACAATGTGTAAGACTAAAACAGAAGACATTTAAACATAAAATTCTACATAATATGGAAAGAAAAATAAAAAAATTCCATTAACTTATTCGCATGGATGTTCTACTAATCGAATAATCACATGTAATATCAATAACAAATTTCATAATGATGGAATGAATAATTCTAGAAATCATAATTACATAGTCAAGGTATCATGGCAAGACTAAAAATATGATTTTGTCAATGCCTTTTTACCAGACACTAGTTTGTCTTATGAGGCCTACCGATGCATTGAGGAGCTATAGCTGGATCCACCCGTCACTTACTAAGTCCAACACATTCCTCATATGAAAAGGTTGAAACATAACACAAATATTCATATTAAAACTATCATATGAAAAGTTAATATTTTATCCATAAATAATTAATGGGATAAAAAAATACATCCAAAGTCAAAAATATAAAAAAACATTCAATACAATATGAATGATTATATAAAAATAAATAAACCTGAAACAAGAGTAAAACCCATCAAAGGATGTTAACATATATTAAATCAAAACCATTTGAGAGAAATATCTCTTTTTATTTTGAAATAATTTAAAAGTCACATAATTATAATAGAAAAAAATTATTTAGATAAAATTATTATAATCTTTTATGGGGAGATTTGAAGAATTTATAACTGTAGAAAATAGCCACACTTGCTGTAGAAGTTAAAAAAGCATTCTTATATTAATTTGGTCGAAATGGTTGTAAAGGACGTTGTTTGGAAAACGACAGGATGATTCTTTTGTAAAAATTATATAAAAATTCTAAGAAGGTAATAAATGAAATTAAAACATAGTCTTGGAAATTTTATAAATGGTTTGAAAAAATTTTTTATGAAAGACATATGTGGATGATAAAGAGGTCCCAGTAGATACTCACGTATAAGAAACCTCTAATAATGAAGAGATTGTAGAATTTACCCTTACCTTTTACTTTTCTTTGATAGAGGGTATGTTAACCTCTTTTATAATAGTTATATAATTGTTATTAAATAATACAAGAACCAGATACACAAATATGATATCATATATAATCTTCTAATATTTCATTGTTATAAATATTTCGGTAGTATTATAGTTTGGGTGTTAACTGATTCATTTCCCATTATATGCTTGGATATGAAATCCATATTTTTTATGGATAGGATGTATATGATTCATATAAAGAATTATATTAAGTCTTTAAACATTATTTTTAATCATAAAATGAAATTTATTCTTGAATTGTTATTAAGGGGAAAGAATTTCATTGCATTCGTGGAGACGGTAATCCGTACATACACAAGAGCGACAATATCATTATTTTGATGATGAAATTGTATTAAATTGGATGATATATCATATATAAATAATATTTATCATTTCATAGTTGTTATTTATATCAGTTACACTCATTATTATACCCATCCTAAAAATGAAGTGTTTGGATAACAAACTACACCACGACTTGTTGATGGTAAGTCGTACATACGCACATATGGTGACTTTACATTCATAGGATGAATGGAATAATGAACATGGTTGTACCATATTTATTATAACATCACAATATGTATAAATTATAGTAGTTATTATTATGGTATGAAAACAACAAAGAAAGAGGATTTCAAATAAGAAAAGAACTTTGAAAGAGGTGGTGAAATTAGTACCTCTTCTTTGGGTGTTTCCTTTTGAGTTGATCAAAAGGGCACCATAAGTTGGATTTTTGATCTAAGTAAGGACTATAGAGAGAAGTGGGGGTTGTTGGTAGGATATTTGAGAAGGGTTTGGGGGAGATAAATGGCTTTGGAGGTGTAATTTTAAGGGAAGGGGAAGTATCCTTTTATAATAAAGGTGAGGGTCACTTAAGGAAATGCTTTAAATATTATTTTATTATACCATCGTATTCAGTTTATTATGGCTCCAAAAAGATATATTTCTAGGATAATGTGAATATGGGTAGAACAGGTCACAAAAATAGGTTTTAGATAGGTTTAGGTCATCATATTGACCATATCGTTTAGATTTAACTCTTAGATAAATAGATTAACTTTTACCATTTATTCTTGTATTATTATAATAAATGGTTAATAATCTTACTACAAAAGGAAAGAAAACTCCAAGTGGTTCATTATGAATATAAATAACCTTATATATTTATTTTGTCCAACCTTATATTTTTCTGAATATTATATCAATTAATAATATAATATTTGTTTTAAAAACTCATTTATGGCAATTTTGAAACTATTTGGTATTTTGTTTTTTGAAAATCATAACAAGATTATCACTTTGAATTTTTTTTAATCATCTATAAAAAGTCATATAAATCTATTAAATTATTGTAATTAATCCTAAATCTCAATTTACAATTATTTGGAAATTTATAATATCAATTATTATAATTATTAATTAAAATGTTTTTTAGAGAATCATCATTGTATTATTAAATTTTTTAATTATTTAATATCTAAAAATTATAAATAAAATACCATTATGTAGTAAATATTTTTAAATATATAATTAATATTTATAGATGAATTTATCTTATGTATAACCCTATATTAAAAATGTTTTATTTATTAAACTTTTAATTTATCACTTGTAACTATTATTTAAATAAAATAATAATAAATGCCCTAATTTAATCCAAGTGGACCGAAAGGATCATATATTATTCCTAAGGTTGATTTTGGTTGAAATAAATTTATGAAATAGAATTAGTAAATCTGTTAGGGTAATTATAATATCATTTTTTACATTTAATTACCATCTTTACTTTTAACTGTCTTAAATAAAAGTCAAAAGTTACTATTCACCAACAATTATTTTCTACATATTGAATCACATTTTAATTACATATATCATCTGTTTTTGTCAAATCTTATAAATTTAATTCACATAAGTGGTAAAATTAAATTTTATGCAAATTTGAAAAATGTGCCTAGGAGGTGGGTAAAAGAGGGTAAAAAGTTCAATAAAATTTTATACATCCAATCTTATTATAAAATGACTCCAATGAGTTACATTAAACATATATAGGTATTATGTATCTATTTTTACCTAATATTAATTTAATTAAAATAATGAATTTTTTAAATAAAAAGTCGGTTTTAAACATTAACGCATTGTTTCTCATTATTCCTCAAAAGTTGAATGTTTTTAGAAAAATACCAAAAATTATCCTGAAGATAATTTTGATATTTTGAATCCAAATATGAATCCCATATTGAAAAATAAAATTTATTAAATTTCAAAATGTGTGTATTACTATTCATAACAACTAGTTTGATTTTCCTTGGTGTAATAAAACTCCACGTTGCATATAGAGCAAGCTATAAAATTAACAAAATGGAAACATACCATGGAAGCTTGGAGTATTACCCTGATATTTATTACCATTTTCTAAAAAAATTAAGATGAGAATAATAAAATCTATATTAATTTGAGAAATGTGAACTATGAACATATACATAATAATTAATTATTAAAATATATTACATAATAATACTTCTATGGGTTCAAATCATGTTAATCCTCTATTTATTTCATTTTATGATTTTTGTACATATACTTAATGAAAAAATATATCATTATATAAGACAATCATGGAATGTTTAGTCTCATAAAAATTATATTCTGTGATATCAGTTGTAAAAATATATATAATAAGTCACCAAAATGTAGAATTATAGTTTCGTTCATAGAATAAAAAAATATGTCACTAATATAGAATATAAGCTAAAAAATTATTTAAATACCAATAATGTTGTAATAAATCCCATTGAAATTCTACTACAATATATGACATTATAGATCGAAATAAAGGAAAAAATTGTGAAATAAATCAAGGAAATGAAATAAAATTGATTTATTCATATGTGACATGTGTCTAGACCAAATATCATAAAAAGGGATATTTATATATATTCACAATGAATTACTTTATAAAAAGTTGTTATAATGAGTCATGGAATTGTATGGATGTTTAAAAAAATAAATATAATTTTAATAATCAAACATGTCATTAGAACATGAAAATAGAACATAATATACAAGTGTAAATACATATGAATAATATATGGTTTCTACTGAAATGAAAATATTCAACTAATTTTAATTGGATCCAAATATAAATCCTAAAAATTATAAAACCAATTTTATGCAAATGAGTTAAATAGTTTTTTTAAAACAATAACTAAATGACCTATCATAAAAATTCTCCAAAATAGATGACTGTAATAATTTATTGTTGGAAATTTCAATAAAATTTTACAGTTCCTAAATAAATAGTCATAATGTTTAAAGACTAATAATAATGTATTTGATAAGTATATAAATTATCCTTTTAAAATATGTTTTTGTAAATTCTAAAATAAGAAAAAAAACAAGTACACATAATTATTCATAAAACCATAAAAATTACTAAACTATTTTCATTGAAATATTAACTATTTTAAAAGTTATTAGATTTTAATATTGATAAAATTAGTAATACATTAAATGTAATATGGAATTGAAATTATTTTGTTGTTCATGGTTTCCTATAATATGAGAGACAATAGAAATTAAGTGAAATGATTATTCAAAAAATAAATAAAAAGATATTAAAATATGTTAATATATTTAATGAACATGTAAAAATAGATGTAACATGTACACGGTGGAAAGAGATAGAGTTATTGAAAGATAGAGAGAGAAATCATAACCTAAAAGTAAAGAAGGTGGTCAAGATTTTCCATTCCACAAGACCTGGATATCTTGATATGTGAATATAACAAACTACATATTGAAATTATTTTTATCAAATAATTTCCCCGGAACCATCATCATATATATTTAATTTTTTACTTTTTTTAATGAATTATTGTGATAATTATCTGAAAAATTAGGTAATGTTTCAAGTACATATTTGAGAAGTTTTCTTTATTGTCACCCAAGTCAAAGAATTTTACATTTTTATTTTTATGTGTCATTTGAGAGTTGTTTGAAGTATTATAAAATATTATATGGTCTATCAGTTAAATTTATCATGTTTATGATTTTAAAAATTTGATGAAGAAATCATTAAAATGAATTGATCTACAAAAGTATCCATAGAACACTACAAAAGCATCATTTTAACATTTCAAAAGAATTATCTAAATAGTGTAAAAATAATCCATTAAAATCTATCAAATCCTCCTATGAAAAATTAAGTGAACTATACACAGTTATTTATATAGTATAATAATCACTCATCCTTTATAGAGATCATTAGTGAGCTCTTTAGACAATAATATTTATTTTTTGAAATTGGGCATTGTTCCTCATGAATTGTTGATATTTTCTATTTAATATAGGGAAGCTAAATTTCTCTATCCAAATGTTATTATGATACGCTACTCAATAAAAATTTATTCTATGAATTGATAAATATCTCCTTTATTTTTATAATAAACCTAAATACATTATAGAAAACATCTTTTTACTCCAAATTTATCTAGGTGTTAGGGAGATCATATATTAGCATATTAGCGTGGTGAATCTTCTCAATGACACTATTAATTTCTTGTCTATTTGTTTAGAATTTAAGTAGTGGGGAACAAGGGAAATTGGTAACATAATTATACTCTCCCTAAATAGATTCACGGGTTCATATGTTATACATATCAATATACCCAATCACTATGTAAGATAATAAGACTATTTTATCTAATATATAAAAAATGAAAATTTTCAACATCCAAAAAAACATAATAATACCTCAATATCCACTCTCAACAAAATAGAAATTTGAATTATTATATCATTTATGAAAACCATGAATGATTTCATTTTATATTTTTAAAAATATAAAATCACTTTAAATGTTATGTAATAAAACATGGTTAATAAAATCAATATTATATATGAGGTTACTAACACATTTGAAGTTACACCACTCACCTGTGATTATTAGACACTTGTAAGTTATTTCAAAACCCTTTAATAAAAAAAAGTAAATATTCCTTAAAAACATCCAATGGTGAAGGTGAAGACAATACCTAGGTTAATATGGATATTAGGTAAGAAACCATTAAAATAAGGGATTAAAAGTAATATAAATATGTGGGTGAAATTACATGATGATACATTGAAGGAAAATGGATAAAATAAGAAAACATCTAAACCATGATGGATGGGATGATGTTTCATATAAACAAGCATATATCAATCTATTTTTAAAGAGAAAAGTGTGTTATTTGTGTTAAAACACACAGGGGTACATTTGTTTTTTCACGTAGTAAAAAACCTTCAATGAGTGCATAGTTTTCACAAATAAGTTTACATAACCACAGAACATCTGTGTGGTTTGAACTAGGTTACATGGCCAAGTTACATTATTGTTTTAATACTGATTGATAAAATATGATCGAAACACAAGAATTAAAATTATAAGAATTTATTGAATATATTCTTGTATAATACTAATGAAATTCCAATTGAAAAAAGGTAATAACACCCATTTTCATATTATTTTAAATGTATAACTCTAATATGATATCCATAATAATGGAAAAAATAAAAAGTGAACAATATTTATGAATATATAACCATGGGTGTAAAATATAGTGTATCATATTATCAATTTTTTTATTACAAATCCTGCTTCCTTTATTACTTCATAACTATATATCAAAATACCTTCTATATTTATGTATAGGGTTAGAGAATATGATGTAATGAAAATATTATTAATATTAACTAATATATTTTCTCATTCCTCTGTGTTGAATAATTTTACAGCATTCAATAATATTTGGGTTGGTGGGTATGGAAATTTGTGAGATATTCCTCATTAATCCTTATAGTACCCATATAATTCATGGAAACTATAAACCTCTTTTAAAATGATTTTACGATATAGTTCTCAACCATATTTTTTTGAATAATTTATAGAAATCGATATTCAATTAATAACATTCCCCAATAATATTATATAATCAATAAAGAACTTATTTACTACAATTTTTTAAAAAATTATCCCTTTTTAGTATATATATATAAATACTAAAAAAATACAATTTTTTCTCAAAATTTATATAGAGTAACAAATAATTTCATCTATAATAAACACTACATTATCTTGGAGGTAATATCTAAATATTCAATTTTTTATGTTCGTGAGATTTTTATATAATTTGAGTCTTAATAGAAACAACGTAATTCATATCATTCATAATGTTTAATAAATGGTATCATTTAAATATAAACTTTCACAAACAAATTTATGTTATTGAAACTGAATAACTATATTATATAAGTATTGTGACCTATGTACATGAACCATCATGTCATCAATCTATGATTACAAAGAGTTTTTCCTTACCAATAACTATTTTATATTCAAGATAATCATTGTGAACAGGAATATACCCATAATTCTTCAGGAAATAAGGGACTAACAAAACAATTGTGATGCACGTGGGTTTGTAAAACCCTTGAAAATATTACCTTTTAGTTTCATCTTTTGTTCTATTAGATTAAAAATGGGATGTTTTTATGGAATCATGGATATTGAAATACATTTGGTCATATGTATGATCTACTTATCAAAAACTTCATCAAAAGGATGACCAGGAAGTAAATTTATAAAATTGTTAGTATACACTCTAATATTGGGACATTACTACAGGGTGAATATTTTTTTCTCGTTTATTTGATCAATATGAAATTCTTCATTCAGAATCAACTCCCATTATGTTTCCTAAAAAGGTAAATGAGTTTAATAATATAATATTTTCATTTTATAAAGAATATGATTGTTATAATAATGAGAATTTTTTTTTTCAAAATATAGCATCCAAGTTCTGTACTAAACTTCCTTTGGTACCATTTAAAGACCCAATAAATTCCATGGAATTTTTTTCTTAAATAAATGGGAATTTTACAAGACTGCGAATTTTGACAGTGCATGATTCCGAGGCCCGGTGTGCCCATAATCAATTTCTAATGTTTTGTTCAGGAATGTTCAGAAAACGTACGAGATGGTTTTTATAACATTTGAACCAGTTCTCGAAATTGAAATATGAGGGCACTATTGAACTCACAGTTCCAATATTCTATTAGGAAGACTTTCACCTCGACAACAGATCGTCGAGAATAAAAGATAGTTTTTAGGGTTTTTAGAGATTGAATTAAATTAAAATAATGTATGTGGATTTATTTTTATTTGACTGTTAAAATCTCCTCATGGAATTTGGAGGTGGGACCACCACACATTAACCTCCCATGAGAGGTTATAGTGGTGGGGGGAATCCGAACCTAACCTCCTACGAGAGGTTATGATGTGGCGACCACACGGTGATAAACTCCCCTATTAATGGCAGGAGCAGAAAACCTCTCAACCCCCTTCATTAATTAGGGAGAGTTTCTCCACACCCTCCATCCCTTATAAATCATCCTTCACTTTAATTAAATTGTGCCAACTCCCATAATTTACTTGTGCCAATACTTCACATTAATTAGGGGGAGAAAATTAATTAATATCACTATTTTGAATTATATTCCAACTAAATAATAGATGAGCCTTTCTATTATTATTTCTTTGGAATCTTGGTGGAAACTTGGGAGAAGAGGGAAGAACTCTGCCAACGAACAACGAAGAACTCCGAAATTTTTCAACTTCTTCCTTGGAGCTTATACCGACGTGGGAAGTCTTCACTGACCTACCCTCCGCATCATAATCAATGAGCCGATGGAGCTCAGTATTGGATGCATGCAGTGGACATGACGAACGATAATCTTCTTCATCTACTTTTCATGACTTCATCAACGAAGGACGAACGACGAACAAAGGTAGGGGGTTTTTACATGTTGATGCTTTCCTTGAATCTTATTCAATGGTTGGAATGGAATTGTTTGCAGGTGAGTTGTTGTTCATCTTCTTACATCTTGAGGAGACAATTGTTACCACCCTAAACGCGGAGGGTGCAGGCCAAACCAACATGGCCCGACCCCTCTGCCATTCTTTTTTGTGACAATCTTCGGCATGGTAATAGGCAATGGAACAACGAAGGTGGAGATGACAAAGGCTACACTACCCACAGCCTCCGCAAATCAAACCTCCCCCACAGTGCTCTGGTGCTCCGGGCTGAACCACGACCCACCGAACGCACCACTGTCGGACTGCACCACCTGGCTTCCGGCCGCCGTCGGCCTCCCATGCACCTCGGCAGAACCCTACTGGCCTGAACCGGCCCGAGCCGCGCCCCGCCGGCTTGCCTGGAAGCCTCCCGACCACTAGCTGGGCCGCCTAACGCCCTACCCGGCTACCTCTCGTCTTGGTCGCGCCCTGCCCGGCCGCTCACCAGCCCACCTGGTTGCGTCCAGCCCGAACACCCATCGGCCGACCCGGTGACCTGTGCGGCCGCCCGCTGGCCTGCCCGGTGGCCTCCCGAACACCTACCGGCATTCCTGGTCGCCACTCGAACGAATCAGTGCCCTGGCGATGCTGGCCTCATGATTCGTCCCACGACACCCCTCGTAGTGCCCTGGCCAAACCAGCCCGGCCATGCCCTCTGGGCCGAGCCGTGCCCTCATGATGCTCTGGGCTGAACTGGCCCCGAGTCCGGGCCGAACCACCCACGCGGCCTGCTGGGCTAGGCCCAGCGGGCTAGGACGAACCTAACAGGGTGGCCCGCCCAAAGGGCCGGGCCAGACCCCACAGGTCTGACTGGGTTGACCCATCCTAGGTCAGCCCAGACTAGGTTGGGCTGGGTCGGTCTGACCGGGTCGGACATGACCTAGGCCTACTACCAACCCCTTTACTTTCTTTTGGCCATATCTTTGGAACCAAACATCCGTTTTATGAACCATTAGCAGTGCTGGTCTTATTGGAGCACAAAAATCCCTTTGAGTATACACTGCTGGAGTTTGGGATAAATTTGAGACACGTTCAGGTTGGATCATGGACTAATCCAACCGGGCACCATGGTCTAAAAGGCTAATAACTCACAGACCGGGCGTCCGATTGACACTCCGTCTATTGTGTTGATAACCCTATGACATTCAGGACCTTTCAGATACTTATTAGTGGAAATTTGTGATAGTTGGAGTATCTACTAGTATCTTGTGGAGCATATCCTCCCGAAGACGAGCATGCGTAGTGTGGAGACCTAGTAGCTGGTTGAGACCCAATGAATGCTGATCGATTTGACTCAGAGTGATTCGACTAGCCCAGTGGGGAGCGCCTTGGTGTCATAGTAGACCCACAGTGGGTAGTGCCACTATGTGATGCGGAAAATCCAGAGTACTCGATAGGAGGAGTACCTCAGCAGGCAACGTGGGGGAGCACCTCTATGTGATGTAGCAGACCCATGGTGGGGAGCACCTTTATGTGACGCGGCAGACCCACATACTCAAAAGGAGGAGTATCTAAACTATATAAGGTTAGTGGGAAGCGCCTTGGGGTCACAGAAGGCCCACTATACTCGATAGAGGAGGAGTTTTCCAGTAGCCGCGATTTCAATAATGTGAATAAAAATCATGGTTAAGATGAGTCAGTAATTTTTGCATTTACCTCACGTTTGATATGGATTACTTGATAACCTAGATATATGTATGAGAATATACCAAAGTGGGGTTATCAGTAGTTTTCTTTTCTTCTAGTTTTTACTTGTTAGATTTTGTGAGACCTTGAGGGTCTCAGGGTCCCTATTGTGTATCTTTATACTTACCCCTACACGGGTAATGACCGCACTACATTTTGTTGGTTGCAGACGACAACCAACATTGACTGTGGATGAGAGTAGAAAGACTGGAAGGTTCCCAGAGGGGGTCCTTACGATGAGTCTGTACACAGAGGAGACTGACGAATGTGGAGTGATGAGGAGGCTATCTGTACCTACCCTTCAGTTAGGAAACCTAGAGGACAACCCAATAGCTTCTTTACTTTTCTTCAACTGTACTATCTTTTCAGTTGTACTTGTACTTTCTAGTTGGGCTTGTATTTCTATCCCCTTTACTTTTCAATACACTTTATTATATAGTTTACTTAGTGTTTTTCTTCCATCTCGTACTCTGTTGTGTGTGTTTATAGGTTATAAAGAAAATTCCTTCCCAGTTTTAGGGAATTATGCCATTGGTGCTAGTCCCCATACCCTGGCCTAAGGAAGGCGGGCTTGAGGTTGTCACTGCACATGCCCTGGGGGACAGGTCATGACAAATTGGTATAAGAGGAGTCGGTTCGACCGCAGAACTTAGGACTCCGATATTTTATGTGAAGCAATAGTGTTAAGGGTATTGAGTGTGGTTTTAAGTTCAGGAAGTCCAGTGTTGGTGCGGTGGTCGATGTATCCATACACCAGGACCCTGACTACCGATTTCTGACTCAGTGCCCGAAAACACTAATTGAGTGTTTGTTTTCAAAAGATTTCTTTAAGTCCTCTCTACCAGGTCATCTCACCAGGTATAATCTTTGACTCTGTCACATTTGTTTTTTCTGGTTTTTTCCCTGTGGATGACCAGTGAGAGTCCCTAGAGTTGTACGTGCAGATAGCCCACCGAGCGACGAGGCCACGGTGCAGGGCCCTTTACTAGTAGAGGCACCAGCGACACCACTCTCCTTTGGGCCAGCGATGCCACCCACCCCAAAAACAGATGATCCATGCCACTTGAATGTGTTTCATGAGTTCCTGCACCAGAGGCCACCCGGGTTCAAAGGAGAGATGGACCCGCTGATAGCTGAGGATTGTTTAGAGGCTGTGGTGAGAGTCTTCAGACTAGTAGTGACACTAGCTGACCTCATGGTGATTCTTGCTACCAGAATTCTACAAGTAGTAGCGGGCAGATTATGGAGCCTGAGGCTCCAGGTGCACGACGAGATGACACTACTCTGGGCAGACTTCGAGAGCCTATTTTTGGCAGAGTTTGTTCCAGCCACCCTACGTACGGTGCAGATACAGGAGATACTGTATCTTTAGAAGGGTATCATGAAAGTGGCACAGTACACAGTGAGGTTCACCGAGATCTCACACTACTCCACTGATATGGAATGAGACCCATTCTTCAGGGCCTATACCTTCAAGTAGGGGCTTAGGTGAGAGATCAGGGTTTCGATGATCTCTGTCAACATCCCAACACAGACAGGGCTGTTGGAGAGAGCCCTCTTAGTGGAGAGTTTCCTTGCTAAGTAGTCTCCAGAAGTGAGACCTACCATTATTCAACATGAAGCTGAGTCTTCTGCAGCTGGCAGTAGACAGATGTCACAGAGATCCAAGAGGACCAGACCCACGGGTGGACGACCGCATGACTTAGAATCAGTTGTGCGGGGGAACTCGGGGCAGAGACATACTTTCCAAGAGCAGGCAGTGTTACTCATGTAGCAGCTAGGGTCACATGGATCCTGAATATCTGACCCGCCATTCGGATGATCATCAGACAGTCGAAGGACCGCCCAAGAAGTGACAAAGATTTAATCAAGGCGGTTCGTAGGGAGCTGGAAAACGTTGCAGAGGAGCTAGTCGAGCAGCTGGTGGTGTGATACATTTTAAGGTGATACCTCCACCACCACCAATAGGTCGACCCCAACCGCAGGGAGAAGGTGGATAGGCGAGAGCTCAGCTTCAGGTAGCTGAAGCAAACGACCATGGCACTCCGTAAGTAATTTGAGGTCCGATCTGTGTCTACTTCACCTTAGCTACATTACTTATAGGCAAAATTTCCAGTCACTCTTTTATTGCCACTACCCTCGTTCAGTGCTCGGAGATTCTGACAGAGCCTTTGGATCAATCCTTTTGGGTAGAGACTCCTACGAGAGCAGACTCGCCTATTACGCACCAGTTTCGGTAGTGTGATCTTACTATAGGAGGCAAGATCTTCGGTTGGGATATCCTAGTAGCGACACTGAGGACTTACGACGTCATCTTGGATATGTAATGGTTATCTATAGTCCATTATCAGATCGACTATATAATTCTCAATGTGCAGTGTGTCAGCACGGATGGGAATAGGTTTAACTTCAAAGGAGATAAGGGATCCTTTGCAATATAGGACAGAATTACTCGGAGGAGGGTGCAGCCGATCACTCATGAGTTTCCCTGCCTTACACTCAGAGTAGTTGATGTTGAGAGTCTGACATATCCTATAGTGGTGGATAAGTACGAGGATGTTTTCCCTGATGATGTCTCAGGTCCACCTCCTCGTAGGGATTTTGACGTTTACATTGAATTGTACCCTGGGATGGCAACGATATCTACACCAGCTTATCCGATGGATCCTGTGGAGCTTCGCGATTTGCGGGTACAACTAGAGGTCTTACAGGGGAAGGGATTCATCTGGCCCAATGTTTCTCCCTGGGTAGCACCGATTCTATTCACCAAGAAGGTGGATGGGAGCTTTAGGATTTGTGTTGAATACCGTCACCTGAATTAGGTGACCATTAAGAACAATTACCCACTCTCAGGATCGACAACCTATTTGACCAGCTTAAGGGACTGAAGTGATTCTAGAAGATAGAACTCAAATCAAGTTATCACTGAATCATATTTTGAGACGAGGATGTGCATAAGAAGTCTTTTAGTTGTCGGTACGACCACTACAAGTTCTTGGTTATTCCATTCAGCATAACCAATGCTACAATGGTGTTCATGGGACTCATGAACAGGATCTTCCATCCATACCTCAATTTCTTTGTCGTAGTCTTCATCGACAACATTTTGATCTACTTGACTACTGAGGAGGAGCATGCCTACCATATGCAGGTCGTAATGGACACACTTCGAGAGCACTATATTTATGGTAAGCTCTCGAAGTGCAAGTTTTGGATCCGAGAGGTTCACTTTTATGGATATGTCATCTTGGAGGGTAGAGTTGCAGTAGATCCATCGAAGATTGAGGTTGTACTTTCTTGGGAGCTACCCAGGAGTGTGACGGAGGTACGAAGTTTCTTGGGTTTGGTTGGGTACTACCAGAGGTTTGTTATATACTTCTCCATAGTTGTTGCACCAATATCATCCTTGAAGAAGAAAGGGAAAACCTTCATGTGGTCAGAGAGATGCTAGCAGATCTTTTAGGAGCTGAGGTAGAGGATGACTAGTGCCTCTATCTTGAGTATTCTAGAGGAATACGTAGGGTATATAGTCTACTGTGATGCATTAGGGACTGGACATGGGGGTTTCCTGATTTAGGAGCAAGCAGTGATAGTGTATGGTTCTTGGCAGCTGATAAATCACGAGCAGAGCTACGCTACCCATGACTTGGAGTTAGCGGCAGTGGTCATCACCTTGAAGATGTGAAGTCTCTATCTGATGGGTTAACGTTTAACCGTGTACCATGACCACAAGAGTCTCAGGTATATCTTCTCTCAAAAGGACCTGAACCAGAGAGAACGACGATGTCTTGAGTTCCTCCATGACTATGACTTCAAGAGAGTCTATACTCTTGGAAAAGGGAATGTTTTAGTAGATGAACTCAATAAGAGATCTTGTATAACGCTACTAGGCAAGGTGAAATAGTAACTGGATTATTTACAAATGTCCTTTGTGTACAGATATGGAGTATTTTTCCTTTAGTCCCTTACAGTCACTCCCCCACTTCATCAGCGAGTCAGGGAGGCACAACATGGGGACGCTGACTGCGAGACATGACGTGGTTAGATATCCACAGGTCAAGCACCTGAGAGATTTTCTGAAGGTGGGGAGCACATAATCCACTTCAGAGGACATACTATGGTACCAGTGTCACTTCAGAAAAAAGTGTTGAGGGAGTTCCACACATCCCATTTAGCGGTATATCCAGTAGTGGAGAAGATGTACCAGGACATTTGACGACAACACTAGTGGCCAGGTATAAAGAAGGTAGTAGTAGAGTTTCTCTCTCAATGCCTCACTTATCAGCATGTGAAGGTGGAGCACCAGGTCCCACCGGGCTTGATTCATCCTTTAGAGGTCCCAGAGTGGAAGTTGGATGAGATATCCATGGACTTCATGACAGGACTTCCACATAAATCTAGGGGTCACGACTCGATTTGGGTGATCGTTGACCGACTCACAAAGTCGGACCACTTCCTACCGATCAGATAGCAGGGTTCAGTAGAGAGATTGAGATGCCTCTATGTGCAGTAGATTGTGTGGATACATGGAGTACCTTCTCACATTGTCTCTGATCGTGGCACACATTTTTCTTCTCATCTATGGAAGGGGTCTCAGGAGGCTTTTGGGACGTAGCTTTGTTTGAGCATCGCCTTACATCCTCAAATGGATGGTCAGACAGAGTGGACCATTCATACCCTCAAGGACATGATCCATGCTTGTGTCCTAGATTTTGGTCATAGCTGGGTGGATCACTTACCTTTGGTAGAGTTTTCATATAACAACTGCTACCACTCCATCATAGGGATGACACCTTTTGAGGAATTATACGGGATACCTAGAAGATCACTGTTATGCAGTACTGAACCTAGGGAGTCAGCACAAGTGGGGCCAAAGATGGTATGAGATACCACAGAGAAGGTTTATATCATCCAGGAGAGGATGAAGACTGAACAGAGCGGGCCTAAGTCGTATGATGACAGGACATGGAGAACTTTGGAGTTCGAGGATGGCGACTACGTCTTTCTACGAGTCTCACCACGACATGGTCAGTAGAGATTTGGACGAGGTGGAAAGTTATCTCCAAGGTTCATCGAACCTTTATAGGTCCCCAACAGTGTTGGAGAGGTGGCTTACTACTTTTCTCTTCCACCTTATTCGCACCAAGTGCATGGCGTCTTCCACGTATCTTAGATGCGGTGATACGTGCACGACCCTTCTTACATCATCGACCATGGAGAGTTGGACGTCGCCGATGTGGTGACTTTTATGGAGGATGCAGCGGAGATTGAGGACCGACAGGAGCAGGTCCTACGAGGATGGTCGATAACTCTGGCGCATGTTCACTGGAAGCACGAGAACCTCTAGGAGAGCACCTGGGAGTAGGAGGCTCAGATGCACTCTTAGTACCCCCACCTTTTCCCATAGTTTGAGTTATAGATTACGGGGACGTAAATACCTGAGATGGAGAGAATCTAAAGATCCGAAAAATTCTGTGATTTTTTTTCTTAAATACATGGGAAATCTACGAGACCCTGAATTTGGACAGTGAATGATTCTGAGGCCCGGTGTACCTAAAATCATTTTCTGATGTTTTCTTTGGGTATGTTTAGTAAACGTAGGAGCGGTTTTTTATAAATGTTGAACCGGTGCTCGAAATTGAAATCCAAGGGCACCGTTGAACTCACAGCACCAGCATTCACTTAGTAATACTTCCACCTCGAAGACAGATGGTCAAGAATAAAAGATAGTTTTTATGGTTTTTAGAGATTAAATTAAATAAAAATAAAGTGTGTGGATTTATTTTTATTTGATGGTTAAAATCTCCTCATGGATGCTGGATGTGGGACCACCACACCATAACCTCCCATGAGAGGTTATGGTGGTGGGGCCCACCTGAACCTAACCTCCCACGAGAGGTTATGACGTGAGGAACACACGGGGCTAAACTTCCCTATTAATGGCGGGAGCAGAAAACCTCTCAACTCCCCTCATTAAAGAGGGAGAGTTTCTCCACACCCTCACTCCTTTATGGTGCCACCTTTCCTTTAATTAAATTGTTCCAACTCCCATCATTATCTTGTGCCAATACTTCACATTAATTAGGTGGAGCCAATTAATTAATTTCACCATATTGAATTCTGTGCCAATGAAATAATAGATGGACCTATCTATTATTATATCTTTGGCATCTTGGTGGAAACTTGGGAGAAGTGGGAAGAACTCTCCCAACAAAAAACGAAGAACACAAACCTTCACTAACTTCTTCCTCGGAGCTTCTAATGACGTGGGATGTCTTCAACTGACCTACGCTACACATCGTCGTCAACGAGCTGATGCAACTCTAGATTGGAAGCAAGCAGCGGACACGAAGAACAACGATATTCATTGTCTACTTTTCATGACTCTGTCAACGAATGATGAATGACGAACACAAGTAGGGGGTTTTTACATATTGATTCATTCCTTGAATCTTCATCAGCGGTTGGAAAGGAATGGTTTGCGGGTGAGATGTTGTTCATCTTTTTTACTTTTTGATGGGCCAATTGTTACCACCCTAAATGCGGAGGGTGTAAGCCAAACCAACCTGGCCCGACCCCTCCGCTGTTCTTGTTTGTGACGATCTTCGGCATGGTGATGAGGCGATGGAACGACGAAGGAGATGAAGACAAAGGTCGCACTACCTGTGGTCTCCACAAACCGCGCCAACCCTGTGGCATTTTGGTGATCCGGGCCGAACCACGGCCCTCCGGCCGCACCACCGCCAGTCGCGCCACCCGGATCCCAGCCACTGCCGACCTCCCGTGCACCCTGGAAGAAACCTACTTGCCTGCGCCGGCCCGAGCCGCGCCCAGCCGGCCTGCACAGCCGCCTCCCAACCACCGGCCGGCCCGCCTGGTGCCCTGCCCGGCTGCCTCCCGACTTAGCCACGCCCTGCCGGCCGGCCGCCAGCCCGCCCGGCCCCGCCCTGCCTGGCTACCCGTTGGCCTACCTGGTTCCTTTCCTGGCCACCCAAATGCCCGCTTGGCACCCTGCCGGACCGCCTGACTGCCTGCCCGACCGCCTTCCATCTTGCGCCGCCACTCGCTGGCCCGCTTGCCGGCCTACCCAGCTGCCTCACAGCCACCATCCGGCCCACCCCGTCGCCACTCAATCAAATTGGCGCCCTGGCCAAGCTAACCATTCGAGCCAGCCTGCGGCCCCCCTCGCGACGCCCTGGCTGAACCGGACCGACCGTGCCCTTCGGGCCGAACCGCCCACACGACCGGCTGGGATGGGCCCAGTGGGCCCATGCGAACATAACTGGCTGGCCTGCCCAATGGGTGGGGCCAGACCCAATAGGTCTAACCGGGTCAACCCAGAGTGGGTCGGTCCGACCAGGTTGTATTGGACCGTGGCCCACTACCGACCCCTTTACTTTCTTTTGGCCACATCTTTGGCACCAGACCTCCATTTGACGAACTGTCAGCGGTGCTGGTATTCTTGGAGCGCAACAGCCCCTTTGAGTATACCCACTGGAGTTAAGGTTAAAGTTAAGATACAGTCAGGTTAGATCGTGAACGAATCCAACCGGGCCCCCAGGACAAAATGACTAATAACTCACAGACCGGGTGTCCGATTGACGTGCCGTCTATTGCGGCAGAACCACAATAGGGATCACCTTGGTGTCATAGAAAAACCACAGTGGGGAGCGCCTCTATGTGACATTGAATACTAATGATACTCGACAGGAGGAGTTCTTTAATAGGTTACACGGGGGATCACCTCTATGTGACGCTATAGACCCGTGATGGGGAGCGCCTCTGTGTGACGTGGCAGACCCATGGTACTCAACAGGAGTAGTACCTCAGTAGTCCAATGTTTGTGGGAAGCGTCTTGGTGTCATGGTAGGACCAATTTACATGAAAGAGGAGGAGTTCTCTTGCAGCTGTGGTTTCGATAATGTGAATAAAAATCCTTGTTGAACTGAGTCAGTAACTTTTGTGTTTACCTCATGTTTGAGATGGATTACTTGATAACTTAGGTATATGCATGTGAATATACCTATGTGGGTTTATTGGTTTTTTTATTTTATTTTGGTTTATCTTTGTTGGATTTTGTGATACCTTAAGGGTCTTGGGGTCCCTACTGAGTATCGTTAGACTCACCCCTGCACTAGCTATGCCTGCACCTCGTTGTGTTGGTCGTAGACGATGGACAATGATGACTGTGGATGAGAGTAGCAGGACTTGATGGTACCCGGTGGTGGTCCTTATGATGTGTCACTACATGGAGGATACTGACAGACGTGGAGTGATAAGGAGGCTATCTGTATCTACCCTTCAGGTAGGAATCCTGAAGGATGACCCAGTAGCTGCTTTACTTCTCTTCAGCTGTTCTTGCTTTTCAGTTGTACTTGTAATTTCCAGTTGGTCTTGTATTTATGGCCCCTTTAATTTTTAGTACTCTTTTTTATACAGTTTACTTAGTTTTTTTCTTCAATATCGAACTCTATTGTGTGCGTTTATAGGTTATAAAGGAAATGCCTTCCCAGTTTTTGGGAATTATGCCTTTGGTGCTAGTCGCCAGCCCATAGCCTATGGATGGAGAGCTTGGGGTAGTCATGGCACGGGCCCTAGAGGATGGGTCCTGACATACCAACTGTAATGCTTCAACCCTAGTTACCTTGAGTTGGTGCATTATTACCTAACATTGGCGTGATCAGAAGAGATAAAATCTCGAAAGACTGATTAGTTTATTATCTTTGGAAGTCCTAGATACATACATAAGTTTTACATTACATCATGAAAAACAACAACATCATTTTTCCCCATTGAACACACTTATATCGCTTCGCCTATCCCTATAGGTCAAACATAAAATACTTTTCACATCCTGTAAAAAAAAGATCGAAAGGAGTGATATCAGATGCTCAGTAAGGATAACAATATAGCGTAAACATTCATAAATAAGCATAAGCATTTATAGAAGTGTATAATAATAAAACACAAGAATTTTAAACATAAAATTCTACATAATATGGAAAGAAAGATAAAAAATTCCATTAAATTATTCAAATGGATGTTCTACTAGTAGAATAATCACATGTAATATCAATAACAAATTTTATAATGATGTAATGCATACTGTGAGACAACATAACCACATAGCCAAGGCCTCATGCCAAGACTAAAAATATGATTCTGTCAAGGCCTTTTTACCAGACACTAGATTGTATCATGAGTCCTACCGATGCATTTAAAAGTTATTGCAGGCTTCACCCGTCACATACTAAGTCCGATGCATTCCTCATAGGAAAAGGTAGAAACATAACATAAATATTCGTATTAAAACTAGAATATGAAAAGTTATGACTTTATACATAAATAATGAAAGGGATAAAAATAATACATCCAAGTCAAAAATATAAAAAACATTCAATACAATATCAATGATTGTATAATAATAAATATACCTGAAACAAGTGTAAAATCCATCTAAGGATGTTAACATAGATGAAATAAAAACCATTTGAGAGAAATATATCTTTATATCTTGAAATCATTTAAAAGTAAGATAATTATAATAGCAAAAATTTATTTGGAAAATATTCTTATAATCTTGTATGGGAAGATTTTAAGAGGTTTCAACTGTAGAAAATATCTTCACTCGCTGTATAAGTTAAAAAAACATTCTTATATTAATTTGGTCTAAGTGGTTGTAAAATACATTGTTTGGAAAACAACAATACAATTCTTATATAAAAATTATATAAAAAGTACAAAAAAGGAATAAACAATATTAAAACATAGTCTTATAAATAGTTTAAATGATTTGAAATACAATTTTAAGAAACACGGTGTAGATGATAAAGAGGTCCCAGTAGATACTCAGGTATAAAAAACCTCTAATATTGAAGAGATTGTAGAATTAACCCTTACCTTGTAATTTTATATGATAGAGGGTAAGTTAGACTCTTGTATAATAGTTAAATCATTGTTATTAAATAATACAAGAACCAGATTCATAAATAAGATATCATATATAATCTAATAATATTTCATTGTTAATAATATTTCGGTAGTATCATTGTTTTGGGTGATAACTGATTCGTTTCCCATTATATGCTTGGTTATCTAATCCACTATTTTTATGGATAGGATGTATTTTATTGATATAAGTATTTATATTATGTCTTTAAACATTATTTTTAATCATAAAATGAAATTTATTCTTGAATTGTTATGAAGGAGAATGGATTTCATCGCCTTCGTGGAGAGGGTAATCCGTATGTACTTAGGAGCGACAATTTCATTCTATTTATACCAAAATTGTATGAAATTGGATGATATATCATATATAAATAATATTAATAATGTTATAGTTTTTATTTACATCAGTTATACTCATTATTATACCCATCCAAATAATGAAGTGTTTGAATAACAAACTACACCACGACGTGGAGACGGCAAGCCGTACGTATGCACATATAGTGACTTGTCATTCATAGGATGAATTGAATAATGAATATGGTTGTACCATATTTATTATAACATTAAAATATTTATAATGAATAGTATTTATTATTTTGGTATGAAAACAAAAAATAAAGAGGATGTCAAATAAGAAAAGAACTTTGAAAGAGGTGGTGAAATTATTACCTCTTCTTCTGGTGTTTCCATTTGAGTTGAACAAAAGAACACCATATGTTGGCTTTTTGATCAAAGTAAGGACCCTAGAGAGAAGTGAGGGTTGTTGGTAGGAAATTTGAGAAGGTTTTGGTGGAGAAAAATGGCTTTTTAGGTGTGATTTTAAGAGAAGGGTAAGTATCCTTTTATAAGAGAGGTGAGGGTCACTTAAGGAAATGCATGAAATATTATTTTATTATACCATCATATTCGGTTTATAATGGCTCAAAAAATGTATATTTCTTAGATAAAATGAATATGGGTATAACACATCACAAACAATAGGTTTTAGATAGGTTTGGGTTACCATATTGACCTTATCGTTTAGATTTAACTCCAAGTTAAATAAATTATCTTTTACCATTTATTCTTATATTATTATAATAAATGGTTAATAATATTACTAGAAAAAGGGAATGAAACTAAAATTGGTTCATTATTTATATAAATAACCGTATATTATTCTTTTTTCCAACCTTATATTTTTTTAATATTATATAAATTAATAATTTAGTATTTGTTTTAAAAACTCAATTATGACAATTTTGACAATATTTGGTATTTTGTCTTTTGAAAATACTAACAACATTATCACTTTGAAACAAAATTATTTAATCATCTATAACATTTCATATTAACCTATGAAATTATTTTAATTAATCATAAGTCTCAATTTACAATTATTTAGAAATTTATAATATCAATTATTATAATTATTCATTTATATGGTATTTAGAGCATCATCATTGTATCATAAATTTTTTTAATCATTTAATATCTAAATGTTAAAAATAAAATACCATTATGTAGTAAATATTTTTAGATATCTAATAAATATTTATAGTCAAATTTATCTTATGTATAACCCTATATTAAAAATTCTTTAGTTATTAAGCATTAAATTTAACACTTTTAACTCTTCTTTAAATAATATAATATTAAATGTCCAAATTTAATCCAAGTTGACCAAAAGGATCATATTATATTCCTAAGGATGATTTTGGCCGATATAATATTATCAAATAGTTTTAGGACATGTGTTAGGGTAATTATAAAATCATTTTTACATTTAATTACCATTTTAACTTTTAACCGTCGTAAATAAAAGTCAAACGTTACAATTCACCGAAAATTATTTTTAACATATTGAACCACATTTTAATTACTTATATCATCTGTGTCTTTCAAATTTTTTAAATTCAATTCACATAAGAGGTAAAATTAAAATTTAGGCAAATTTGAAAAATGTGCCTAAGAGGTGGGTAAAAGACGGTAAAAAGTTCAATAAAATTTTATACATTAAATTTTATTATAAAATGAATCCAATGAATTAAATTAAATATATATAAGTATTATGTATCTATTTTTATCTAATATTAATTTAATTAAAATAGTTAATTTATTAAATAAAAAGTTGGTTTTAAACATTAATGCATTTTTTCCACTATTCATCAAAAGTTTAATGTTTTCAAGAAAAATACCAAAAATTCTCCTGAAGCTAATTTTGATATTTTGATTCCAAATACGAAGTCCATTTTGGAAAATTAAATTTATTAAATTTCAAAATGTGGGTATTACTATTCATATCAACTAGCATAATTTTCCTTGGTGTAATAAAACTCCACGTTGCATATAGAGAAATCTATAGAATTATTCAAAGAGAAACATACCATGGAAGCTTGGGGTATTACCCTGATATTTATTACCATTTTATAAAAAAAAAATTAAGATGAGAATAATAAAATCTGTATTAATTTGAAAAATGTGAACTATGAACATATCCATAATATTTAATAAGGAGAATATATTACATATTAATGCTTCTATGGGTTCAAATCATGTTAATACTATATTTATTTCATTTTATTATTTTCGTACATATCCTTAATGAAAAAATATATCATTCTATAAGACAATCATTATAAGGCCCCAGCCTTAAAACTTACTTAATCTTGAGTTATTACAAGATTACACATTGAGGATCTTTTCAGGTTTAGAGTTTTAGAGAATTAGATCATGAAACTTGCATTACACTCCACATTTAAACAAAGTGGATTACATAAAAGACAATATTCATTCTTCCCATCAACGAGAACATATTTAAAATAAAATATGGATTCTCTCTTAACACATCCTTGACTCTAACGTCTTATCATGTACCTTTCCTCTTGACCTGAAAAACATTTCAGAAACTTGGGATGAGCATAAAAAGCTCAGTAAGGGACATAAAAATATGGAAAGGAAACATGAGTTCATGTATACATAAGGATGAAATCATAATTTACCCATAAAACATAGGCACTTTAACCTAACTCCTCAAAACATGAATAAATCATAGAAATCATAAGACATAAAGGTAACTTGAGGCATTCATAACATTCTTACGTAGGGGGTAACCCTCTTGGTTACGTTTGGAATACCCATCACAGTATATTCCCTAAAATCTCTTCGGAGAAACCTTAACGTTTCACTCCTTCGCGTTACCCAATGCATTGGAGAGCTATAACGGGCTCACCCGCCCTTAGTTTATCACGGAACCACCCGTTCTTCATAACAATGCCCAAGAACCATAACATACACGTATCACATAAAATATTCATAAAGGAAACAAAACATTTCCACATTTCAAACACAACATAACATTTTAGTATTTTGAAATAATGAATCCATATAAAAAGAAACCATTTCCAAAACCATTTAAAACATTTAATAAAGATATTTTTGAATCAAAGTGTCCCATACCACCTTGAAGCTTTTAAAATTTTAAACCATTAATATCCATATAAATAAATCCTTAAAACCACTTTGAAAACATGGATATTAATAAGAACGAATAATTAAAACATTTAAAATGATATTTTGGTTAAAGGGGTTTTACCAAAATTAGAGACACTTGAATACAATAATTGAGGAATAAAGTTTAGTCAGAACTTTATAATATCATGAGAATAAATGGATTCATGATATAATACTCCAAAGGACAGTATATACACCATATAAGAGTGAATTGGTGCATAACAACAATGAACCCTCAATAGAAATGTCAAATGTGATGAAATCCCTTATAAAGAAGGTATCCTTAAATTAAGGACAAATCAATCTCAAAAATATGTGTGAAGAATATAAATACACCCAATATAAGTGGATATTAAGTGTAAAACAATAAAATGTCATTCACACATATTGAATGGATGACATATTCAATGACTACATGTCGAACCCAAAGAAATCGAAATTGGGTTAAGAAGTTCCCTTGACAGCCTAACGGCGTCACATCAAAATGAGTTGATGAGAGATAAAAAGAGTATCTAATCACTTGGACACAAAATTTACATCATTAAGGATACATGAGACATATCCCAATGTAACAATATGTAAATTAAAAGACCCAATAAAAGAAGTCTTTTAAAAAGAGGGGGGTGAAAGGTTCCCTTACCGACTTGGGTATCTTTCAAAAAAAATACACCCCATGAAAGAGGGACAATAGATCATTGATGTAAATACTCATAAACGAAAGTATTTTACACAAAGTGTAGAATAATGGGCAGTACATACACCACTCAATGAAATTTGTGGCAAAAGTAGCGTAAATCTCATGAGAATAAAAGTGAGATGAAAAATCCCTTACGAGAACTCGGCAGCCTAACGGCGCCACATAAAACTTCCAAAATGGATTGATGAGAGAGAATAGGGTCTCTCATCACACGAACATAAAAATTACAGTAGGATTAATATAAAATAACATCCCAATCATCAGAAAGATGAGCTTAAAATAAATGACATAAAAGAGTGTACTTAAAGAGAAAGAGAGTTGCAGGATCCCTTACCTCGGGTCCGACTTGACTCGATCGTTCTTTAACGTCCTGAATAATAAACTTGAGTTAATTTCTATTTTCTTAAGAACCTTTTCTAAGTTCATTATTCCTTTTATATCAATTATTTACATGTTGTGAACATTATGTAATCATTTAAGTTAATAATGTTCATTTTGTCGGTATTTGGTTCTTAAGTCGAAAGTGGACTTCTTACAATTACATGTTGTTCATGTGGCCAAATGTTTATTATATCCAGAATTGTATTCATGTTGTAGTTATAATATATGTCATATATATCCAGTACATTCATGCATTTATAACATTACATAATCATTTAGAGGTAAGAAATGAAATGCACCGTTCATGGAGACGGTAAGCCGTACGTACGCATGAACGCTACTTTCATTTCTATTCGTATTTTATAGAATGGAATAATAATGATATAAAGGTATATTATAATTCCAGTATAATATCATATTTAATATCATAGTTCCATCCTTTATATGTCCCACATATGGTATTTAACGAATCAAATCACTTTGAGGGGGCGGTAGTCCGCACTTCCTTAAATGAAGATATCGTGTTTACCCATAATGGGAACCATAAAGGTTTGACCAAAATGTAAAAAACAGAATCTTAAGGAAAACATAAACATACTATATATCATATATAAAAATAGTGACATCATAATGGCCACCTTTGAAGGTGTTAAATGAGTATTGAACAATCATCGTTTCGGGAGGCAGAATTTCACCATCCACGGAAACCGTATGTTCTTTAACCATTTGATGTAGTTGTGTGAGAGTGTAGCTCAAATAAATATTATAACAACATCCTAGTATATTGAAGATACAGTTGTTGTTACAAAAGAAGTAAATAAAAAGATATTAGGGGGTTGGAGAAGCAAAATAAAACAAATGAATATGAGAGAAACAATTACCTTTAAAAGTGTAACTCTTTTTGATTTGAGCCTAAAGTCTTCCTTTGAAAGGATTCTGCCCAAGGTAAATCCTCTAGGATGAGGAGAGGGATGTGGAGAGAGCAAATGGGCAGGGGTTGGCCGAGACAAAGGCTTTTGAAGTGTGTGAAATAAGGTGGAGGTGGGGGCCTTTTATAAGAGAAGAGGAGGGGCACTTTTGGAAAGCAAAGAAATATTACTTTATTTGAAAATGCTTTTCGGTTTTAAAGGGTCCCACATTGGTAGAATTCGTGGATAAGGTGATAAGGCATCGAAATCCACTCATCCAATTGGTTTTGTCCATGTGTATATTGTAGATGTTTTCATTATCTTTCCATTTTAATTAAATTGTCAAATAATGATGTCATCGCTGCATCATTATTATGTCATAAATAATTTAATTTCTTTAATGTCTAAAAATTATAAAAAAAATACTATGATATAGGAAATCTTTTTATCTTTCCAATGACTATTTATAATCAAAATTTGGACTTGTATAACCCCACTTAAAAATTGTTTTAGTAAAACATACTATGTTAGTGTCATTTTCACTTTAACATTAAATAAAAAGTATTTTATGTTATTTCCCAACAAAAGTGGATCCATGGGGTCCCCAAGTTAGGCCATGGCTTGTCTTGGTCGGCCATGACACAACCAATAGGGTTGTGACATGTGTCTAGGTCATTTCATATTTTTAAAGTATTATTTATACCTTAAACTACACTAATTATCACTAATCGCGATTAAAAACTTAATAAGTTACTATTCACCAAAAATTATTATAATCTCATTGAACCACATTTTACTTCTTAATGACAACCATGTATGTCGGATTTTCAAAATTCAATACACATTAGTGGTAAACTTTCATTTAACTGAAAAATCAGTTTGCTTGATTATCACTTAGTGGTTTCACTATTCATCAAAAATTGAAGTTTTTCAGAAAATTACCAAAAATTCACCCTAAGCTATATTTGATATTCTGAATTCAAAAATGAAGTCCGTTTTACAAAATTCAAAACATATTAGTCACATTAATTAATTTAATAATTAATTCCCGCTGTCAGAGCAAATAGCGTGTTTTTATAAAACAATAAGTATCAAAAGATTGACACCAGTTTAAGTCCGATTTCAAAGTGAAATTAATTCCAACCACCACTATTGGATTTAATGGTAAAAATATTTTCTAATTTCACTTTAAAACCAATTCAAAAGATAATCTAATCATATAAATAAATTAGATTAAAAAGTGGTTTTGAATTAAAATACAACATTTTACACTATTCCTTAAAAAAATGAACTTTATCGGAAAGATACCAAAAATTTACACAAAGTAAATTTTGATGTCCCGATTCTTAATAAGAGTTTTATTTGGTCCAAAAGAATGTTTAAGAGTGAACAAAACTATATTTAATGATGGTTCAACATCAAAAGGTGATAAGTGAACCTTTAGTGAAAACTAGGGCATATACGCCTAAAATTGAATTCTTTCCGTATTTTAAGCCTCTATTCTTTATTGGATAAATGTAAAAACAATTAAAAACATATGAAATCATATTTTAGTTATTTCTATCCATTCCCGCCAATACAACGGCTACATGTTAACTATCATTTAAAATAATATTATTTTATTATTAGAGTGCAACGTAAGATTCCCAAGAAACTCGTTGTTGCGTGTTGGGTACGCCATCGAGCATAGCGTCCCCTTTAAAGTCATATTAATATTTTATTCACAAATATGGATAAATACAAAAATTTCGTATTCTTTATTTACCTGGGGTGTTACATCCTTCCCCCCTTTTGGGAATTGCGTCCGCGCAATTTTAAAATTGGACTTGGAAAAATCCTTGGAAGTCCCACATCGGAACAAGAGTTGGTAAAACAATCACTTTAAAATAAAGAAAGATAAGTACAAAGGTCACCCGAGTTAACCCATACTAGGACTCCAAGTATGAAAATATGGACATGGAGGAAAAAACAAAGGGTCATGTTCTGATGGAGAGTGTTAGAAAACATGTTTAGGAGAAAGTTAACCACGAGAAAATCACAAACTTGTGATGGGTTAAACGGTATTCGATTCCCTAGTAGAAAAAGTTAATAGACAACATTTTTGTTTTAAGTTACATTTTATTGAGGAATTTTATTCATAAGGAAACATAATCACTTATCATGTTGACCTTCAACTTTTACTAGATTCCTTAATCAAACTCATATTTTTTTCAAAAGACGAGTATTTAGGGAGACTTGTTCGCATTCAGAGTACCATAATCAACTTCTAGAGAATCACCTAATCCACAAAAGAGAGCTATATACTTCCCATGTCTTTAGACTTTATCCAAAAACAAAACCAAAAAGGCTAGTACAAGATCGGATAATCCAGAAAAGGATAACCCTTTATAAAAATAAAATCTATTCTTAACATCCAAAATTTGTCAAACAAAACCCAATGTTCAACAAGGATCATTCGATAAACAATTTGTCCATAAAATTCTTCAAAGTAAACCAAAATAAGATCGAAACCCAAATATTTGAAAGATTTAGTCACATAGTCTTCCAAGTTAAATCGTAACATTTATCTCCAAACAACATCAGTTGCTCCTAAAGTCACGCATTGAAAAGTAATTATCCCAATCACATATCCTCCATGATAGGGTAATCATTTTAATAAATAACCCAAAATCAACTTACTCTTAATTCATAAAATCATATAACCAAAAGAATCAGTCAAACTATCCAGGGACTTCACGTAGTCCAGTGGTAGGCGATAAATACCAGTCGCACTTTGGTTGTGGGTTCGATTCCCGCAGCTTTGTCCGACGCGACGGGATGTCACACGGTCTGCGTGTTGTCCTTTTTCCAAAACTATATAATTCTTAAAACATTCCCCAAAACGAGATAAAATCTTCAAAATAATCATAACACATTTTAACCTCAATTTCATCTCATGCCCTCCACTTCAATCATAACCTTTAGTAACCCATAATTACCTCAAAAGTAAGGATCATATAAACCCACGTGGTTCTTTATAACTATGTCCACAAAAGAAAAGGTAACTATTCCTTGGATAAAATTTGCCTATATTAATCATCAGGGTTACACATAATATAAAAAGTCTTCTAATGTAACCCCATCATCAAAAGAGACATAATACTCTTAAGAATTTCACCATAACTCTTGAAGCCCTTATATGTTGACATCTTACTCATTCAACATTCTTCATGATCCATTATCCATTCCTTTCCAACCTATTCCGAAATACCTCTTTCCTACAAACAAAATCATGAATCATATCCTAAGATTTCAAAATAGGAAAACAACAGTCATGAAATAGTACATACCTTTGATTGGTCATTGTCAGTTTCTTCATCCTCAATAGGAATGGCATTAGGTATTGGTAAACGAACATTTGTACGCTCTTGGTGACCCCATTCACGATACTTCTTCATAGAACATGTGTTTGAATAATGACCATGCACACCACATTTAAAACATTCAATTGATCCCTCAGAAAGAACTTCTTTCTCTTTCCTCGAGTCAACGGGATGCTTCCTTTTTCCATTACAGGTTCTTGCTTTATGACCTTCATTTCCACATCTATAGCATATTTCTGTCCCTTTGAAACATTTCCCTAGGTGTTTCTTTCCACATCTCTGACACATAGGTTTTTGAACACTCATACCTTTATGATTATTACCTGCACTTCCGTAGGGATTTGTTTCTTGCATATTTGATGCCTTAGAGAAAACTCCAAGGTTTAGGTGGTCAATCATGACTCCAGATAGTTGGTTGAGGATAATCAGAAGAGTTCTCATTGCAGCTCCCATATCATTCAGTTGCTTGCTCAAAAGACTATCACAATTTCCTTCACATCCACTGTTACTTTGGTGCCTGCTAGATCCAGCCATTTACTAAAACCAAAAAGGTCAGTGTGAGTATATCAACAAAACCATCATGTACTAATGAGGAAGATAAACACTAATATACACTTACTCATTCACTTTATCTAAAACTAGGACTCTTTCTGAAATCCTAACCATTATGGTAATGTCACTTATGCTTAAGGAATACCCTAACCTCTAAAGTTATCTAAACCGACCTTTGATACCAACTATAAGGCCCCAGCCTTAAAAATTACTTAATCTTGAGTTATTACAAGATTACACATTGAGGATCTTTTCAGGTTTAGAGTTTTAGAGAATTAGATCATGAAACTTGCATTACACTCCACATTTAAACAAAGTGGATTACATAAAAGACAATATTCATTCTTCCCATCAACGAGAACATATTTAAAATAAAATATGGATTCTCTCTTAACACATCCTTGACTCTAACGTCTTATCATGTACCTTTCCTCTTGACCTGAAAAACATTTCAGAAACTTGGGATGAGCATAAAAAGCTCAGTAAGGGACATAAAAATATGGAAAGGAAACATGAGTTCATGTATACATAAGGATGAAATCATAATTTACCCATAAAACATAGGCACTTTAACCTAACTCCTCAAAACATGAATAAATCATAGAAATCATAAGACATAAAGGTAACTTGAGGCATTCATAACATTCTTACGTAGGGGGTAACCCTCTTGGTTACGTTTGGAATACCTATCACAGTATATTCCCTAAAATCTCTTCGGAGAAACCTTAACGTTTCACTCCTTCGCGTTACGCAATGCATTGGAGAGCTATAACGGGCTCACCCGCCCTTAGTTTATCACGGAACCACCCGTTCTTCATAACAATGCCCAAGAACCATAACATACACGTATCATATAAAATATTCATAAAGGAAACAAAACATTTCCACATTTCAAACACAACATAACATTTTAGTATTTTGAAATAATGAATCCATATAAAAAGAAACCATTTCCAAAACCATTTAAAACATTTAATAAAGATATTTTTGAATCAAAGTGTCCCATACCACCTTGAAGCTTTTAAAATTTTAAACCATTAATATCCATATAAATAAATCCTTAAAACCACTTTGAAAACATGGATATTAATAAGAACGAATAATTAAAACATTTAAAATGATATTTTGGTTAAAGGGGTTTTACCAAAATTAGAGACACTTGAATACAATAATTGAGGAATAAAGTTTAGTCAGAACTTTATAATATCATGAGAATAAATGGATTCATGATATAATACTCCAAAGGACAGTATATACACCATATAAGAGTGAATTGGTGCATAACAACAATGAACCCTCAATAGAAATGTCAAATGTGATGAAATCCCTTATAAAGAAGGTATCCTTAAATTAAGGACAAATCAATCTCAAAAATATGTGTGAAGAATATAAATACACCCAATATAAGTGGATATTAAGTGTAAAACAATAAAATGTCATTCACACATATTGAATGGATGACATATTCAATGACTACATGTCGAACCCAAAGAAATCGAAATTGGGTTAAGAAGTTCCCTTGACAGCCTAACAGCGTCACATCAAAATGAGTTGATGAGAGATAAAAAGAGTATCTAATCACTTGGACACAAAATTTACATCATTAAGGATACATGAGACATATCCCAATGTAACAATATGTAAATTAAAAGACCCAATAAAAGAAGTCTTTTAAAAAGAGGGGGGTGAAAGGTTCCCTTACCGACTTGGGTATCTTTCAAAAAAAATACACCCCATGAAAGAGGGACAATAGATCATTGATGTAAATACTCATAAACGAAAGTATTTTACACAAAGTGTAGAATAATGGGCAGTACATACACCACTCAATGAAATTTGTGGCAAAAGTAGCGTAAATCTCATGAGAATAAAAGTGAGATGAAAAATCCCTTACGAGAACTCGGCAGCCTAACGGCGCCACATAAAACTTCCAAAATGGATTGATGAGAGAGAATAGGGTCTCTCATCACACGAACATAAAAATTACAGTAGGATTAATATAAAATAACATCCCAATCATCAGAAAGATGAGCTTAAAATAAATGACATAAAAGAGTGTACTTAAAGAGAAAGAGAGTTGCAGGATCCCTTACCTCGGGTCCGACTTGACTCGATCGTTCTTTAACGTCCTGAATAATAAACTTGAGTTAATTTCTATTTTCTTAAGAACCTTTTCTAAGTTCATTATTCCTTTTATATCAATTATTGACATGTTGTGAACATTATGTAATCATTTAAGTTAATAATGTTCATTTTGTCGGTATTTGGTTCTTAAGTCGAAAGTGGACTTCTTACAATTACATGTTGTTCATGTGGCCAAATGTTTATTATATCCAGAATTGTATTCATGTTGTAGTTATAATATATGTCATATATATCCAGTACATTCATGCATTTATAACATTACATAATCATATAGAGGTAAGAAATGAAATGCACCGTTCATGGAGACGGTAAGCCGTACGTACGCATGAACGCTACTTTCATTTCTATTCGTATTTTATAGAATGGAATAATAATGATATAAAGGTATATTATAATTCCAGTATAATATCATATTTAATATCATAGTTCCATCCTTTATATGTCCCACATATGGTATTTAACGAATCAAATCACTTTGAGGGGGCGGTAGTCCGCACTTCCTTAAATGAAGATATCGTGTTTACCCATAATGGGAACCATAAAGGTTTGACCAAAATGTAAAAAACAGAATCTTAAGGAAAACATAAACATACTATATATCATATATAAAAATAGTGACATCATAATGGCCACCTTTGAAGGTGTTAAATGAGTATTGAACAATCATCGTTTCGGGAGGCAGAATTTCACCATCCACGGAAACCGTATGTTCTTTAACCATTTGATGTAGTTGTGTGAGAGTGTAGCTCAAATAAATATTATAACAACATCCTAGTATATTGAAGATACTGTTGTTGTTACAAAAGAAGTAAATAAAAAGAGATTAGGGGGTTGGAGAAGCAAAATAAAACAAATGAATATGAGAGAAACAATTACCTTTAAAAGTGTAACTCTTTTTGATTTGAGCCTAAAGTCTTCCTTTGAAAGGATTCTGCCCAAGGTAAATACTCTAGGATGAGGAGAGGGATGTGGAGAGAGCAAATGGGCAGGGGTTGTCCGAGACAAAGGCTTTTGAAGTGTGTGAAATAAGGTGGAGGTGGGGGCCTTTTATAAGAGAAGAGGAGGGGCACTTTTGGAAAGCAAAGAAATATTACTTTATTTGAAAATGCTTTTCGGTTTTAAAGGGTCCCACATTGGTAGAATTCGTGGATAAGGTGATAAGGCATCGAAATCCACTCATCCAATTGGTTTTGTCCATGTGTATATTGTAGATTTTTTCATTATCTTTCCATTTTAATTAAATTGTCAAATAATGATGTCATCGCTGCATCATTATTATGTCATAAATAATTTAATTTCTTTAATGTCTAAAAATTATAAAAAAAATACTATGATATAGGAAATCTTTTTATCTTTCCAATGACTATTTATAATCAAAATTTGGACTTGTATAACCCCACTTAAAAATTGTTTTAGTAAAACATACTATGTTAGTGTCATTTTCACTTTAACATTAAATAAAAAGTATTTTATGTTATTTCCCAACAAAAGTGGATCCATGGGGTCCCCAAGTTAGGCCATGGCTTGTCTTGGTCGGCCATGACACAACCAATAGGGTTGTGACATGTGTCTAGGTCATTTCATATTTTTAAAGTATTATTTATACCTTAAACTACACTAATTATCACTAATCGCGATTAAAAACTTAATAAGTTACTATTCACCAAAAATTATTATAATCTCATTGAACCACATTTTACTTCTTAATGACAACCATGTATGTCGGATTTTCAAAATTCAATACACATTAGTGGTAAACTTTCATTTAACTGAAAAATCAGTTTGCTTGATTATCACTTAGTGGTTTCACTATTCATCAAAAATTGAAGTTTTTCAGAAAATTACCAAAAATTCACCCTAAGCTATATTTGATATTCTGAATTCAAAAATGAAGTCCGTTTTACAAAATTCAAAACATATTAGTCACATTAATTAATTTAATAATTAATTCCCGCTGTCAGAGCAAATAGCGTGTTTTTATAAAACAATAAGTATCAAAAGATTGACACCAGTTTAAGTCCGATTTCAAAGTGAAATTAATTCCAACCACCACTATTGGATTTAATGGTAAAAATATTTTCTAATTTCACTTTAAAACCAATTCAAAAGATAATCTAATCATATAAATAAATTAGATTAAAAAGTGGTTTTGAATTAAAATACAACATTTTACACTATTCCTTAAAAAAATGAACTTTATCGGAAAGATACCAAAAATTTACACAAAGTAAATTTTGATGTCCCGATTCTTAATAAGAGTTTTATTTGGTCCAAAAGAATGTTTAAGAGTGAACAAAACTATATTTAATGATGGTTCAACATCAAAAGGTGATAAGTGAACCTTTAGTGAAAACTAGGGCATATACGCCTAAAATTGAATTCTTTCCGTATTTTAAGCCTCTATTCTTTATTGGATAAATGTAAAAACAATTAAAAACATATGAAATCATATTTTAGTTATTTCTATCCATTCCCGCCAATACAACGGCTACATGTTAACTATCATTTAAAATAATATTATTTTATTATTAGAGTGCAACGTAAGATTCCCAAGAAACTCGTTGTTGCGTGTTGGGTACGCCATCGAGCATAGCGTCCCCTTTAAAGTCATATTAATATTTTATTCACAAATATGGATAAATACAAAAATTTCGTATTCTTTATTTACCTGGGGTGTTACAATCATGGAATGTGAAGTCTCACAAAAATTATATTCTATGATATTTGTTGTAAAAATATATATAATAAGTCACCAAAATGTTGAATTATAGTATCGTTCAGAGAATAAAAAAATATTTCATTAATAAAGAATATAAGATAAAAAAATTATTTAAATACCAATAATGTTGTAATAAATCCCATTGAAATTCTACTACAATATATTATAGTATAGATTAGAATAGAGGAAATTAATGTGAATTTAATCAAGGAAATGGAATAAAATTGATTTATTCATATGAGCCATGTGTCTAGACCAAATATCATAAAAAAGGATATTTATATTTATTCACAATGAATTATTATATAAAAAAGTTGTTATAATGAGTCATGGAATTGTAGGGATGTTTAAAAAAATAAATGGAATTTTAATAATCAAACATGTCATTATAACATGAGAATAGAACATAATACACAAGTGTAAATACATATGACTAAGATATGGTGTCTACTGAAATGAAAATATTCACCTAATTTGAATTGGTTCCAAACATTAATCATAATAATTATAAAACCAATTTGATTCAAATGAGTTAGATAGTTTTTTTAAACAATAACTTAATGACCTATCATAAAAATTCTCAATAATAGATGACTGTAATAATTTATTATTTTAAATTTTCATTAAAATTTAATAGGTCATAAACAAATAGTCAAAAAGTTGAAAGACTAATAATAATGCATTTGATAAGTATATAAATTATCCTCTTAAAATATGTTTTTATAAATTCTAAAATAAGCACAAAACCAAGTACATATAAAACTATAAAAATTACTAAACTATTTTCACGGAAATATTAATTATTTTAATAATTATTATATTTTAATATTATTTAAATAAGTAATGCATAAAATGTAATATAGAATTGAAATTATCTTTTTATTCAAGGTTTTTATATAATACGAGAGAGAATATAAATTAAGTGAAATGAATATTACCCAAAAAATAAAGATACAAGACCTGGATATCTTGATATGTGAATATAATAAACTGTATAAGGAAATTATTTTTATCAAATAATTTCCCATGATCCGTCTTCATATATATTTATTTTTTTACTTTTTTAATGAATTATTGTCATAATTATCTGAAAAATTATGTAATGTTTCAATTACATATTAGAGAATTTTTTTTTATTGTCACCCATGTCAAAGAATTATAAATTTGTATTTTTATGTGTTATTTGAGAGTTGTTTGAAGTATTATTATAAGGCCCTGGCCTTATTAAATTACATATTCTTGAATTAAATGAATAATTAACATTGAGGATATTTTCCAGTTTAGAGTTTTAGATAATTAGGACATAACTATTACATCTCAAAAGATTACACAGTTGACACTTCTACAGAGTTTCCTTTTTTTACAAAACAAGAACTCTTAAAAAAAGTCATGTCTAGTTCCATGTTTAAGACAACATGACTTTTCCTTGATCCCATCCTTGACCCTATTCCACATTTTACATCCTAATGACAACCATGTATGTTGGATTTTTGAAATTAAAATCACATAAATGGTAAAATTTCATTTAAATGAAAAATCAGTTTTTAACTACCACTTAGTGGTTTCAATATTCATAAAAAAATTGAAGTTTTTCAGAAAAATACCAAAAATTCACCCTATGATATGTTTGAAATTCAGAATTAAAAAATGATTTCTACTATACAAAACTCAAAACATATAAGTTGAATTAATTAATTTAATAATTAATTCCTACTGTCAAATCAAATAGCGTGTTTTTTCAGAAACAATATCTATTAAAAGATTGACACTAGTTTAAGTCTTATTTCAATGTGAAATCAATTCCAATGACCACCATTGGATTAAGTGGTAAAAATATATTATAATTTAACTTTGAAACCAATTCAAAATATGATATAATCATATAAATAAATTATATTAAAAAGTGGGTTTGAATTAAAATACAACATTTATCACTTATTCATTAAAAATGAACTTTATCAAAAAAAACCTACACAAAGTAAATTTTGATATCCCAATTCTAAAGAAGGATTTTATTTGGTCCAATATAACATATAAAATTTTCAACAAGTGGATTTAAAAAGGGCTCGCCATCAAAATGTGGTTAATCCACCTTTTAATGAATATTAGAATATTTACGCTTAAAATTGGATTCATTCACATTTTAAGCCTATAACATTTATTGGATAAAAGTAAAAATATTTTAAAAGCATATATAATCATTTTGTAGTATATTTTGTTCATTCCTGCCATTACAATGGTTATGCGTTAACTACCATTTAAAATAATATTATTTTATTATTAGTGTGCAACGTAAGATTTCAAAGAAACTCATTGTTGCGTATTGGGTACTCCATTGAACATAACATTCCCTTTAAAGTAATATTAATATTTTATTCATAAATATTAATAAATATGAAAAGGTAATATTATTTATTTACCTAGTATGTTAAATCCTTCCCCCCTTTTGGGAATTGCGTCCTCGCAATTTTAAAATTGGGCTTGGAAACTTCATTGAAATCCCCACATCGGAAAAGGAGTAAATTAAATTATCACTTTAAAAAAAAGGGAAGTACGAAGGTCACCTAAGTTAACCCATACAGGGATTACATGTAGGAAAACATGGATATGGAAGAAAAAACAAAGGGTCATGTTCTAATGGAGAGTGATAGAAAACATGTTTAGGAGAATGTTGACCTCCAAAAAATCACAAACTGGTGATGGGTTAAATGGTATTTGATTCCCCAGTAGGAAAAGTTAATAAAGAAAATTTTTGTTTTTAAGTTACTTTTCATTGAGGAATTTATTTATGATATTAACTAAATAATAAGGAAAAATACTTACTTGTCATGTAGACTTTCATCTCTTACAAGATTTCTTACACAAACTCATATATTCTCCAAAAGACGAGTATTTAGGACGACTTGTTCACATTAATAGTGCTATAATAAACTTCTAGAGAATCACCTAATCTACAAAAGAGAACTATATATTTCCCTTGTATTTAGACCCTTAACAAAACCAAAATTGTTATAACAATATCAGATAGTCCACAAAAGGATAATCCTTTATGAAAAGAAAATCTATTATTAATCTCCAAATTTTTTTCCAACAAAACCCAAAGTTCAACGAAGACCAATCGATAAACAGTTGTCCATAAAATTCTTCAAATTAAACCAAACTAATATTGAAACCCAAATCTTTTAATGATTTAATCACATATTCTTCCAAGGTAAAAATTAACATTTATCTCCAAATTACATCAGCTCCCCTTAAAGTCTCATATTAAAAAGTAATAAGACTAATCATATATCCCCCTTGATAGGCTAATCATATGCATAGAAGACCCAAAATCAACTTATTCCTGATTCATAAGATCATATAACTAAGAAAGAATTAGTTATACTAACCATGGACTTCACGTAGTCCAGTGGTAGGTGATAAATACCAGTCACACTTTGGTTGTCGGTTCGATTCCCGCAGCTTGTCCGACGCGATGGGTTGTCACACAGTTTGCATGTTGTCCTTTTTACAAAACTATATAACTCTTAAAACATTCCCCAAAAAGATATTAAATCATCAAAAATAACCATAACATAATTTAACCTCAAGTTTATCTCATTAATTTAATTTTACATCATAACATACAGTAACCCATAATTACCTCAAAAGTAAGGATCATATAAACCCTAATTGTTACCATTATAATTATTACCTGAACTTCCACATCGAGTTGGTTCTCTCATACATGATGCATCAGAGAACTCACCAAGGTTCAAGAGGTTAACAATGACTCCTTTATAGTTGGTTTAGAATAACCACGAGATTCCTCATTGAATCTCCCATTTCATCCTGTCTCTTAATCAGTGAACCACCACCGTTTCCTTCAAACCCATTGTCACTTTGGTGCCTACTAGATCCATCCATTTACTAAAACCAAAAATGTTAGTGTGAGTATAAAAAAAATTATCATGTACTAATGAGGAAGATTAACACTAAGATATAATTACTCATTCACTTTATCTAAAACTACAACTCTTTATGAAATCCTATCCATTATGGTAATGCAACTTATGCTTAAAGAATACCCTAACCTCTAAAGTTATCTAAACCGACCTTTGATACCAACTATAAGGCCCCGACCTAATTACATTAAATATTCTTGAATTAAATGAATAATTCAAATTGAGGATATTTTCAGGTTTAGAGTTTTAGAGAATTAATAAATAACTATTACATCTCAAAATATTACACAGTAGACACTTCTACAGAGTTTCCTTTTTTTATAAAACACGAACTCTTAAAAAAAAAAGTCATGTCTAGTTCCATGTTTAAGACGACATGCCTTTTCCATGATCAAATCATTGACCCTATTCCACATTTTACATCCTAATGAAAACCATGTGTGTCAGATTTTTGAAATTCAAATAACAGAATTGGTAAAGTTCCATTTAAACGAAAAATCAGTTTTTAACTACCACTTAGTGGTTTCACTATTCATAAAAAATTGATGTTTTTCAGAAATATACCAAAAATTCACCCAATCCTATATTTGATATTCCAAATTTAAAAATGATGTCTATTTTACAAAATTAAAAACATATAAGTTGAATTAATTAATTTAATAATTAGTTCCCGCTGTCAAAACAAATAGCTAGTTTTTCAGAAACAATATCTATTAAAAGATTGACACTAGTTTAAGTCCAATTTCAAAGTAAAATTAATTACAATGACCACCATTGGATTAAATGGTAAAAATTTATTCTAATTTCACTTTAAAACCAATTAAAAATATGATCTAATCATATAAATAAATTATATAAAAAAGAGGTTTTGAATTAAAATACAACATTTTTCACTTATTCATTAAAAATGGACTTTATCAAAAAAAAATTACAAAAACCTACAAAAAGTAAATTTTGATATCCTAATTCTAAAGAAGGATTTTATTTGGTCCAATATAACATATAAAATTTTCAAAAAGTGGATTTAAAAAGGGGATTCCATCAAAAGGCAGTTAATCGAACTTTTAAAGAATATTAGAATATTTACACTTAAAATTGGATTCATTCGCATTTTAAGCGTCTAACATTAATTGGATAAAAGTAAAAATATAAAACAAAATATATAATCATTTTGTAGTTAGTTCTATTCATTCTCACCATTACAATGGCTAGCCGGTAACTACCATTTAAAATAATATTATTTTCTTATTAGCGTGCAACATAATATTTCAAAGAAACTAATTGTTGCGTATTGGGTACTCCATTGAACATAGCATTCCATTTAAAGTAATATTAATATTTTATTCATAAATATTAATAAATATGAAAATGTAATATTCTTTGTTTACCTAGTATGTTAAAATTATAAACTATTATATGGTCTATCAGTTAAATAAATCATGTTTAAGATTTTAAAAATTTGGTGAAGAAATCGTTGAAATGAATTGACCTACATAAGTATCAATACAACACAAAAAAGAATCATTTTAACATTTCAAAAGAATTATCTACACAGTGTAAAAATAATTCAATAACATCTATCAAATCCTCCTATGAAAAATTAAGGGAACTATACACACTTATTTATATAGTATAATAATCACTCATCCTTTATACATATCATTGGTGAGCTCTTTAAAAATTAATATTTATTTTTAGAAATTGGGAGTTGTTCCTCATAAATTTTGGATTTTTTATATTTAATATAGTGAAGCTACATATCTCTATCCAAATGTTATTATTATACACTCCTCAATAAAAATTTTATTCTATGAATTGATAAATATCTCCTTTATTTTGATAAAAAACCTAAATATATTATAGAATACATCTTTTGACTCTACATTTAACTAGGTGTTAGGGAGATCATATCTTGGCGTCCTAGTGTGGTGAATCTTCTCCAAGACACTATTAATTTCTTGTCTATTTGTTTAGAATTTAAGTAGTGTGGAACAAGGGAAATTGGTAACATAATTCTACTCTCCCTAACTAGATTCACGGGTTCATATGTTATACATTTAAATATACCTAATCACTATTTTACATAATAAGACTATTATATCTAATATATAAAAAATGAACTTTTCAATATCCAAAAAAAAAATAATACCTCAATATCCACTCTCAACAAAATAGAAATTTGAATTATTATATCATTTATGAAAACCATGAATTATTTCATTTCATATATTTAAAAATATAAATGCACTTTTAATGTTATGTAATAAGACATGGTTATTAAAATCAATGTTATATGTGAGGTTACTAACACATTTGAAGTTATACCACTCGCCTATGATTATTAGACATTTGTAAGCTATTTCAAAACCCTTTAATAAAAAAAGTAAATATTTCATTAAAACATCCAACAGTGAAGGCCATGAAAATACCTAGGTTAATATCGCTCTTAGGTAAAAAAACATTAAAATAAGGGATTAAAAGTAAGGGAAATATGTGGGAGAAATTACAAGATGATACATTGAAGGAACATGGATACATAAAATAGACATCTAGACCATGATGGATGGGTTGATGTTTCCTATAAACAAGCATATATCAGTCTTTTTTTAAAGAGAAAAGTGTGTTATTTGTGTTAAAACACATAGGGGTACATTTTTTTTCTCATAGTAAAAACCTTCAATGAATGCACAATTTTCACAAATAATTTTACATAACCATAGAAAATCTGTGTGGTTTGAACTAGGTCACATTTCCAGGTTACATTATTTTTTAATACTAATTGATAAACTATTAGAGAAACACAAGAATTAAAATTATAAGAATTTATTGAATAGATTCATGTATAATACTAATGAAATTCCAACTTAAAAAATTGTAATAACACCCATTTTTATATTATTTTAAATGTAAAACTCTAATATGATATCCGTAATAATGGAAAAAATAAAAATTAAACAATATTTATGAATATGGAACTATGGGTGTAAAATATTGTGTATCATATTTTCGTTTTTTATGATTATAAATACCATTACTTTTATTACTTCTTAACTATATATCAAAATAACTTCTATAATTTTTTATAGGGATAATTCATATGAAGTAATGAAAATATTATTAATAATAAGTAATCTATTTTCTCATTCCTTAGTGTTGAATAATTTTACAGCATTCACTGATATTTGGGTTGGTGGGTATAAAGATTTGTGAGATATTCCTCATCAATCCTTATAGTATCCATATAATTAATGGAAACTATAAACCTCTTTTAAAATGATTTTATGATATAGTTCTCAACCATATTTTTTTTTAATAATTGATAGACATAAATATTCTATTAATTACTTTCCCCAACAATCATATATAATCAATAAAAAGCTTATTTACTACAATTTTTAATAAAATTATCCCTTTTTAGTATATATAGATCAATACCCAAAAAATATGATTTTTTCAAAATTTATATGGATTAAAAAATAATGTCATCTATAATAAACACTGCAACATCTTGGAGGTAATATCTAAATATTCAATTTTCTATGTCCATGATATTTTTATAAATTTTTAGTCTTAATAGAAACAACATAACTCATATCATTCATAATGTTTAATAAATGATATCATTTAAATATCATCTTTCACAAAAAAAATTAAAGCTATTGAAACTAAATAACTGTATTATTTAAGTATTGTGACATATGTAGATGAAAAATAATGTCATCAATCTATGATTGCAGAGAGTTTTTACTAACCAATAACTATTTTAAATTCAAGATAATCATTGTGAATATGAATAAACCCATAATTCTTCATGAAATAAGGGACTCACAAAACAATTGTAATGCACGTGGTTTTGTAAAACCCTTTAAAATATTCCCTTTTAGTTTCATATTTTGTTCTATTAGTTTAATAAGGGGATGTTTTTATGGAATCATGGATATAAAAATAAATTTAGTCATATGTTTGATTTACTTATCAAACACTTCATCTGATGGATGACTAGGAGGTAAATTTATAAAATTGTTAGTATACAATCTAATATTGGGATATTCATCTAGGTTGAATATTTGTATTTCTCGTTTATTTGATCAATATGAAATTCTTCATTTAGAATCAACTCCCATAATGTTACCTAAAAAGATAAACGAGTTTCATAATATAATATTTAATTTTATGAAGAATATGATTGTTATGATAATGAGAAAAATTTTCATTTCCATAAAGTATATTTTATCATGATATAATAATATTAACAAATCCATGACAATTATTTGATGGAATACTATATATTGATTACTGGAAAATATAATGGGTTAATTTTACTATAGTTTCATTATTGTGAATTTTACAAAACATTTTCTTTAATAATATCAACACTCCATATATTAATATATATATATAGTTATTATTTAAGAGATTGTATATCCTTATATGAATTAAAACATGTTAAAAATTAATAAAACCTAAATCGATTAAATCATTTTATCTTTATTGAGTAAATATTTCATGTAGATTGTTTTAATTCATTATCTTGCTGAAAAAAATGATAGTGATGGTTTACTATTTCCCTTTATCCAATGTAATAGTTTGTCAATTTTGATTATTCTCTTATAGGACACATGATTTAGTGCACTGGTATTCATAACGCCCTTTTTCCATGTTTTTCAAGAATTACATATTATGTGGAAAAATTATTAGAACCATTATTTATTGTATCATATTATTTTGATTACTTGTCTCCCTTAAACATTCATTATCATAATGAACCTCATTTTTAAAATTCAACCATTTTCCCTTTTTCATATTTAATTTTTCATTATTTTCCTATAACTTATGAAATATTAATAGTAATATTTTCTTCCCTAAATGATATTTACCCATTAGTAATTTGGAAATAAACTCTATTATATTTTTTTTTAACTATATACCAAAGAGACCATAAACATACAGAATATAAATGCAAACATTAATTGACCATCAAGAAATTTTCTTATATGTATCAATGACTCAAATTTATAATTATTATAGACTCTCAATTTTACTCATCAAAATAATCATTTACCATAAATTGGTGGTCAACAAAAAATCTAGATGCATACTATGAAAGGAATGTGGGGTTTATTTATAATACACACTAGATTATTCCCCATTTTCTATAATCCAAGAAACACCCTATCTATTTTAATATAGAGTGTAAGAAAAATATTTTATGGAAAATTTTTTAATCTTTTATGCGAGACCACTAATTTATATATTTTTCATATGTTTATATTCTTATGTATTTTCAATTTATAATATAAATCTCACACCTTATAAAAATTCATTAATCAATCCTTACCTTACAATGATCATTGGAGACCTAGAATATCTTCTTGAAGGAATTAATTTATTAGACAATTATGAAATTAAAATTTTTAATAATTATTAGAGGAATTTTTCAAATAAATTACTTAATTTAATCTTTATTGCAATGAATAAGTATAGAGTACCACATGATTTAGGTTTTTATTCATTACATTAGCTAGTTGACTAGATATATATAATGTTCTTAACTCTTTATCCCAGTATATTCGGTATCTCTTTTGAAAAATCAATACACTTCCAATTAATATAATTAATATTAGTGTAACAACTATTTCTATCCACATATAAAAAAAAATTAATTTTTTTTGTGAAAATAAATAAATTAATAAGAATATGAAAATGTAAAAATATAATCATATAATTAATAACCCATAAATTTCATATATACCATGACTTATATAATTATGTGTTTTGATTTAGGTTATACATATTCAATTTCATGTTAGGAACTCTATCATTATTGTTAACATTAAATGGATAATAAATGATATAAACTATCATAACATGATCCTCATATATGTTTTATTTAATGATATAAACTATAAAATATAAGAAATGAAACAAAAAATTCTAGTTTTCAAGTAGATTTTGGAGATAATACCTAATACGTTATCATATAAGGTAAATTGTATCTTTTTAATTTAAATCTATATTGTTTAATCATAATTACCATTGATCTTCAATTATTACATATTATACCAATATAAATTTATAAATTAATTAGGTGAGATCTAAATTTTATAAATTGAATAAACCTAAAGAATGATATAATATCTATGTGGAAAAAATGATGTCTTAAAATTTAGGGATCATATATAATAAAATGGATTACTAGCATAAAAAAGTGATATAATGAGTCATTTAATTATTGGAATGAAGAAAAAATATTTGAATTATAATTATAATCATTATTAAAATTTTACTTCCAAGACAGCATAACATAGGATAATGGCTAACTACACATGAAACCTATATATTTTCCCATGAGATGAATATCATTTCACAATGAATTGAATTGATATTTAAATTTTATTAAAAATATATCATCATAATATATAAAATAATCTATGTGTCACATAATAATTGAAAACCCTAAAAAATTCATAATTGTGATAAAATACACATAGAGAACTAGGCTTGACATTCATGGATATTACTTAATTTTTAGAGTATTCATTACAATATGTAGACACAAGTTTCTAATGAGTGTAAAATATTTATCCCATTGTAGAATTGTAACATAATATTTTAATTTGTTGATATATCTTAATCATATCCAAAAATTATATTCCCATATATTAATCCACGTAGGCATATAGTACACACACCATTCTTTATAAACCGGTGGAGGAATCATAGGTAATGGATAAACTATATTCTTAGAATGGGTAAAGATAAGAGATATCAAACTGTGATCGAATAATGTCATATGATATGAATAATTTTATGTGATCATGATCATAACTTACAATGGTCATAAACATCCCACCATAGATCATAACCAAAATTTATGACCGAAAATGATATAATTTCAAAATAAATCAGTCATAAGGGTGAGAAATCATTTTAAATAAATCACGAACCATAATATTATGTCCTTAAATGGTGGAACCATAAAAAATATAGTAAAATATTTCATGTTTCCTGGATAAAAATCACAAAAAAGAATATTGTTGATCATGACTCACATATTTCCCTTACCATATTAGGAAAACCAAATTTTATATTGATGATCAAGACACCCCTACTTCCCATTGAGGATTTGGTTGTACCTATTTCTTATTTTGGACACGGTTACAACTATTTCCCATATTGGATAAACCTTGGTGAGATTTCCCCCAATTTCATCTCATGAGAAGTAAATATATGTCCAATTCTTTGGAGGGATTTATAGGACTCAACTATCATACAATGAAACCAATATTTTTTGTGTTCAAAAAGATCATAAATAGTCATGAAATCATTTCCCTATATATATAATGGGTTTCCTAAACATTTTATCATATAATATGTTGTATTAAAGTGTTTGGTTTCATAAAAATATCATCATTGAATAATCCAAGAAAAAAAATTCTTTATAAGAATTTACTCATGGAATTAGCCATATAAGAGAAACCGTGTCTATTAACATAATTTCATCAAATAATAAACCATTATTATAAATAATTTGAATATAACTCCTAGAATATACTCCCATTAAGGAAAATAAAACAACCATAGAGGTCATTATACCTAGAAAATAAGTTGGAAAATTCATTTAAAAAATTTATTGAGTAAAACAGATTTCACACTTGGAAAAATTCATTTTAAAACATAAAATATTTTTAAAACATTTTTTATTGAATATATCCTTGATAACCGGTAAAATAAATTTTGAAAATTATTTGAACACTTTTAAATCATAAAACATATTCAACATCTTTTTAATAAAAAATAACCATTCAACCATATAATTAATTCTGTAAAAATCAACTCAAATACTTTTTAAAATGTATTTAATTTACAAAACAATCAATGAAAACGTTCATAATATTATTTTTCTTAAAATTATTATACCATTTTTAAAAAAACATGGTTTTGGAAGACAAAATATTTATAACAAAATAGTGAAATAAAGTATGAATTTCCTGATTTTTTTTAATTATCATAACTACAGAATAGTGGAAACCAGGTAAAATTTCCTTATGATATCATGAGTAACTATAAGAATATAAAATTAATGAGATATCTTGAGAGTTAGATAATGATATTTCAGTGTGAGAGATAAGATCATAAATAATCTCGAAGAGTAGTGAGATTATAAAATATAATATTTACCTTGTTGGAATGATTAATTCACAATAACCATGAGAAAATAATATTAAATTAGACAAAAAATATCATGTGGAAAAATAAATTCATGATATCACAATTCAAATGGACTGTATATACACATCATGTAAGAATATAAGTGTATAACAAAATGTACGCATCAAAGATGGAAAACTGAGAGAAAAATAATGTATTTAATGAGAATATTTTGAATTTTAATATGCCTGAAATAAATTTCCTAAATGAAAATAATAATTTTATTTAATTGAGTTATATTTATGATATATCATGTAAAGGATTATTATATTCACTAGATATATGAAATGAATGGTTAATATGGCATAAGTCTCTCAAGAATAAATATGAGACATCAAATTGTATTACCTTAGGTCAAGAATTATGTCATACTTATTAAAAATATTGTATAAAACGTATAATTTTTTTATAGTAATATCTCAAAACCATTTTCACATATATCATACCATATATATTGTGACATTATATTTCATTTTTATTAATAATTCCATGTTAATGTTATAATTCGGGTAAAAAGCGTGTTGTTTTATGTTAGTGGTTTGACTAGTTATACCTATTCTTCATACATGTATAATAATTTCAGAATATCCATAATGAAAAAATGTTATAAAAATAATATATATTAATTATAAATTTATTTTTGGTAATTAATAAAATTTAGTCATATGAAATTACATTAATCCTTCTCGGAGAAGGTTGACTGTATATACATATGAATACTTTTTTTCATTTTTCTATTTATTGGAAGAAAATTAAGTTTAATGATATACTATAATTAAATTGTCATTTTTATTTATTATATATCAAATTATATTTTTAAAATCAACTTTAATATATAACTTTTTTAGTATGAACGAATCACATCGCTTTTCAAGGTGAGAGTCCCCCGTACAGACGAATGATGTTATCATAATCCCAAAAAATACAAATCATTAAGGTATGAATCATATTAAAATTATTGAATAATAATAAAATAATAAATATTATAATTATAATATATAGAATATAGTTATTTCATAATGCCCAAACATTATAGTTGGTAATAGAAAAAAAGAACAGAATCTGTTTGCATGATGATAGTCCTCTGTAGGCGAGAACGGTGATTCCATATTCCATTAAGTGGATTTTTTTGTTCTTGTAGGTCATACCCAAATCATAAAATCATAATATTATACATATGATACATTTTATATTATATAATCATTGTATAATAACAATTTTTTGGGGTGGAAGAAGAAATATAATGAAAACGCTCACTGATGTATGTTAACTCTTCTTCTGGTATCATCTCATGTTTTCCACTAAATCTTTTCCAAGATGGATTGATTCCATAAATATGTCTTACATGATAATGTGAGGGAGTTTTATACATAATATGGGAATATTTTGTTCAAACCAAAGGGTTGACTGGTTTTAATAGTGGGAAAATGAGTTCCCCTTTATAGTTGAGGAGGAGTGGTATTCTTGTAAATTCTAATACTAATTCACAATTGGGAGGTAAATATTAATAAAATTTGATAAAGAATAATAAATTAATGTTTTCAGTGATTATATGGCTAATAAACTTCTCCACAAAAAATTTAGGTCTTTCTTTAGAAAATTTACTCTTTAACTTATATGATTCCATTGTTTTACCATTTGTGTTTTCACTATAGTAACTATATTTATAGACATAGAAATTAATAATTTAAGGCTACGTTAGCATGATAAATATAATAAAAAATTTGAAATATATGTTATTAAATGTAAATCCTTATTGGGATGAAAATCAATTTTAACATATGATAATATTACGATAAAAAATCGACTTAAACCTTATTTGGGATGAGAGTGTTTTTACTATTTAGCAGTAAATATAGTCATGATTAAAAAAATTGTTTTCCTATGATGAATCATAATTCAAATTTATTTATATTTAAAAATATCTTTTTAGAAAATTTTACATTTTGTATTTTGAAATCATCAAATTAAATAATAATTATTAAAACACTACATTAATGTAAATTTTGATATTATTAATTTAATTTAATTTTAATAAAATTCTATAAAAAATTTAATTTAAAGATATTATTTTCCCACCCATGTATCATGATATATTTATCTTCAAAAATAATGTAACATAATAACTCATTTAATTTACTTCACTTATAAAATTTTTGTATCATTTATTTTAATCTATTATTAACTAAATAACTAATATGTTGGGAGTTCTTAATAATTTCATGTAATCATGCCATCTCAAAAAATTAAAATTAATTATCATGATTAAAAATAATATATATTAAATTTTTTAAATATATCTATAATTATTTTAATAATCTACCTGTCACACAGGTGTATAGATATTAAAAGTTAAGGAAGTATATTTTTTGACTTTATTGTTACATAACAAAGTATATGGGTCATTTTCAAAGGAAATCGACAATAAATTTTAATATTTTAGTTATGTTATTGAAAATTTCAAAATAAATTCAATAATTATAATTTAGATAATATTTTATTTCATTTTAACTCTTATAGTTATAGTTTAACCCCATAATAATCCCATTTATTACTTTAATGAAGCTAATTAATTTTTATAACATTCAACATTAATATTGGTAAAAATTTATTTTTAAAATATAAAATATTATAATTTTTATGACTCTAAATATGGAATAAATTTTTCAAAATTCAATTCACAAAATTGGAAAAAAAATTAATGTTAATCCCATAGTTGCGACAAGAAAGGGATATTTTAAAGAGAAAACATTAAAAAATTAAATGATTTTATATCCATATAAAATATGAAATTTATTAAAATGACCTAAAATGGATTAATTGATAATAAAACTAATTAATGTTTCTTTAAATCCATTTCAAAATATAATATATCTTTATAAATAATTTAACCAATGACATGTTGCAATTACAACATAGTATTTTTCAATATTCAATAAAAATTTAACCATTCTAGATAAATCCAAAAAATAAGTAGAAGATCATTTTAGAATTATGAATTAAAAAATATCCATTTTTTATAATTTTTTAAAATTAATAAAAATTAATTTCATTGTAGATCACTAAAATAAATAAAATATAATTTATTAAAAAATCATATTTCAGAAACATATAAAACATTACAGATAATTATATATTTTATTATCAATATTTTTCACTATATAAACATATATACATAATATTTAAAATATAATTATGTCTATTTATATGAGTAATTTTAATAGATAGTTTATAATTATTGTGTAAACAATATATCATTGTTATGGTAAAATATATTGTTGCATGTAATGAAAGATAATCTAGTTTTTCATGTAGGTCAGGAATAATTTAGTGTTACACATAATTCAAGAATAAATATTTTTGTGTGTTTAATATAACTAATAAAAAATAAATTTATTTGAAAAAAAAGATTCCAAAAAATATGGGGTTTTATAATCCATTTGATTGAAATAAGTTACATAGTTTTTATCAATTCATCACTAAATAACATATCATAAACATTCCCCATAAATTAATCTATTGATTTTTTAGATGATCATTGTAAATAAAAATTCAAGGGTCATTAATAAGAATCTTAATTACAGAAAAATGAAAAATGAATAATTTTAAATGTAATTATAGAAATTGATCACTAAATCCATGTTTTTATGAATGGACAGATGACCCTTTTTGAGGGTAAGAACATATTATTCTTCATAAAACCATAACAACATACATGACATTTAAAAAAATTATTTTTCATCACATATATTTTTTTAATACTATTTAAAAGTATTGATATAATAAATGAAATTAAGAGTTGATATTTTTATAAAATTCAGTGATGTCCACACCCGTAAAATAAGCATTGGTAATTTTATTCTCAAAAAATACCAAAACCATATTAATTGAATTATCTATAAGTTAATGGTAGTGTATTATGGCTACATGATGTTAATGTGACTCGTTCATGTGAATCAAAAGACCCATAAGAGGACACACGTTCACATTTCTATTGGAATGTCATGTGAATGGGTCTTTCACTTCGCATTATCTATTAATGATCATGGAAATTCCAGTATAAATGCAGTCATAATCTTGTGATTTCATCAAGAAAATTGATAATGAACATGAAATGTATTCCAGATGAGTTCCTCTGACTATGAAATGGGTTATCAGATAATATCCCATAGTCATTTGAAGGCACCAAGATACATCAATTCAATCATGAGATGCCCATATAAATCTGAAAAGAAGTGGTGGACAATATGTGACAATTTTAACACATATTTACATTATCCATCACTGATTATAAGATATAGTAGATAATATTTGAGTGATTGTGTATGAAAATCCCCACATATTCTTGTGAGATCCATTGTTGATCATGTTATTCATTTATGGAACTCTGATGGGATAATGTTATAAGTCCTAATAAAATAAAAAATTAAATGTTGAAAATGATAATTCCTAATGTGATTCAACAATGTGATTTCATTCATATGAGAGGTTTATAAACCTCATGTGATTATATCATTATTCTTGGTATTGTCCACTGATAAGATAATTCGTTCTTGTGACAGTGTTTTATCGAGAAAACATTATTTCATGGTGTCCCATAGACAAGAAAACATGTTTTAATGGATAGTCTCTATAAATCATACATGATCTTACAATGAGATCGAGCTAAGTCTCCTTTAAAAACAAAAATACCATTCAAAAGGCATCCAACCCTTATAACGACTCCTAGAGAAGTCAAAATAATCACTGGAAAGACATTTTACATATTGAAATGATTCTGATAAATCATGTTGAAAATATTAGGGTATAATAAATATGTAGATGAAGGAGTGTTCTTGGATTCTTTTTTATCATACGACATACAGAAGATTCCATGGATAACATGTGGAAGGTTGCTATGATGTATGTTATGTGATTCCCCCTAGACTGACTAAAGCCCACATATGTGATTTACTCAAATTGTAATGTGACATAGAAATTTAGTGGAGAGGATTATAAATTTATCCACCTTGGAACAAATAATTTAGTATAAACACAAATGAGATGGATGGAACAACCATAAATGCACAAAAATTCATTTAAAAGTATAACGACACATAATTCTAAGGAACTTATGTGAAACCCTTACCCTAGTATCAAAGATTACATGTCTTCATTTTTTTATTAGAATAATACATAAATAATCACATCCTAAATGTATAAATGGTTATATAGTCATGGAAAATAGTACACATAACTGATAGTTGGAATATATATTAGAACATAAAATTGTCATTGAATTTTAATTTGGAATTATATTATTTCTTATATATTAGCATTTCATATCAATCAAAAAATACATCATAGTATCCTAAAGAAAATAAAAAAAAACAATAGGTTGATATCATATGATTATTAAGTGTATGTTTATAGTTAATGATATCATTAAATAAGGAGTAATCAATATTTCAAGTTTAATATCCAAGAAAAAAATCCATTTAATGAATAAATTGTGCATAATATGTGAGTAATTGAACAAAATCAAATATTTCCACAAATATAATTATACTAGACTGAAACATGGTTATAGATATTCTATCTATTTGAGTAATCACTTGGAGTGTCAATAAGAAAATTAATAATGACGGAATAAAAAATTTTTGATTTCAAAAAAAATACCATTGAGGTCATGATCCAAGATATTTAAAATAATTGGCACATTATTCAAAGATATTTTAATACCCTTATTTTCATGTAAGGAAACCATAATTTGTAATTTTAAAAATATAAATTTATTTGGTGATGTTTGTGAGGTCATGTAAATTTTTTATTTTTTTGGTGATGTTATACTGGATCATGGTTTGAGAATTGTTTTTGGAAACCATGAAACTCGACGATAACATACTGATCGATGAGAAATTTGATAAAAAGTATGCGCACATATAGGCACATTACTTTTCCAAACAGTGAATCCTCTTAGGTGAAAACATGAAAAGTGGTACATTTGTATTTTCCATGGTTAGATAATGAGTTATTAAAATATGATTTCTAACCATGCATGTTTATCATTGAGAAATTTTCTCAAGCATGATCAACTCAATATTTTATATAACTATGTAATGAACCATGTACTATTTAAAAATAATAACATAAAAATGTCTTTCTCAGTAAAGGTTCTGTTTTAACCCCAACTATTTTACTAATACAACCTTATGTAAAAATTTTATCCTACCAATGGAAGTGAATCTATTCCCCGTTGAATTGGAAGTGATCCCACTGAAGTATGATTCAAATTTTAAGCCATCATTTATTGTAGTTTTCATGGTTTTTGTGAGATCTACTTCCTTATCTCTAATAGTTTTTTAGATCATGTCTTCTGTGGATAGATCTACAGTGGTTTATGTCAATCGTGTTAGGATTTTTTCGTATTGATTTAATGATATGAGATCTAAGGCATGTTTTTTGAGATGCAACTAAGTTTCATTTGGATTTTTTGCTCATTGTTTTCTTAATAATTTATAAAATATGTGGCTTCACTACACACTCCTCTTAGTAGAACTAAATAGTCTAACTTTAAACTAGTTTTTTTGAGAAATTATTTAGGAAATTTTCATATAATTGATTGATGGAATATTTATTTGGTGATGGTTTATTGTATTGTTGAATTTTTTTTAGAAACAATAATTTTTATAAAATGATCATATGACGATGATTTTAAATATATTATTTGTTTTTGATGCATGTAAATGTTTTTTTCATGAAAATGGTGGATTTATTGGAATGGTTGGAAATATAAGTGTTTTCAATAAAAGGTTTGGTTTTACTAAAATGTTTTGTTGTTTTACTTTTCAATAAATTTAGAATATTATTAAAGTGATTGAGTTGGTTTGGAAAGGGTTTTATTTGAATGTGGTTCAATAAAAATTCTGTTAATTTAAGGAATGATATGGATAATGGTCATGGAAGTATAATAATCGAAGGGAAGTATATGGAAATTAATTTTCTGTTATAAATTGTAATAATAATTTGGCATAGGTTTGTTTTTTAGTTGTGTCTGTTTGATTATGTGAAATGGAATGGGTTATTCCAAAATGGAAATTGTGAAATGGTTTAATGAATTGTGTGGTTGAATTAAAATGAAATTGTTTTACATGGAAAAATTATTTTTGTATGAATTTTTTTTCTTTATTTTAAAATGTAGAACTATTTAAAAATTTTATTATGTAAATTGTTTTTTATAAATGGGACAACTTCTATTATCCTAGTGTCTTTGGTAGAGAAGTAATATGGATAAATCCTACTGGATTTAATTAATCATCCCTCTATCTCAACATTTGTGTTTTGAAGATATTATTTATTGGAAAACACACAACTATAAATTATCACACTTCTCTAGCGGAGATTCAGGAAACATGTGATATTTTTGGAAATGAAGCATGGCGAATATTTGGAGTTATGATTCTATGTCTTTTTATTTTTTGGGAATTTTTTTTCTACCACTTTGGTAATATATTGTAATTTAGTTTAAATATTAATGTTATTAAATTTATTTTTTCAATATTATTGTCATGAATCATATAATTGTTTTTTTCATGTGGTGTTTGGTTGTGTTGTTTTATTTCAAAAGGCCTATCATCACCCATATGATAATGAAGGCCTTGGAATTTATTTTCATCCATTATCACCATGAGTATGTCACTTATGTTCAACATTAAATTCCCCATTGACTCAATCCAATGATGATTAGTAGGATGTTACAATTGGTATCAGACTTGTTCTTTCCTATTTTATTTGTGAAACAAGTGACATTATCTTGTTGAGACCTTGACTAGAAATTGGTTATTAGTTCTATTAGTCGTAGAGTAGTAATTAATTCTAGTTTATTCAATTATATACATTTCTAAAAAGGAGTAAGATTATATGAAAATGAAATGTATAACATATAAAATTGATGTTAACCTTTTTATGTTGAACTTAATGTTTCTAGGATGTTTTTTCTGCATGTGTTTTGAATACACTTATAGGATTTGAAATATCATTTTCATAGCTTTTACCAATAAGAAATGCATTACATTAATAGTGGAAATTAATTCCCACTATGAGTGTGTTTCATATTTCAAGAAGTGATACACGATAATGTAAAAAAGTATTCATTTTTCAAAATAGTTGATTTTTTTAAATGTGTTATTTTTAAAAGGTATGAAATATTTATTTTTAAAATTAGTGGTTTTCCAAATTCTTCTAAAATTATAAAAATTGGTTGAATATGGAAATTTTGAATTTTTTAAAGAAATTGTGTGATTTAATGATGTGGTTGAATTTTAAATTTTTATGTCTTATGTTTATAGTGATTTATTCATATGAAATATGTTGTGTTGTTTTAAAAATGTAAATTCATTGGAATCGTAGAAACCAACTAGAGGAAGATGTCATGAATATGGTTGCACCCACTTCAAAAGTGAACCAGAAGATGGTTCAGAGTATCATACATGATTTTAAAGATATCAAAAAATTGAACCTGACATATGAGCCCAGGCATGAGAATTATTCTGTCCAGGTCTAGAAGAGGAATCCATCAATATTTTAAGGTGACTGTGAACTAGAGAAGTCAGAACAATGAATAAATTGGATAAATTGAACCATCGATTTTCCTAGAAAACTATCATGTCTTAAATTATATAGTTAACATAGACACTAGAGTATCCTTTGCTCCAATTTTGGGATTTAGTATTTCAAGATAAATTTGGAAATGAAAATTCATGGGATCATTTTTATGAATATTTTGACTACAAATTTTATCATCATATGTTCACTATTTGAATATTGAAAAATTTATTCATCCTGATGTAGGAGACCCTCACAAGGATAATGTATGTATAGATATTCATTAATTAAGTTCCATTTTCCCCAAATTTCTCTATTAGTGAATCCTTGAAGGCACACATATTTGAATCAGGGATCACAAAGGAAATTCTCTTTAATATTGTAATTCTCTATATGAAAGATTATACATGAATAGTTAATAGATATGTAATGGTATAAAGGGACATAATTGGAGAAATTGATTTATAATTAATGATTATACATGTGTAAAATAGTATGAAATATATTAAAGGTAATTTTGAAAGAGGGTCACCTATATCCAAGGTAGAAGCATGAGTTTGAATCACGCAACTATATTAGGGAATTTTTCACCGATACTGAAGAACAAGATAATACGTTTCCAAAATTTTTCTCTTATTAACATGAATTGATATTGTACATCACCTCTTATAGTATTATATAATTTCAACAAGATAAGGAATATTCAACATTATTATCAAAATTTTATGATTTACAGTGTTCTGGGAACTTCCTAGGTGTTGTTGAAATCATATGATTCAATGGGATGAAGGAATAAAAATAAATCATCTTATAAGAACAAAGCTAAGTATAGTGATTCTTGGTATACCATGACTCCTCAATAAGAGAAATATCATCAATGAAATAGGAAATATAGTACCACAAGTATGATCTTATTTGGACCTTGTATAGTTATTATTTATGATCAATCTTGTACATCATTGGTGGAAGATATAATTATATTGAAATACACCCTTATGAAATTTTTGTTTTATATTTTTGTGTCTCATTCCTTCATTTCTTATAGTCCTATTGAATCATTAGGTTTAAAAGTTCAGATGATGCATTCTGCATTAAAGTTGTGAGTTCTATTTGGAAAAAGGGAATGTCGAGCCTTTATGCATATAATATTTTAAGTAAATATTTATGGATAGGATTGGATATAGAATTTATATATTCTTGAGGTGAATTTTTATGATATAATTTTGGGTTTGGATTAGTTGATAATGTTCAATGCTCGCATCGACTGTTTTACCTGACAAGTTAGTTTCACGATTGATGATGGCACCATGAAACTATTTATAGGGGGAAAAAATTTAAATACATGTTCAATAGGCTTGTCAAAAAAACATTGGGTTCTATATTATACCATTTGGTACTTTTGAAATTGGCATGGATGGAAGATATTGATAATAATTATATTCCAGCTATTGTTTTTCACTTTTATGATGTCTTTCTTAAAACATTCTCTGGGTAAAAACCCACAAGAGAAGTGTGTTTTATGAATGATCTACAACCATAGAGTATACCAATTTCCATTTCATCATAAAAGATGGTAATAACAAAATTATGAGAGATTAAGGTGTACTAGGAAGAGTCTGAAAGAAAAGGGTTCATTCTCTCAAGTACATCTCTGTGGGTTGTACTGGTATTTTTTTTCGAAAAGTTAGATGAAGCTCTTTGATTGTGTGTGGATTAAGGTTAGTTTATCCATGTTATAATGAGGAATCAACATCCACTTTCATTCATCGATTATCTATCCGATCAATTGGTGGGATATCAGTGGTTCTCCACCATTTTCTTGTGATTAATACCTCATAAATTGTAGGTTTTGAATGAAGATATTACAAAGACTAATTTAATGAGATGATATTTCCATTACGAGTATGTGGTAATGAATTTTGGACTCATGAATGAGCCAAATGTATTTATGGAATTGTTGAAACATATATTCCAGTGATATTTGGATTTTTTTGGTTCTGTATTTGGACTATATATTGGTGTATTAAAGGAAAAGTGTTGGCAAAGATCAACACATGGAGATAGTGTTGGGAATCACAAGGGATCATTGGTTTTATAAAAAACTATTAATATGTTATTTTTTAATACAATATGTATGTTCATTGGACCTAAAATCCTTAAAAATTATGTTTTTTGGATCTATAATGGATAGAAGTTATTATCACATGGGAACTTCCCAAAAATTTATTCGATATACAATTTTTCAGTGGCCTTTTTTGGTTATTACCAATGATTTATTCGTTATTAGTCATTAATAGACTCGCATATGAAATGTTATACAAGGAAAAATGTTCTAATCCAATAGATTAAATAATGGAAAATATATTTTCTGAAGCATAATATTCTCTTTAAATCAACATCTATCATGAGATTTCAAGAAACAGGACAAGGGTACGATGTGTATTTAATGATTAGGGGTCATGGTAGAGAAATTACTACTTTGTTGAGAAATTTATTTATTTTTTAGATAATAAAATCATGAAACATAATTTCAAACAAAAGTATTTTAATATCAGAAAACTATATTGATGGAGTGTCTCCAAATGTATGAGTTCGACATGATCTATACACAACATAAATGTAATACCATAGAAGTTTCATTAAGATAAAAGTCAAATGATCAGTTGGTAAAAGTGGATTCAGATGAATGGGTGTTTATGTCAGTCCATGCATATATTCTAATTGATTATTAGGACAAGTGGATTATAAATATTTTTTTTTCAGCTTCTGTGGTTCGTGAATTAATTAATATTGTTACAGTTTCACAAACATTTTATTATGAATGCATTTATCTAAGGATGAAACTTTATAGTGGGGATACCATTGTGTGATGGAGTGTAGATGGTATTTCGATGTTTTGGTTAAGAAATTATATCTCCATACCTAAGGATTGTTTTGATGATATTCTTAATTATTACTACTATTTGAGATAATATGTTCACCCTAGAATAAACAAGATTTATAAGGAATTAAAATAATTGTTTAGGGGGGGTCATTATGAAAAGAAATACGGACGAGTTTTTTTGGAGATGATTAACTTGTCAAGATGTTAAGGTATAGAAGAAGCAACCAGTAGGTATGTTGTAGTGTTTACTTATCCCGCATTCAAAATGGGAAGACACAACCCATGATTTTCTAATAGTTCTCCTATGAATGGTTTTGAAACATGATTCCATATTGGTGATAGTGTATTGAAAAAAATTTTGGGCAAATTCATCACTATTCTGGAATCTCATACAGTGGAGGACCTATTGAAAATATAAATCCGAGAAGTTTTAATGAGTCATGGAATACTATTTTCAAAAGTAATAGATCACGATCTACATATTATTTCATATATTTTATATCATTATTGAATCCCATTAGGACGCGGTAGACAATGAGTACCACATATCAACCTGAGATGGATGGGAAATCTGAAAGGGAAATAGAAACATTTGACTAAAAGATGTGGGCTTGTCTAATGGTTTTGGTGGCTCATCAGATGAAAATGTACCAATGGATGAGTTCCATATAACAACAACTATCACACCTTGATAAATATTTATTATTTTGGTGAATTTTATGTGCTTCCTTGATATTATCATTTTTTTGGGGAAACATATTGTAATTTTCTAGTTTGAATGTGCCTCGTCCAGGAAAGAATAGAGAATATTCAGTTTATTTTCAATTGAATAGGGATGACTAAGAGCTATTAGAAATTATATGTACAATGACATCAATGACCATTTTCATTCGAGGTGAGTGATCATGTGTTATTTATGTTCAATCCAAGGCTTGGAAAAAATCATTTTTGGGATGTAGGGAGAGTTATGACCAATATACATAGGACCTTTTGAGATACATGAACTGGTTACTAAAGTGTATATTGGATAGAATTTCCACTATTGTTCAGTGTAGTGCATAACATGTTTAATGTATCTCATATGAAAACGTATCATCCTAATCCTGAACATATGATTGGATGGGATCACATTGGCATAAAACAATATGGTTTATTAGTGCACATGCCAATGCAAATTTAAGACATAAAATATAATGTTTTTCATTAGAATAGAATCAATATACTATAGGTTTTGTGGAATCATGGTCAGATTGAGAAAGAAAATTGTGAATTAGAGAATGAAATGATAGTGAAATATCTATAACTCTTTTAAAAATATGATATTTTTCTAATTTCTAGTGATGGAAAGGCCAATGGTGGTGAGAATTTAGCATCCCTGTTTTCAAGTACATAATCCATCATTTATTAGTTTATTGAATATAATGTTATAAGATGATGTTTTGGAGGGTTTAAAACCCTTTTGGGTTGGTTTTGGTAAATTTATATATGTGACCATGTTGATATTGGTTATTAAAATCAATGAAACTGTTATCGGGAAGCGTGCTTTATGAGACATGGGATAAGGAGAAGTCACATGGGGTGGTTCATTTTTTGTCATATCCATGTGGCCTCCTAGTTTAAACCATGAATATTGGGATAATTGTATTTTTCATGGTTAACACATGGTTTGTATAACCAAGCGGGTCAACTGCGTGAGGTCCTCTATGCGGTACTGGCTGGCACATGGTTAGAACACAATATTTCCTAACCATTCCACTAAAATTGAGAAGTTCAAAAACATGATCTTTAAAAAGTGTATTTGTTTCAATATTAAGTTTTAACCATTAATTTTTTCATTAAACTAACCCAAACTCGATATTTTATATTCTTAATGGCTATAAAACCCTCCTTCTATTGAATCTGATGTGATCCATAGGTTTTTGTTGGTGTGTTGAAGCCAAATTTATATAGTAACCCATTTTTATGGTAGTTTTCTTGGGTTTTGTTAGATATGTATCCTTCTATATCCCAATATATTAGATCTTGTCTATTAAGGATTGCATCAAGTATGTTTACACCAATAATGGTAATATTTTTTCCTTTCGGATGTTAGGGGAATAGATATATGGTTGGAATTTGTGGATTCACCCAATTTTCATTGTTATTTTTCTAAAATTCATCATTTTTTCCATAATTTATTAGCCATGTGGCATCAGTATCATTTCATCTTGATTGAACTAGAATTATTAATTTCAAATTGAATATTTTATATGAGATTTATTATTATATTTCATGTAATTTATTTTTGGAATCCTTATTTGGAAATTGAAAATAGTATTGTGTGAAATTTGGTGTTTTTGAATAAGTTGATTTTGATAAAAAAATTTACAATGATAATTTTAAAATAGTTATTTAGTTATTATGCACATAAATTAGTTTTCCATAATTTTTTTATATTAGAATGTTTTTCTAGAAAATTATTTCAATAAATTTGTTTGTGTTATTAATGTGGTTTCATTATGGTTTTTAGTAAATGATATATTTTAATTAAATGATTTAATTGGATTGGAAATTTCTTATTGGAATGTGTTTGGATGAAATTGTTATGAATGGATGGAATGGTATGGATAATGGCCCTAGAAGTAAAACCATTAATGGAAAAGTTATATATGTGTAGGTCCCATTATTAATAGTAATAGTAATACTGCATGGTTTGGTGGTGAAGTGTATGTGTGATTATATGAAAGGAAATGGGTTATACCAAAATTAAAATTAAGAAATGGTAAGATGACTTGTTTGGTTTCATTCCATGTAAATTTTAATATTAGTTAAATTTGTTTGATATGGAATTTTTTGGCATTCAATTAAATTGTAAAAATATATAAAATAGGTTTTATATATTTTTGATTTAAAATTATGATAACTTGTTCAACATATGTGTTGTGGGTAAGGATGTAATTATAGGAAAGAAAACTGAATTTCATTACTCACCACTTGTTTGGCACATTGTTGATTTTGTCTATATTGATTATCGGGTCACATTAAATGTTTTGGTATCACACTTCTTCTATAGTGCTTTTTAGTACATCAAATGTTTTTTAGTATTAGAACATCAATCATATTTGGTGTTATAGATCTATTTCATTGGAGTATTTTGGTTTTGTTGGTTTTTTTCTTCCATTTGTTTTATTATATTGTATTTTGGTATTGATATTAATGGTATTAAAATGAGTTGTTTCATATTATTATAATGAATCATGTAGTAATATTTTTTATGGTATGTTTGGTAGGATAACCTAATTTAAAAAGGTTAATTATCCACTTATATCTCAATGAAGCCATTGTAATTTATTGACATCATGTAGCTCTGTGTGGATGCCGCTTATGGTTATGTACAAATTCTTCTTGAACTCAAAAATAGGATGAGGAGTGGGATGTTATATATATATATATATATAAATGGGTTATGCCCTGACCGAAACCATATTTAGTTTTTCTCTAGATAATGATCAATGCATAATATAGCTATAGCAGGCCCCACCCCCATCATAAAATGTCTAATGAATCCCTCAAAGTAATGGGTAACAAATAATAAACATAAGTATTCCTATTTAAATTTTCATAAAATATTTATATACATTACTCAATAAATATAAATAATCCTAAACCATCCATAGTTTTATGAATGGTATTATCATAGTATATCCCCAATCAAACTGATTAAATATAATCACAATATATAATAATGATTGTATCATTGGGTTATATTTCCATTTAATTAGATGTGAATTCTTGTAACGTCTTCATATATGGGAATAAAATTTAAATTATCACAGTCAATGTTTCCCACATAAAATTACCTATATATGGAAGTCAATATTTCAATTTTTAAAATAAAAAAATTATAAAATATTTTCAAAATAATTTTCCCTGAAAATTGCATTAAAAAAATACTTCATTGATTATAAAGAAAAAAATTATTCAAAAAATATTTTGTAAACTTTTGATTTACACATCAATGAAATGAAAATATTGATGGATGATAACTTAATACATGTATTATAATTTTAAAATAGAATTCCTTTTACATAGTATAAATCATAGAAAAATTATATATTTATAAATATAAAAGAACACTAAGTTTATATATTTTTGTAAAAAAAATAAATCATGGGTAGTAATATATTTGTTAAATAATTTGGATAATTAAAAAATTTTAAACATTTTTAAAAAACATATCTTTCAAAGAAAAAATATTTTCTATCTTAGAGATAAATAAAGATAGATTTTCTTAAAAAATCATAATAATTTTAATAAAAAAAGATAAGGAAAAATTTTTATATTATATTTAAATGTTCATTAATTATTATAAAATAATGAAATTTATTTATTTTAGCATAGAAATGTGAAATAATTCCTTTAAATTGTCTTAAATAAAAATAGTAAAAAACAATGATGAGATTGTGAAATAAAACATTACGATATTTGTAAATTTAGAATCATATAACCAAAGACAAAAATAACAAAATATTAAACATTAGATATAATTAAAAATAATAATTCATGATATATCATACCAAAAGTGCAGAATATACTATACATAATAGAAATTATTGGTCCTACAACGATCGAATGCGGGTTTGTTGGCGGCGGCGGCGTGCTAGCATGCGACTGGGGTTTCATTTATAATGGGATTTCCCACTGGGCTCTCAAGCCATTAGATCTCTGGCCTTTGAGACTTTGGACTCGTTATGGGCTTTTGGGTTTTCCCTTCTCCCACAAAAGGGGTTTGTAGGTTTTATTTTCTTTTTAATAAATTGGTACACCCCCACCTTTACTAGTATTGGAAAATATGGCGTATGTCTCATCAAATTAAAATTGAGATTAGAAACACAAACCTTGTGTTAGACTAATCATTCACTTTATTTACCTTCCTGAATAATAATATTATGATAATAGTTTACATAAATAATGTCCATTTAGAGTTTATTTTTCATTTAATTTTTCTCATTACTATTTTATATATCATTACATAATCAATTATGATTATGTTGAATGTTTCGACGATATTTGGATTATGTGTCAAAAAGTTAATTGGTAGGCAGACTATGGTGTAAGTGGTCATTATTTAAAAATATTAAGAATAAAAATCATTATATAGTTATGATAATTATATATTAATTATTATTTTAAAACCAATAATGAGATATGGTTTTGGAAATTTAACTATCATACAATCATGAATAATGTTTTCCATACATATGTAAGAGTAAAATTTAAATTATACACAATTCATTATATAAAGAAGTGATGTGATATTTTAACCTTCTATAATGATAATAAATAAAATATATCATATTATTTATTTTAAAATATTTATAAATATTATTAATGTGGTTTATTGCTTAAATTGTGCCACATCTCTATGTGATATAGCTAGTACATGCAAACATGAATGATGATGTAATTTTTATTTTCAAAAAATGTAATATTAAAATTTAATAATGATTAATATTTACTAAATATCATTTTTTCATTTATACCACATATATTAATTAAAATCATTTTTATTACCTTCCATGTAATGCCTTGGTGAAAAAAGGATCACGTCGCTTTGCATGGAAGCATTCCTGCACACAAATTAAAATTGTTATATTATCCACTATAGAATGGAAATTAATAAATGATACATGATATAAGGAAAAAATATGAATGATTATTTTGAAAATATCATTTATGTACTTTGGATCCATCATCGGGACCAATTTTGAGATGTTTTAATGGAAAATTGAATTAGATCAGTTCTGGAGGTGGTAGTCCACCGTACACAAGAATGATGTTTTCATAACCCATTTTATCAATGTGGGATTGATTTTAATTCGTGAAATTATTAAAAAAACAGCTACATATATGTGTAATCAATATTTTTTTAAACAATCATGGTTTAATAATAATTTATGGAGGTGGATAAAAGAAAAATTTGAACACCCATGGATGAATGCTAACTATTCTTTAAATAACATCAATATGTTTTCACCAATACCATCCAAGGATGTATTTTTAACTAAAATAATGCTTTTAGAATTATGGACAGTAATATGGTATGTTATTTTTTATGATAAGTGAAAACACAAAAGGTTTTGATAGTGTGATAAATAATATTGATGAGATTATGTGATGTGAGTGAAACACCTGTAATCTTTTGAAAGAAAAATGTGCACCCAATATTGTCAGAATAAAATGGGTCAATAATGTTGTAATATATATTATAATACATTATAGGGTCAAAATAATTCCATGAAATTAAAATTTTAAACGTTTTATGCCAATTTGACCCTTTTATTTTTAGTTAAAACCCTCTCTCAACTCATTTTTACGTCAACAACAATAATTATTTTTTTACTTTTTAAATATTAAGTTTGGGAAAAAATAAATTTTACCTAATATTAAGAAATAAATTATTCTGATTAAAAATATGGAATCAAGTTTACATATTCCATTAAAATTGTTTGAAAATGGTAATTAACAATTTGTCACTAAGATATGATGAAAAAGTATATTGTGAAAGAAAAATATACAACAGTTAATGATGTTTTAATATAATAATTCAATATGAAAATAATATAAATGACCCCACCAAAATAACAACTAGTAAATTATAGTAACCAATTATATAGTTCTTATAGAATCATGGTTTTTTGTTTTCTAATTTATCTAAAGTATTATGATTTTTTAAAAATAAATATTTTAAACTGGCCTAAGTGTAATTGTTCATATATAATATTTGTTGAATTATATTCATTCTAGAAAAGAAAATTTATTGTTTTAATATATCAGGGTGTTTCTTTCTTCCTACATTAAAAAAGTTTTGACCTTATAAAATAAACATGATATTGTTATCAAAGGAATTCCATTTGTAAAAAATAATATTAAAAAATAGAAAAAAGGAGAAAAAAATCCAATTTATAAGGGAGATAAGGAATTATTAAGGTCATCTAGAATAAAAAATAAAAAGTATCCCATGTTGGAAAATATATGTGGGAAATTAATAAAAATTTAATGATGAAAAGTTTAAATATCTATATAGTGATATAGGCCACTTAGCACAAATAAGTGGGTGATCAATGGAATGTTAAAGAACTCAAAAATATAAATTGATTGTTATCCAGATGACCATTAAATTCCTAAATTATTACTATTATAGGATTCTAATTTTATTCCTTGACCATTTTTACAAATTTCAAAAATTAGTTTACTATCAATGAATTTTAGGAAATATATTAACATGATATATTTCTATTATATTAGAAAACTAACATCTATTGATTTTTATTATGTAATTTCCAATTTATCACCAACTCTATTAAATGAATCTCAAAAATTATATGTATTATTCTAGAAGCACTAAAAATTACATTTAATGGATCATAATTTCCATCATGGAATAATAATTCATTCTGTCAATCTATTCTCATTATTATGGAAAAATGATTAACACATATTACTCAATATTCATGAATAACCATATAGTGAAGTAATAAATACATTTCTAAAAAGTCATGTATAGATAATTTTATACCATTTCATAAATGGTTATCCTTATAAAACTTCCAAAAGTTAAAGATAAACAAATTATAAATTTGGATACTATGTCTCCAAAATATATTTATCAATATTTTTTCGTAGGTAGATAGTTATATCCTAATGACATTATCCATTGTAATGTTGTAATAAACCCAACATAATTATATCTAGATCATGAATATATTAAATATTTCTTCTTCAAAAAACAATATCTTTTATAATCCTCATACATTTCTAGAATTTCAATAATAAAATGAATTTATAATATAATTCTTGGATTCAAATACACTAGAAAAGTAATCATTCCTCATCATTAATAGTAATAATATAAATAGGAACACAATCCTTTAGCTTATTTTGATGTTCCCATAAATCACGGAGAATTCATTTCTGTTGTTCCCCATCTCCATGTAGTGGAATAATTGAACATTGGAATATTCTTTCATCCCCTTGAAATCTTGAACAAGGTGGCCATTTTCTCCATACATGATTCAATATACCTTATATTTTTTTTATATCCTATGTTGTTTCCTTCCATGAGTATCAAAAGTTGGGAAATAATTCATGACTTTCTCCCCTTTACCATTTTTTGGTCATTCTTTTTTCCACTTTCTGCTATTAAAATACATTAGACTTGGAGACTTAATTCTATATATTTTCATCATATCATATTATTTCAACATAAGAAAATAATTCATTGTAGAATTGTTTCCCTCATTGGATTGGCATAATACCATAAATGAAATTGTTAAAATTTACTTTGATATTTAATAAATTGTCCGTAACATGCCTTTTAACTTTGAAAAGGTTGATTAAAAATAGATTCATAATCCACCTATTCTAATCATATAATCAAGAACTGTATTTCCTTATCCACTTAGTCATGGGGAATTTTTTTTCAATATGTGTACCTTGATAACCATTCACTACATGATTTATATATAATCTTCATCCTTAGTGTTTTGAACAAAATACAACCATTGAGCCATGTCTCCTATGATATTATACACTACCATCATAACATTCTCCATTTCACTACATCACATATTCAGATACTTATTCTCTATCAAACTTATATATATGTCACCTAAAATTGATTTTTAATCCCATTTAATTACCGAGGTTTATGATGAATGAAGTATTTAATCATTATTACAATTTATGGTGTATCATTAGACTACTCCAACAAACAAATGATACAATTCATAGCTGATTAAGATACCATATTATGGTCATAATGTGATCATTTCAAGTTTCACCTCTTGCTACAGATTCATTATATTTATATAGAGGAAAATCCATATATGGAGTATGTGTTCTGATATGGTTCTCATCCCATCTATTGGGTTTTATTTCAAAACAATGGAATATTATATATTAGTTTATAAAATTATGAAATAATTTTCATTATTGTATAAAGGTTAAATTATTTTCATATATTGAAAATATGATGCATTTATATTATCATAATAATAAAAAATATCATCGGGTATATATTTATTTTCAAGTTCCTTATAATGGTTTGTACAAAATATTTGAATTATCTTCTCAATATATCATATGAGTGTCAAACTCAATGCATAGAATGGATTTTTTTTTCGTGTTTGAGGTGGCGATCTGGTAAATATAAAATCACAATTTTAATAATTATTACCCTAGGGTATATCTATTATAGAACCATGACTAATTTTATATCTATAAATAGATGCATGTTATAGGAAAACCACCTAATCACTTCTTTATCAAAACATCAATAAATACTTTTATAATTATCATCAATGTCTATCAAGGGATTTTGTTACCACATTAGTGTTGTACTAAATCCAACATCCAATGATTCTAACATACTTACATTGATGCAATTTGTAGTGAAACAGACCCCTGTATCCCTAAAATATTGTCTTGTTTGTTACATTGGATTAAGTTACAAATAATATAATCCTTGAGGACTGAGTAGTTTAGTATTCTTCGTAAAATGGATATAAACAAGAAATTTGAATTAAATTTTTAAACATAAGATACATAAATATTTATCTTTATAAATCCCATTATTTACCTAACAATGTCACTTTATATGAATCGATAAATACTTATGTGTGTCTAGGGGACAATAAAACATAATAAATGGGGTAGATCATATGCTCAATATGGGTAAAAATATGTTACAAATTATGGTCAAATAATTAATAATAAATATGGAATTGAAAATAGATAAAACAAATTATATATTATCAATAAATTCAGAATAAAATTTTATGAAAGAAATATGATCCAATTATTCAATATAAATATTAATGTTATATTGAAAAAAATACTATTAATATTATAACTAACCATATAATCACATGGAGTATAAATAATTTAAGTCATAATTATTGAATTAATAATGATGTAAATATTAAATATATTGTCATGTAGTTTTTCCAAGACATCTAACATCATTAAGGCCTTATTCCATTGCATTTATATAAAAATGTGAGGCCTCATCCAAAAAAATGTCTTCTTTATTCTCATGAAATCCATCGATTCATCGAGGGGTTATATTAGGCCCAACAATCACATACTAATTCCAATTAATTACTCATATAAATTTGGGTGAAAGATTATCAACAAAAAAAATAAATAATCAATCTACCTTATAAAATAAATATAATTTCTTTAATCAATACTCATGACTATATACCATCCAGAGTTCATTTAATGGTGTCAATACAATACTTCTCTAGTCAAAGTCATTCTAAAACATATAAAGAAATAATAATTTATATATCATTGGAATATATCCCCAATAAAGCATACATGACATCATCTATTTTCTTCTTATATGGTAAGTCATTTTGAAAGATCAAATTTCCATTTTTGGGGGAAATTAAACATTCATTGAAAATAAACCCTTACATTTAAAAATAGAATGTTCAAAAAATATTGTCAATAACCTTTTCATTAAATTTTATTTCCATAAAATAAAATTTAATAAAAATTAGGGAAAAAATACATTAAAAGGGATATTTTAATCTCAAAAAGGATGTTTCAATTCTAAGATGGTATAGAAGGGGGTAATTTCATACATTTTGTATATGTTTATAAGAAAATTTATTTTCTAATATAAAATTTAATAAAAAGTTTAACAGTATGAAAATAATTTAAAGATTACTTGTAATCAATTTTTCAAAAAGATATATCCAAGTTTTAAATTTCATTAATATATCATTTTTATAAATATTAAAAAAATTGAATAAAAAACATTGAAGACATGTTTTATAAGAAAATGAGATTTTATCCTATGAAATAAAGAAAGTGAAAATTTATTTCAAATCATTTCATAATCATTTTATGTAACAAAGAGTGGTAAAATTGTACTATTACATGAAAAAGGACGTGAATGACTTGAGGATAAAGAAATTAAATTATTTTATGATATAAATATATTATAATTCCACAAAAAATCTTAATAAACAAACCTAAATAATAACGAGACTATGAAATAAACAGTAAAAACTTTGGTAAATTAGGAATCATAATCCCCAAGAAAAAAAAATATAAAAAAATTGATTAATATGAAGTTAAATTAGTTCATGACGTATCATTCAAATAGATATTATATACCCCACAAAAGATAAATTAGTGGTACATATAGTGAATGTTTCAAGAAAAAAAGTGTGATGAGAAACCCCTAACATGAGACTGAATTGTCACATAAATTTTTTATATTCATTAATAATAATCTTATGTCAATTATTTAGCTATATATGAATAATTTTTCATTTTATAATTCCTTTTATTTTTCTTATTTCCATGTTATATATTATTGCATAATCAATTTGGTTTACATCAGATTTATTGATGATATCTGAGTTATGTGTTAAAAATAAATTTTGTAGGTTGTGTCTTGCCAAAGTGGTATTTATAAAAAAATATGAAGAATAATAATCATTATATAATTATAATTTTAATACATAAGCAATTATTTTAAAAACAATAAATAATGACTATTATGAAAAATAAAATTTGTTATAATCTTAGAAAAGTCATAATGTATGTAAGCATAAGTTACATTTACCTTTTAATTTATCATTATACAAAGAAGTTACGAGATATTTTACATTTATTGAATTTTAATAATTTTATATATAACATATTATTTTTGTAAATATGTTTATATATAATATATTTGTGTATTGGTGATGAAACATTGTCACATTGCCTAGTGATGTTGCTAGTTCATTCACATAGAAATGATGATATAATTTTTCAACTCAAGAAAAAATGTTAAATTAAAATTTCCAAATGATAAATATTTCATGAAATTCATAATTATTTCTTGTAAATAAAAAATATTCATTAAAAATATAGTTATTAAACTCCATGTAATGTGTTGTTAAAAAACAATCACATCACATTGCGAGTTTGTAGTCCTCCTAACACACGAGAATATTTATTGTATCCCCTAAAGAATGGAATTTTTTAATATATGAATGATTTAATATCCCAAATATAATTATTATAAAATAATTATAATACAAATTTCTAAACACATTATTTCAATAATCATACCCAACCATGGTAGATGGTAATGGAAAATAAAATGAAACCAGTTTGTGAGGTGGTAGTCTTCTATACACATGAATGATGATTTAATAACCCATTTAATAGAAGTATAAATCGATATAAGACATGATCATCTTATAAAATAATAAAAATATATAGATGATTCTGATTTAATTATATTATAACTATTTTATTATAATTTTTATTTCTAGAGGTATAAATAAATTAAGAAAACATAATGATGAATGTTACATATTCTTCGAGCAACTTCTTTAGATTGCATCAACTCATTACAATTTTGGAATTACTTACAAAATAATGAGTTTATAATTAGGGGAGGTAATTTGGGAATCCATTTGGGAAAATATTTTTTATATCCAAAATGGTTTTAAGGTTTCAAGAAGTTAGATAGGGATGACCTTTTATAATAGAGTTTAGTGGAATAATTGTAGTTTTTAATAAAAATGGTGAACCCATGTTTTTCACATGAAAAAATCCACCAAAATACATATCTATAGATATTTATACATCATGGTGTCCGAATATGAACATAAAATACAATTTACCCATGATTATATTAAATTTCAACCACATATTTTTAGTTTAACCCTTGTTGAATCCATTTTTACTATATCCGTGATAAATAAATTTTACTTTTTCACTATTCATATTATTCTAAAAATACGTATAACTTATTAAAAAATATAAATAATAATAATTAGAGTATGTAATCAATTTTTCCCAATTCTATTCACATTTTTGGAAATATTTATTTTAATATTATTCATAGATACATAACGAGAAAGCTGTTTTTCAATGTGAAAATGATGAAAAGTTATAAAATAATTTTTAATTTTAATGAAATCTAAAAATGGTGAATATTAAAAAATTATAAAAATTGATATATAATTGAAATATTATTTCATAAATATAAATAATAATACAATTTTACATTGTAAATAATTTACCTAAAATGGAGTCTTCATGTAAAAGTCAATATTTTTCAGTATTCATCACATAATAAAAAATTTATAAAAAATACAAATCATTTCCCCAAAATAAAATTGATTATTTTATTATAATATTATGATTATTTTTTCATATATATTTATTAATTTTTTTAATGATTAATTTTAAATTATGTTTTCAAAGAGCAACTAGATCATTATTTTAAAAAAATACAGTTTTTCCCCAACATATCTTTTCATTTAAATGACCACTATTTTATTTATAATAAATATCTAACAATATTTTTCATAATTTAGTTAGTACTATTCATAACCACAAATTTATTGGATAGGTTATAATGGTATACTATATTATAGTTCTTTTATACTCAGGGCAACCTGTTCTATATTCTATTGATGTGAATAAATTTATTTAAAAATATGTTTTTAAAAGTATAAGGTGTAACGTCTCTGTTCCGGAAGCCACCCAGAGGTGCCCTGTACCCGGTAAGTCACATGGCCTCAAACGCATTTCCCCAAACACCAGAGGCTACCGACTATCAGCGAGATCATTGGTTGTGATAGTGGGAAAACTATGCCCTCATTGGCAGAGTACACAACCGAAGAAAAAAATATACAACAGCAGAAACTGTAACCATCCATACAAGAGAAAACTATAAACAACGAAAGACTAATAGAAATAAACTGGAGCACAAACACATTTATATAAAATGCTGCATGATACATATATCTAGGAAAGAATCCAAACAAGTCACAATCCTGAATAAAATACTAAACCAAAGTGAAATAGAAAATGGTAAACTCCTCAGCCTTGGAAGCCATAGCTTGGTCCCTTGCTCTCCAGCTCTATAACAAGTCAAGTACATGAAGTAGAAGTATGCTTTCCCTTATCTGTACCTCCAACAATATAGTCTGTTTGGGCCTAAAAGCATGGACCAAACAGGGTGTGAGACAAGGTCCCAGTAGGCAACCACCCAAAGATCTATGCCTAATAGTCAGTGAATACATGGAATGTAAAAGTATAGAAAGCAGTAAACAGGAAAGCACACAACAGCTACAATCCACAGTGTCTAGTAGAGAAAGTACACAAGTAACATCCAATCAACAGGTAGAACAATAGGTAACCCCTTGGGTAATTCTCATAGCATAACCCTGATGGTTCAACCTACAAGTACTAGCAACCCTCTAGGAGGCACACACAGTCTCACCCTTCTGGCTCTTCTTAAGAAGAACAAATAGACTATCTGAGGAAACACTCACCGTCAATTCCACCTATAGTCTCATATCGTACTAAAGGCTCTCTAGGAAAGCACTCAATGTCTCATTCCCCCTGTGGCCTGCGTCAAGGAACTACAGAATCTCTAAGGAAGCACTCAATGTCAATTCCCCATGTGGTCTCGCATCTTAAATTAAAGAAACTTTGGAGAATCCCTTACATCCATTCTCCCTATGGTCTACTACAGTAGGTTCTCACAGCCCCATGTAAAACAACATGCATAGCATGACTATCACCCCAAGTAAACCTCTTGAATTACTTGGATATCATTCTAAGACACAACATCATAACAGTACAACCGTTCCACTATCCTACAACTTGGAATGAAAACTGGCTAAATGCCTAACAGGAAAAACACACTTGGAAAACATCCAGAGCACAATAAAGATTACCCTATTCACAAGTAATATCCTCTACTCAGGAATATAAGCAAAGCAGACAAACAACAAAGGAAAAACAGGAAACACACAATACCTCATTCAATGGAATTGGTGAAATTGCACAAAAAATTCAAAGACTTCCTATAGAAAGGAACAAACCACCTACCTCGAACCAAGGAGATCGATATAATGGAACCACGATGATTGATTCTCCCTAGAATGGTTTATATCTAGGAAAACACACAAAACTCTCAACCCATGATATCTTGAGAAATAAGAGGAATTGGAAAAAAAATATCTAGGAGAAGGAAGGGCTTACGGCTACGGTTCCAACGCAATTGACGGTGGTCGATTTGGAGAACAGACGGAGGCTCGGGGGCTCAGGGAAGTTTTGCGGCCGTACGGTTTCCCTCAGATGAAGAACCTGAAGAAGACGCATGTTCTATCCTTTAGGAGCGACCCCGGTCCATTTAATGAAAAAAAGAAAGTACACAACGTGTACTTATGGGGTACACAGAGTGTACTTGGCCTTTCTGTATTCCGGTTTAAGCGGCCTCCACATCGCCCCTACACACTGTGTGTGTGGCCCGGACACTGCCAGCACACGGCCTGGCGCTGCATCAAAGTACACGACATGTACTTATAAAGTACACAACATGTACTTAGAAAATTTCTAGATTTTCTGATTTTTCTCAAAAAACGACCAGAAAAGGAAAAACATACCTAAAATGAAGATCCAGGTTCTTACATAAGGTGTTTTCATTCCTTCCAATAATGGATTTGAGTGTCATTTACACTATAAAAGTCTATTTTGTTTATTTAAAATATTTTTGTTTGAAGTCTTTCATAGTGTAAAAGTTGAATAATTGATTTAAGGATAACATGAAATGTATATTCCTTTTATACAATCACCCTATTTATCACACATAGGACTTCCAGCAAGCTAACTAGATGATTAGAATTAGTTTTAGCATGTCGATTTAGTCACATGATTCCACAATAGGTTAATTATTGAAAATAATTATAGAATATATGAAATGAAGGATGAAAAATAGTGGATCATTATGTTAATATATATATGTTAACACTCATGAAAAGAAGTCATGTACATCACCTAACATGTACAAATCATCAGAAAACAATCTAAAATGTCAACCAAATGAAATGAAACAGTTGTACATATATGCATTGACCATGTTATGAATTTTAAGAATTGTATCAAGATCATGCTAAACCCATCTAACATGTTATAAAGATAATGTGACACTCTAGTATGTGTGAGTGTTGATAACTAAAATACCATTATATGCGACACATGGATCCTTTGAAATTGTTATAACATGTACAAAATATCATGTGATAGACTTGGATGTGTGTTCTTAAATAATGAAAAGAATCTTTGAAATATCAAACCATCTATACATTGGACCTTGATTAAGTTAGTTAGATCACATAAAAGTCACTATAATACTTGTCTATACATCCTCATACATGTCATTTATACAACTGGGAATTTTACAATATAAAACTTTAGAATTTCAAGCATAACAAGAAAATAACCCAAGACATGATAAAGTTATCTAGTAGACACAATCATAAATATACTATACTGAACTATAATGACTCAAGTAGAAAATTAAAAATGATATTTAGGACACCTTATTTAGAAAAAGCCTCATTTGGAATCCACCCTAGTTTATGTCACACCATATTTATGTTGCCTTCTCTTATAGAACCCCAATATTCTCACGAGTCTATAATCCTTCTATTTACATTATCTAATGGGATGTGGGATATATATGGGTATTCATTTAAGTGTAATCCCTGACCATTCCCATAGGTTCCTCAAAATATGCATTAATATTCAATTGAGTTCAATGTACGAGAACTCTATTTTTCCAATAATATGTATATGTGGGACACCATCCTATGACTTATAATATATATAAACAACTCTTATAGGGAATCCATATGTTTATGTTTTACAAATATATATATACTCATTGATGGTTGTTAATTTTACCCCTTTTTTCTCACATTTAACATTAATCACATTGCAATAGTTATTTCCAATTACCATATCGCTCACAAAACATATGTTCCTATTCTTGGTAAATATTAGTATGTGTTTCATATTTATTGATAAGATACAATTTCCCTCATATATGAGAAATCCACATCGGTCTATGTTCCAAATTCATTTCCATGTTGTTCAATTTTTTGGTAAATTACCCGTCATGGAAATTATGTTACTATCACTACCAATACGTGTGTTATGGTAAAATTAAACAACATTAAATCTGATTCATTTTATTATAAGAATATGAAAGGAACATTCTAAAGGGTTGAATTCAATAACTAGAGCCTATGTGACCTAATAGTTTTCCATTATGTATGACATTAAACCACATTTCATGACATTAAGTTAATTACGTGGAGTTTCTTTGTTGTCACACAAAATTATATAGTACACCTTATAAAGGACACATCTCATCTTCAAGACACAAATCACCTTTTTTGTATTGAAGTAAACTCTTCAGTACATTGTAATATGGATTTAAAATACAATCATGTACCCATTATAAAGAAATATTAAAAAAATATATAGAGGACCACAAGTGTGTTTGTACATTTATATATATATATTCTCATCAATTGAATCCCTTTTACACATAGAAGGATTTTACACCTGGTGATTCTATCAGGGCAAGTAGTCTAATATCAAGATATTGAATACATTAATGAACATATCTTTAATCAATAAAAGTGTCCCTAAATAGGTAATAATTCAGCATCAAAAGGGTGTGATGAGGCCAACCTCATATCCTATGGACCAAAGTGAATTCCGTGGAATCATTGGGGTTTATACCCCTAGTGACCACCTACAATTCTAAATAATATATATACCTAGACATGGATATATAAGTTAATGGGATATTATATACAAGATGAAATTTTAAAAATACTGTTAATGATCATGTTTCCATACCTTAATCCCATAAATTCAATCACCAGTTATCATATCTCTCCAAGGTAAAAAATTAATAATGAATAAACCATGAAATCTGGTAATGATAGAATAACTAAAATATTATTGGTTTTAGGCATTCATATCTAAAAAACCCAAGATATAACAAAACCAATCCACCATAATTCGATAGAAACTAAATGTTGACCCCAATGTGAATATCATAAATAATTAAATTTATTATTTTACAATACATTATGATATTATGTTTCACATTTCGAATTTAAAAAAAATTATTCTTCATTATATAAAACATTTTAATCCTGGAACCCCTGATATAAATTTATTCTCCCAATGAAAAATAAATTTGAGAAAAATGGTTGAAATGTGAAAAATAAAGGACAATTGTTTTACATTTTCACAACTAATTAATCATTATTCACACTTGTGGTGATGGGATAGTATGTGGCATTGTTATTTATTTTCCTTATCATTGGAAAAACTACAACCATATACATGTTGACCCAAGATCATGTATTAATATAGATAATTTTATAGAACCACATATATAGAAGTAAACCCATAGGGTCACAATATATCCTCACCCACCAGACACCTTCAACATTCGGTGGATAATCAAATGGTTTAGTCATACCACCAAAATTGAATGAAATAAAAACTCAATGATACATATTATTTTCTCTTAATATTATTAACAGAAAGAAATTCTCATCTAGGTAAAGACTCAATGAAAATATTGGTTCTTGTTTCCAAAAAAAATCACAATGAAATTATATCGCAAAAAAATGAAAATATATACCTTTCCATGTCTTTGAAAGGTGGATCATGGAGTCCATTATGGATCCATCATGGTTAGTATCTTACAAGTAGGGATCATGTTATCTTCCATATCCACCATCATCCCACTGCTTCCCATTATTACAATTTTAAGAGTGCTACCCAAATAAAAAACCACCCTAGAAACACATGAATGGGTTCCAAAGATGAATCTCTGGGGGTGGAATGATGTGGATAATAATGAGTTGGATTATATCCTGTCATCTAGTGATGATCCCGTAAGTATATTCTAGACGAATCTAGGGGTGGATTATATCCCTTCTCACTGATTTCATGTCTACATGTAAATTTATATAGTTTGAATGGTAGAAGAAAATATCTCCCCCAGCATGATTATTTCCCCTCAGTATATTCCAATGGATATAAGAAGACATGAGTGGTTTTATAACCTTTCCACAATCATAAAAGTTTACCAGTTTATCATGGAGACTAAAAATACATAGGCCAACATTTCTGAAATCCCCTCGCTTATGTGTCAATATATTCATGAAATAGATCATGAAATCCGTCGATATATTCATTAACTAATAATTTTAAAGGGACATGCATATATTTTATCAGCATATATAATACAGCGCATCAATTTGTTTAGAATGAAAATGTGGATACTCTGTAGAATGTATATATTCTTACTCCCAGGATGATAATTTGTATATTTTGGTAATGGATAAGAATGATGTCTAAGCTCATATCCCTATTTCAAATAGCGATCACAAACCTAATTTGGAACATGTCTTCCTACAAGAACATATCTATATAACCAATTATCAACAGAGTATTCCAATTAAGTACGAATTAAATCATTTTCACACTATAGCTCGAGATCCCCATGATATTCTATAACATTCCATAATATTGAAACATATTATTATCAAAATATTCCAGTGAACTACTCTAATGGAACATTATTATGCTCATATACAGTCTCCAACCAATGGGGTCTGAGATAATATTTCCATAACCATAGTGTATGAAGATATCCCAAAAAATGAATCTACTAAACAAAGTCTATTAGCATATGGAAGATATAATCATATCCAAGCATCCACTAATTAATGACTACACCATCATCCTTAAGTGGAAGCATACATGAATGCTCATATCCTTTCTACTATTGTAATGGATTGTCAGAATTTTCAAACGGTAAATGAATATTTGAAAAATGATCATATACCCACAAAAAAACCTTGGTGGGAATGCATATGAAATCACATAAAAGGTAGGATAATATTACTATGGATAATATAGTATATCACTGTAATACTACAACATCTTCTCATTAGTGAAAGAATATTCCCATATAAATATATGTTTATTGACATATTATAGAAATTGTAATGAAGTATCCCCATATCATTTCTTATCCAAAAATATAGGAAAGAATATTCTTTCCCTAACATATAATGAGTCTTAAATCCCTAGTTTTATTAATGGATGTTTTATTGTGATTTTTCAATGAATTTATTTAACAGCTCAACAGATCATCGACTCATAACTAAAGAAGAAGGTGATCATTACATTGATAGATCTTCTCCTTGTTGAGAGGAATTGGATTTTATTGAATCTATTGTTGATGCCCACTATGGGAAACCTACTCAATTTAATATCTCTCTTGGAAATGGAAATCCTCATCATACCCCGACTCCTTCGTATGGATGGATACTCAAAACAAAACCAGATTTTTATTTATAGGTTCTAGAAACATCAGGGTTAACCATATATAATACCACATCAACTATCATCATCAATTCACTATGGTAAGTAATAAACCATGGAAAAAACCTATATAGTCTAACTAGGTGGATTCGTGTAAATGTAACAAATTGGATTCAAAAATTGATTTATGTATAGTGTTCTCTAAAAAACACCTCACATTTATGTTCATCCCCATCACAACATGGGACTATCATATCCCACAAGGTATAGAAGAAGGATTGAATTTCATTACCTACACAAATTTATGTGGAAAAATCCCCAATATATAATGAATAGAAACCACCTATTTTTATCATAATATGTTTAAATTTAAACAATAAACATACATAGTATTCAAATATACTTGGAAGACATATCTATGTCATATGACCCAAAACCGAAAACATAAAAACAAAAATCAACATAATAATTACCTCTATTACACTACAAATCTTCATCAAAAGTACATTGAAGCCTCATTATATATTTTTATATAAGGATGGGGTATGTATGGAGTTTTTCAATTAACTACATCCATGGGAAAGTATAAATTCCCAGTTATGGTATCTTGTATTGTCATAGGCCCATGAAAAATAACGAGACATGGAAATTACATAGCCATTTGATCAATATAATGATATTTACATACATTAAAAATATAAAACATCATGAACTGATGGATACTACAACAAAGAGATTCCTAATCCAGGACCCTTGAAAAAAAGGGTTCTCATTTTAGACATGGAAGATGAATTTTTTTTCATCCTAAAAACTACCTATAAAAAAGGAATCCCTTAATGGATTTCTACTATACCCTGCTCAAACACATGATTAATTACATCAGATCAAATGTATCAAACCAAAATCTACCATAGCTACCATTGAGGAGTGAACACTTCCAATATGGATGGGTAAAATTTTACCACCTCATCCACCCTTCATGAAATCAATACATGCGAGGATTCTAGAAACATTGAAATAAGATTAAAACCAACACTATACCATAGTGATTGGTATATTTTTATATCAATCACCATCAACATGTTCATTCCACCCAGAGAGGGTACTGTAGGAATCATAAATGATTCTATATAATCTAAATCTCATAGGGATGAGTGAATTGATATTTGAATATCCATCTATGAATCAACCATATCTGTGGCTTAAACCATTAAATCCTGATGAAAAAAATCATAAAGTGCCAATAGAAGCATTGTATCATCCCTATACCATTTGGTTATTATAATTATTATCATTATAAACATCCTTGAAGGAATATATCTTCACTATGTGGGGAGGTAAATACAGAATTTTGGCATCACATATATTCCCTCCCGCCAATGAGACACACCCTTACTATTCGAGACCCATTCAAAAAACATACACAAAAAATATAACAAGATCATTATTTAAAATCCAAGACACGAGGAAAGTTTGGTAAATGCAATCAATCATTAGAGGGGTTAAAAGTCAAAATGGTCAAATATTTATAGCGGTTGGATAAATGACCATTATACATCCTTTGAATTAGGATTTATAAGTACATTGTCAGCCTATTCAGTTAATTTTAATGGTATAACTACCATTTATCAACATGAATCAGTGAATTCTATCAAAATCAATAAAATTGATTATGTGGATGAAGAATAAAACCCAGAGTGATGCAATGTAGAGAACATATATTGAGAAGAGAGAGATGTAGATGCACCAACTAAGGATACAAAATTAATGAATAATAAAATGATCTATAACATTGGACCTCCAAATTATGAATTTTCAGTAATATATCTAAGAGCCACTAAGGATAATGGTAATGGTGTGGCTACTTTCCAATCACCACATAAGAGAACCAAAATAACATTATTATAGCAGTAAATAGAATGATATGAAAATGAGTTAAAAAATATCATACAACATAATGAGAAATTAATCATCAGAAAAATTATTAAAATGTATTATCTTCATAGAGAGACAAATATCCCTCCTCCAATATGAAATGAGAGTGATAATCAACAAATAAGTGTATAATATGAGTTCTAGGCTTGTTTAAGATCTAACAAACTAATCTACATAAATGAGTTTTTTGATTATGAAATCAACATTACTCCATTATAGTGATATCATATCCCCCATTAGAGAAATTATTTAATTCATGATGTGATCCAAAATCACTGGTATATGAAAATGGGTCAACCTCATCCATCCTCCACCACTCCCTAAAAGGGAGGTGTAATAGATAGAGGTTCTTAAAAAATTTATCAATACCATCAAATAAATGGATATTCAAATAGAACACCACAAATTATTATAAACATCATTACAATATTAATATATATATATATATATAATTGCATTATGAAACATTTCCACCACCCCATATCATAAATCCTTTATCATGAACCTTTAATGGTGCTGGAGAACTAGAAAAGAATCTCACACACACCATCTATCGATTTAACCTAATATTGGGACCTTGATATTTGTTGTGGGATCCAAATTGATATTATTTTTAAAAACATGTATAGGGAACGAATTCATTTGGAATATCATTTCTCTTCCATGATACACTAAGGCATTGGAAGACTATTACCATCTATTTCATAATAAGTTCATCTTTACACTAGGGAATGAAAAATTTAGACCTAAGAATAGATCTTTAGTCAATTATTTTTGTGTTTAACCGATTAAATCAAATTTTTTCTCTCATAGGATCATATAATAGAGATATATAATGAAAACTATCCTGATGAGTTGGAAACATGTTTTATCTCGGTGAGGAATCTTAGTGTATTATGTGAGTTTGCAGAGATAGAACAACCCCTATAATATTCCATTTATTGAACTGAAGATAAATTTTATCCCACTCCCATGATTCAGGGATAATTTATCAGTAAAAAATAAACATCTACTTGTACAATCAATCCATTTTAAATTCATATTCCAGAACCCTTGGTGTACAAAATTTTATGGTGACTCTCGTCGAGTTGTAACATCTGAAAAATCCAAATAATCTAGAAGAAAAAATCGTTCAGGGTCACCCATGATTTTTGGAATAAATAAAAAAATCATAAAACATATGAAATTAGAAGGAACAATGGTAATAAATTACATTCACGGAAAATAACTCACTCCAAATACCAAATAATTTGAAACCAAATGAGTTATACCTCACTAATCATCCTAACATCCTCTGTTACCATGGGATTAGAGATCACACCATTAATGATTGATTTTACTCCAATTTCATTATCTAATGCATTATTGAATATAAAAATATGACATTTGATAAATAAACATAATAGGTAACATGTGTAACTATTATCTAAATAGATGAAAAGGGAGGATTCAAAGTAGTTTTAGTTGAGAGTGGATAGTTGTTCGACAAATGTATGACTAAAATTATAATTGACATATTTAATGAAACATTTCTATAAAAGAATCTCAAACAAACAATTATCTCACCACATATAGATGATACATTGAACACACCCTCAATAGGTGGATGTAATCATTAGACAAAGGAATATACATAATATGAAGAGTTATATCTATCTGTTTCACATGATATGAATGATACAAACTTCCTTCCTTCAACATCTATAGAATGGGCACCGTCCCACCTAACATAAACCTACTAATATGAAAATAATTTTTTTATTTGTTGATTTAAAAACTTAATAGATCCATTCCTTGATGATGTGTAAAAATTGAGTACATGTTCCCCATACCTGTCTAGGGTGGTGGAAGTCATGGAATCAAAATTCAAGGATACATGGGAAAAAATATGCAAGGTTGATTTAATTATTCAAGTAAAACAACTATTGTGGAAATTTATGAGCCTGAGAACCAGTAGTGAGTCATCAATAAAGTCCAACATATATAAGAAGATTTGTTCACTCCCTCATGTGGTTATATGAGGAAAATAATTTAAAACTATATTCTATAAAATGTGTGATTATCTAAACATACGAAACAATAAAGAAAATCAGTGTAGCCCATACCACTAGTACTAAATGGTCTATATAAATATTCTAGAGATCCAAGACCATACACCTAAAAAATCCACTAATATGCCATATAATGATGGGAAACCCCAAAATGGTAATCATAAAACTCTAGAATAAATTATGTCATCATGAAACAATTTGAATTTGCTACATCCAAAAACTCAATCTTGCATTCTCAACATCATCCTAAATAACATAATGACTCACTCAAGATATCCCTTTATAAGCCCCAATAGTTATATATATAATTAAATATGTATAATTTTTTCAAATTTGTTACTATGACACTAAAATTCCATGTCACTATATAACTAACAGAATAGGATTAGAAATAAATTATCAAGGTACATGTCATTACCCTATATTTTTAGTATCGTATGGAAATGCCGATATCTAAAAGGATCTGGTTGATAATGGTTATAGGATCAACATCATCCCAATTTGAACGCTCTTATAATTTAGATAAGTAGAGGTCAACCCATCTACAAAAAATATAACCATTCAAGGGTGTGATGAAATCAACCAATTAAGTCTATGGATGATCATGATCAAGGTATAGTTTGGGGATATCACATATAATGACTAGTTCATGGTTATCCAATAAGAAGTAACAAAAAATTTCATTCAAGGATGTACTTGAATTCTAATCGATGTTGTAGTACCTTCAATAATTAATCAGTTGCTAAAATATCCCATAAATAGAAATATTGATATAGTACATGGTGATTGTTCCCCTGTGAGTCTTGAAAATCCATATAGTGTGAGGATGATTTTTATAAAACGAAGAAATGAATCCATTTTTGTATGATGAAATACAGGTGTAATCCCCCAAATGATTGGGGAATGACCCTAAAAATCCCCCCAATATAATCAACTATGAGTATATCGTACACATAATATTTCTTAAGGTTGAATAGATATTACCTAATGTCTATAACCCCCCCATACCTAGTGGATCTATAAAATAAATCAATCATCTATGAAATCTCATTATGAGTACTCGAGAAGTTATGGTAAATAGTGTATCCTTCAGTGTTCGGTCTTCCTTCGATAGCGAATAAGTCGCCCATATATTTTACACATTGTATAAAAGTTCTCAACAAAATCATATTTTAAATAAGTATAAGTTGAACTCATGTTTCCCCATCCTTCATTTGGAAAAGGAATCTCCACCACTAACAATGATCTTTAGTAGGTGAATATTGAAACAATAGAAGACTTCAGTCCTTGATTCATTATTGCATACATTCCTCAATAAAATGAGAATATTTATATTTAATTTATGGTGTATAATTGATACATGTTCGATTAGAATTACATAGGAATATTTGGGATGAACACAAATGTGACTCCACATCACCTTGTCTTAACCTATGTCCATCGAGGTTTCATGTTGGCATCCAAGATGATTCAACCCTCTCATGCTACTAATGTAGTCTCATAAGATGAAAAATTGATCGAATCCAATTTGATTCATGAATTTATGAAAAAATGGCTCGCCAACATCCTTTCCCTCGTGTAAAATAATAGTATTATCAGAGACTCCATCGATTTTTGATACCTTAATCAGTAGTGCCCAAATAACTATTTCACATTGATGATCACTAAATTATTGATCGATGAACCTTGTATAATCTATGTCATTTACTTCCTGGATGTGATTTTAGTATTTAATAGGATATATATGTGTCCCCTCAAGACATGGAATCCACTGCTTTTATATAACCTTTGGGTATCTTTTAATATCAATTCATTCCCATTGGATTAGAGAATGATGGTTCCATTTAAAAATATTCAATGTATCATACATTTAATAACATATTGGGGGTGAATATCTAAATTATAGGTTGATGTACTGTTATTAAAATATACATAGTGATGTGATCAACACATAGACCATCAAACAGTCATTAGGAGTTTTTGACCATAAGGAAATATGATAAATCTATTGTAGTGAGAATTTATGGAAATGTCAGGGAAATTCGTTGGCTTTGTATTACTTCACCATGGAAACAATTTTGAACATGAAAATAAATGGTCCATACCTGAAATTTTACCCTCTCACAATCATAGAAAACAGAGGGGGATCCAAGGGATCTTTTCTCACATTCAGTAATTCATAGGAAACTAGGATGGAAGTTTATCTCCCCTTAATTAAGTTAATGACATGTTGAGTCACCAACCAATTGGTTGAGGACTTCCACGAAGCATTTAATAATCTCATTGGGTGAGGAATAAACCAATTATCATTGGTTAATCTTGTTGAAAGAAATAAAATTGACTTATATAGCCTCCATAGTGAAATTTATCGTTTTACTCATTATCAATAATAATTATGTGGGGATTTATAAAATCTTCTAAAACCGTAGTGGATTAATTCTTGGTATTGAGAAGCATTATATCAATATTTATAAGAACGTTCTCATTCTCATCATTTATGTTCATATGTTGAGAGATTATATGAATCATTACAATTTCTAACTAGTCTATCATATTCAATTACTCATGTACATCCTAGGTCTTCCTATGATTATAAAGTTCTTGTCTTAATGGCCAATAATTCTGAAATATTATGACATCCAATTTGTGATGCAAAAGACAGTTAAAGGAATGAACGTTGCGAATTTTAATGTGGCACATCCCACCCCAAAAATCACACGAGTTTACAATAATTGTTCAAACAAAGAGTTTTTATATTCCAATATCACTCCAACAACATGGGAGACATATTTTTATATTTCATCCGAAAGCCCTATTAGAAAAAGAATGCAAAGTCGAATAATAATACTATTGGTTTAGGGATTGTATTTTTTATCCATACATAGAAATATTTCCATAATAATTTAAAATATTTTAAGGTTGAAATAAAAATGAGGAAGAATACCAAGACCTATTTTATAGATTGTAATTTTTAAAAAATTTATTGATAGCCTGACTAAACATTGAAGGGGATTCAGAGGTAGTGATAAAACAAATAATCATTGTATATGGAATCATGAAGTAATAATTTTACCCTCTCATATATTATTTCACAGGACAGATGGTAGATTTACCTTTATCACTAATATTTTATTGCCTCCCAAGATAATATTTTTTTCCTGACAACACATAATCTAATGTATCCATAGGCATGAGTAATCTTGATAAGGATGAAGTTACTTTGATCATTACACACTAAAGGATGGTCTCATTAGTGAACATCTATGAAATTGAATAAAATAATCAGGTAATCACTACCCTGAAGTGGGAAGAACTGATATCCTCCCTTGGATGTATTAATCACAAAGTCGATTAATACCACTTTGGGACTCTCCCACTAGATCGATCTGAAATAGAGTATACAAGATGTAGAGTAGAATGATTTTCTCTCAATAAATGGAAAAATGGGAAAATAAATCATTATAAATATAACGATTTAATGGAATCCTATTTAGATTCATAAAAGTTTGATATATTATAACTACAATTTATGAAGTACTAGTAGCCTCATGCTGCACTAATTAGTCCAATAATATGCCCTCCCACTAAATTATAAGGCTTATTTACTAAATGAAAAAATGACAATAAATTATTTTGAATTTTCCATAATATTACATGCATTCAAAATTTTGGATAACAACATACCTTAAACTTTATAATTTATACTTAAAACTATATTTTAATATCTATTGTAGGTTTATTTAATGGGTGTTTCATTTTTATATCCCCTGACTATATCTATATAGTTTATGAACATCTCTACTAATACCGAAATCTTCTCCAAATTATTTAATTTAGGGACCTTCAATTATATATTGATGAAAATATCATTATCTTTGTAAATTCAAATATAATCACTCTATTTGGTGTCCCATAACTTATATTGATAGATAACAAGACTAAATTCTTTTATACAAAATTAAAAAAAATATAGGATTACAATATCAAATACTAGAATTATTCACTCTACAATGAATTGATTAATTAAAAATACGACCCTTTAATAATAATACTTCTTAAAATCAAAAATAATGTTTACAATGAAAGAATTAATATATGTACAAACTCAATCAAGATTTATGGGCCAACCATACTATCTCATGAAATTCCACACAATAAATGCCATATTCACGGGTTTATTGGACTAATGTATTGTGTTTATAGATGTCAAGTTTCCCAATTCGAAATAAATATCTATGGAAAATACTAAGTTAATGATGAATTAAAAATACCAAAATATGAGTTGGAACAGATCAATGAGAAATGATTTTTTTACGTTTTACAATCTCAGTGTTCATGAAAATTGGTTCACACAATAATTTAATAAAAAGATTTCCCGGTCCTAATTCCGTCAAAGAGAAAATGTATCTTCACTAAGAGAACTAATGATATCTGAGGAAAACCCAAAAAATGGAATCCAAATGGTATGTGTGATCCATAATACATAAGGTACATTCTAATTGAGATTACCCATTGTCTAAATTGATGGGGAATGTGTTATTCCCCCATCAAATGTAATGTTTCTTAAAAATTTACATTCCATTAGAAAATTGATGAATATTATATCCTAACCACATGATGTTAAATTGATTGAATTAATCCATTATATAAGGAAAATAAACATCACAATAACCCATATACTGGTAGAAATACATTAAGCTTCATAGAGTCCATGACCCTAGTCATATGACATAAAAATAAAATTCAATGTTTTATCATTCAACCATAACATTAAACATCAAGATAAATTTATAAAACATGAAATAAAAATTAATATAACATGTAAATGAAGGAAGAATATAAACTACAGAACTTCCAATGTCTTGAAAGAATGACATGAAATTGAACAACATGTTTTTTCCGTACCCATTAATATTAATCAACATGGTTTCTATCCTTATTATTTGAAGTTAAAATACTACAAAAACTAATTATGGATTGATTATCATTAAAATGATATATATAGAGATAATGATCATTTATATTGTTTTTTAATATATGATAAAAATTTCCATTTCCAATCATTTGATATACTTTTTGAGGTGAATGAATCATATTATATTATATATTTATCACAAAAATCATAAATATTGTGGGTTTTGGAATTTTTTAAATAAATTCATTGAATTATTAACAAATATATTTCCATGTCTGTATTATCATGGTTATGGGTGAATAACATTAAAAGGTATAGTAAATTTAATTAACAACTATGTTTTACCTTCAGTAATATCATCTCTTAAATGACACAAAACTATTAATTTTTATGGACCTTATCCAAGATAACCACTACTCGGCCTCACACCAAGGATCCATTCACAAAAAATGTGTGGATTGATTTATACCAGCACATGATACACATTGATTCTTGGATCTCCAATCCTAGGTTGATCCACTACATAAATGGAAAAAATTCCCCCTAAGCATATGGGTCAGGCCTATGTCGTGATTTTTTACTTCATCAATTCTGTGTGTCTTGATTACTTCTATCATTGGATATATAGCAATTCCCGAATTTCAAATTACATGTCAAAATAGAAAATAAAAAATTAAAATTCCCCTAAATGTATTGGTTATACCTCCATAGAGATTTTTTAATTCATTATCTATATGTGAATTGATTCCTTTCATCACATTGTAAGTAGTGATTCATAGATCTCTAGTCCTATGTACTTATATAAAATAGACAAACAAATTCACCTATTAAGTGGTCTAGAGCCATGTAGAATGTTTTTTGTTCAATAAATATATATGGAATGATTCTTTCCATCAAATGAAGAATTTTAATTCTTAGATCTCCAATCATGGGTTCAACTTCTTCATAATAGGGAACAATTCACCCATTTTCATATGGGATTGAACATTATTGAGTGGTTTACATTTTATAATAAAGTGTGTATTAATGGATTATTTCACATGATATATAGTTGATGCTCAGATCTCCAATCCTAGGTCCATCTACAAAATCAATGGAAAAAATGACCCACTTATGTATGGGTCAGACCTGAGTAGAGAGTATTCAGTTAATGAAATATTTTTGAATTGATTCCTTCCATATTAGGATATGGAGTTATTCCTCGATCTCGAATACTATGTCTAGCGACAACAAAAAATAGAAACAATCGCCCTCGACAAATGATTCAGATCATTCTAGAGAGTTTTCCATTCAATAATTATGCATGTGTTACTTCCTACAACGATATAATGTTTATTAATTATACGATCTCCCTAATTTGGTCCATTAAAAACATCACATGATAACAATACACAAAATTTTTATGGTTCAAAAATACATAGAGAGTTTTCCATTAAAGAACTATATATAGATTTATTCATTTCATAAAAAAAACAATTAGTGATCCCTAGATCTCCAATGTTGGGTCCAGCAAAAACATAAAAGAAAAAATACCTCCTTTTAATATGGGAAAAAATGAGTGGATAGTTAATCGTTCCATAATTTTGTTTTAATTGATTCCTTCCCAAAATAGATACATTGTGATTATCGAATATGAAATCAGGGGTCATCTTTAATGGAAATGGAATCCCCCTCTATGATTACATGGAATAACTATATATAGAGTGTTTTATTTATATGAATGTTCATTAGATTAATTCCTTCTATTACAATATACATCATGGAACCTATATCTAAAATCATGGGTCCTTTCACAACATAGTAACAAAAAATTCCCCCCATTCATATTTGCCAGACCTATGTGGAGGGATTTATATTGAAGAACTATATAAGGCTTGATTATTATCATCACATGATATGTGGTGATTTTATCATTATGTTATTTATTAAAGTATTCATAATCCTCTATTTTTAACATGCTTTGGTTGGATTTATTTTATGGGTGAATTATATGATATTTTTATTTTTCTGATAATTTTTAGGTTACTACATAGTGTGGGATTGATTTTCCCAAACTGTGTACATTCTCAGGGAAAACAACAAAAATCTTGATATTCATTTATTACATTGAATTCACACCCATTAAAAAATAGTTCACCCACATAAGAGAAATCATGTTGCCCATTAATAATAGTCACACAACCCTGGAACATTGTTTGTTATAACTTTGCGGCACTACCCAAAAAACAATGTTAAAATTTTAGTTATTCTAAAAATATAATTTTATAATCACAAATGCACCAATTTTGGTGTCCAATAGACCTATAATTATCTTGAATGTAATTTTCAACCACATAAGCATCCATGTTGAGTTTTTCCCCTCAAATACCTCTTTAGAGTGGATCAATGCAAAGAGAACAATGATTGATATCCACTTAGTAGGATTCCTCTTCTAGTTCACTATCTCCCACTCTCTTATATTATCTCCCTAGTTTTTGTGGATCTCCATGTGATGTTACTTTATTTAATACTAGATGTTTTGGATATGAAATATAGTTTTTTAAAATATCTCATTCTTAAAATTCATTATTGGAGAAGCACCTTTATGAATCAGTGTTTTCAGATCTATTGATTCTGAGGTTGGTTGTTCCATCATGATGCCAAATTTTTATTTACCATAAATTTCATGATATAATATAAATTTTTTATTTATATTAAATTTATATGATAAATTAAATTACATTAAATTAAAGGATATAAGAATTTTTTTTTATTTAATTCAGGGTTTAGAATATTATATTTTAGGAATTATACTTGGAAAATAAAAATTTCCAATAAATTGGAGTTTGATTGTGAAATCAATGGAATGTTTGCAATATTTAAATTTTTGAATTTATATTCTGATATTTTATAAATTGTATTAAATAAAATTTGGAATTTAATTGGTTAAATTTAATTGTGAAATTGATATTTTAAATTACTTCAAATTCTGGGTTTGGAAAATGCCATAAAAGGGTTATATAGAATTTTTTTGGTTTTATGTTAGAAAATGAAAAGTTTTGATTAAAAATCATCAATTGGTTTTATATAGAAAATTGGAATTTTGAAATGGTATAATGTGATTTAATTATATTTTATTTTTTCTTATAATAATTTTATCCTAATTAATTTGTACAAAAGAACAAGCAAGACTATGTGGTTGATTAGTTATTAGGGATAAAAATTGTTTGATGGGAATTCCCTAGCATTAAATTGATGTGTTATAACTCTAAATAAACAATATTTAAAACATATTATACATCTGTTGGACATCGATGATTCATATGTTTATTTCTCTAATGGAAAATATATACACATTAAAATTATTTTGACATGAGTGTGTGTGAATTCCACAACCATGAATTATCACTCCTCGTGGATGATGACCATGTTTATTTCTTAATTATATATTATATATAATGGTATGCCAATGTTTTTTTATCTTTTGTTTTGCATATGAATATTTATAATGTGTTATATATAAAATGTTATTTAAGCCATATTTTATGTATTTCTATCATTTTAAATATAATGAATAATTGTTTTTATATGTTTTTAAAATAAAAAAATTAATTATTTTGAAAATTGAATGATTTTTACATGGATGATTAATTATTGGAATCATATTACAAGAAACTATGTTGAGACCCTATATTTCTTCTAGATCACACACTTCCTATGTCATTGGTTGTTTTTAGATTATACCCTTCCAGGTTTGATCAGGGTTAAAGCACCACATAGAGTTGGTTATAGCTATTTATCTATGGACATAGTGAGTTCTATATGTTGGAAGGGAGATGTTTTTACTTTTTTAGGTAATTTTTTATACTACATTGGTTTTCTATATTGTTTTGAAATATGGTACACATATCCATTTAGAGTTTCTTTTGTATTAAAATTTTCTTATGTGTCTTCACTTCCATAGCGTGGTTGGATAAATCATTACCATTTTCAATTTTTATGATGTTAGGTGATTGTCTCAAACACATAGGGATTGGTAATGCCCTAGGCTATGTTATTGTTTTCTCTGTTATCGGGATACCAGGGTGCCTAGGATATTTTTGGGAAATTTTGATTCCAAGATCTAGGTTGAGTATCATGTCATGAAGTCATTTTGTATTGGGTATTAATTGTTGGACTTAAAAGATTATTGTAATTTACTGCCTTCCCATATCTCACCAATATAAAGCATACATAACCAAGGGTTTTTAGAGAAATATGTCTTGATGTTTAGTTATATTATTTTAAATAATTTTTATAGGGAATGATTAGAATCTAAATCTTTTTTTTCTATCTATTTGGATTAATATCCTTTGATTCTATGATTAAGTGTTGATCTGATGTCTTATTTTTTGTCTTCTGACTTTTTGTAGCATCAAACCCTTGAAAATATGCATACATCAGATATAGTAGGAATATTATAATGAATATTAGGGTGAAAAACATATCATGTACTCATGTCAGGTTGAGGTGAATGGGCATATTTTTCAGGCTCTGAGACAGAAAACACTAGTAGTCACAATGCCGGACCATGCTATATAATCTTAAAGTGATGTTATCATGAATTTTTACCAGATGCTTGTTTCCTAGAAACCATGTGAATTCATAAGATCCAATGATCCTTAAGAGATTGAGTAATATTTAATCAATAAGTAGTTATTATTTGAATTCTTCAAGACAATTGAGGATATCAAGGAGATATGTGAAATCATTGTGCTGGATGAATTGACCAAGAGATGGTGGGACACGATGGTTATATCAAAGAAAATACGTGGTTTTCGAGTGTAAATGCATCAAGGATATTTTTATTGGCTAGTTTAATATAGTGTCGATTTTTTATCAAAGGAATTGAAGTTTATTAAATTGGATCAGGCTACTAAAACAATGATAGAGTATGCGCTTTTTTTGATGATTTAGTAATTATTCTCCAAGAGGTTATATCAAATGAAAAAATTACGAAAGTTTTATTAGTGAATTTTACATGAAATTCATTATTAGGTTTTCATGATAAATAATATCTTTTATGATGACATCCAGGATAGAGAAATAATGGTTTTAGTTGAAATGTATTGAATGTTAGTGCTGTGAGGAGTTTATTTGTCACCCAATGGAGGTGCATGTTACTTCAAAAGGAAGAGGAAGCATGATTATTCTCATGGTGGTTCTCGATAGTACTGCCATTCAATAACTAATGCAGTTCATTGATGAATACTATTGGTTTGTTACCAATGTGTCATTCCAATTAATTCAACAAGGGTTTTCACTAAGGCACCAAACATATGTGGCTATTGTGGAGTGTCGTGTCACCTATAGAAGTTATTCTAGGTCGAATCCACTAATTATAGTGGATCAATATCATAAAATAATTTCAAATTAGGGGGTAAATTAGAATCTTTAAAGAAAAATTTCTTTCAACCATAGGAATTCAAAATAATGCTTCTTCACAGAGTGGCAGAGTCTACATAAAAGGCGGATAAGGGTCCTCTAACTGTGAGAGGTAAAATTACTATAGATTCATCATTAATGACTGCTATATATGATATTAGTGTATGTCATCAATTTATTTCATATGGTATTAAAAATATTTTCAATATTCAAATGATGGAATTTTCCTATATAATTAATATTACTAGTCCCCTTTCTCTGAAGATAGAGAAGGGACTCCATAGTCCAACTATTGTTTTTTCTCTGCAAAAGGTTTAGATATATTAATGATATCTATTTATCAACATAAAACCTGATGAATTAATTTTCCAAATACATTGAATCATTCACAATGAAGCCTAAATTGGTTTTTATTTTTGATGGGTCTCATTAACTACTCCTGATAGTGTGGGTCATGTATTAAAAATAGACTAAGACACAAGCTCGAGTAGAGATAGACATTTTTATCAAGAGTTGTGGAAATTTATATCTATGTTTTATTTTGATCTTTAGATAGAATCATTTAGTTTTTATCACCTTCCATTTTATTTTGAGTTTTTCATTATGTTTCCTTGTAATTATTCTAGTTTTCCACTCCCATGGGTGGAAAGGTTTTAAATAATTTATTGAGGGTACTCTACCAGTTTATATTCCCATATACCACAAGGCACCAGATGAATTGAAATAGATAAAAAAATTGAATGATCATGTAGCGAAATCCATTATATGCCTAAGGGAGTCTATTTTGGTGGCACCGGTTCTCTTTTTAATGAATGGTAATGGTTCACTCCACATTTATGTTCATTATCGAAAACTCAACTGAAATACTGTAAAGAATAAAAATCTATTTCCATGTATTAATGATTTGGATGATTAGTATAAATAGTAAAAGTGGTTCTTGATGATTTAAATTTGATCTAGTTACCATCATCATGGGATAAAATAATCTATCATCTTAGTAAAAACCATTCATAATAGGTCAAACCATTTGTATTTCCTTTTCATTTCCTTTGAAAAAAAATTGATTCATCATTTTTCATGGAATTTATAAATAGTATTTTCCATGAGTATCTTGACACTATTTTGGTGCTATTTTTGATTGAGATAATAGTTTAGTCTTTTTTAATATAAGAACATGTACATAATATGGGACTAGTTTTGAAATTATTGGAAATAAATGGCATTATTCCATGCTATCAAAATGGGATTTTTGGTTACGGGATGTGATGTTATAGGGACATGTGGTGTTGGATCATGAAATACTACTTGATCCTCATAGGTGAATCCTATTAAAAAAAGATAACAAATTAGAACAGTTATTGTTATTTAGTGTTTCTTGGGTCTAGATGGTTATTATCACTGAATCATTAAATAATTCATAAATATGACTTGTATGATGACTTTTCAAACTAAAAAAGAAGAAATGTTTTTATTGGATAAAAAATGATTGTATTATTTTATTGATATGACATTTCTTTTGAAAACTACTCTACTAATGACTTTTCTAAAAGCAAGGAAGGGCTATGTGGTCATCTAGGATGCATTAGGATTAGTTTTGGGTTGTGTTCTTTTATAGGATTCCCCTGTAATTGAATATCGATCTCATTAATTTAAGACATGGTGGAAGAATTAACTAACCCATGAAATTGGATGTGCAGATGTGATTAATTCACATAAGAGATGGTGGAATTACAGTTATGGAGAATGGGATACCAAATATTCATACTAGATGTGCTTATGTTAAATATTATATTAAAAATATATTAATCCCAACCAAAAGTAATGCATGGAATATATGTGGTATTTTAATTTGTTTATTGACTATTCCTAGGGTAAAGGGAATGTTTTCATGGATGCTCTAAGTATGAAATTTGAGACAGAGGATGTGAAATATTAGTCGGAAGAGTGGTTTTCGATGGATCTCATTACACAGTTGAATATTTGAGTCCATGAATTTGGAATAGATATTTATTTGGCTAGTGATTTGTTAACATCCTATATTCTTTATTTGAGTCTTTAGGTACAACATAATGATTATGGGTTCAATATTATTAGAGACACTCTTTATGATGGGGAGACAGTTGTTGAGTGGTCGTTCTACATAGAGGAAATTCTATGCAATCACAATTGGTTTTTTGTGCTATTAGCGGCATGGAAATATATTATTTGTTATTGCTATAATTACCCATGGGATGTTCACCCAGGAACAATGAATTTGTTTTATGTCACGTGACACAGAATTTTTTGGCTTGTTATTTGATGAGGCATTATTGATTTTCTTTATTGTTGTTATTGGTGATAATATGTCATCGCCAAGCACTAGACGCCTTCGAGCTTACGTCATCCACTTCTAGCCCATATATTTATGTGGTATGAGTTATATATTGACTTTTTGTTGTGATTTGTTGTACTCAAATAATTAATAATGAAATATTGGTTATGATAAATAGGATTACAAATTTAGAATGCTTTTTAACCATTTTGGATACAAAAAATTTGGCGTGTTTGGAAGTCTCTATATGGAAGAGATTTTTCATCTTCATGAAGTTCCATCTATTACATTTTAGGATAGGGATCATCTGTTCACTTATATTTTTTGGAGAAGAATTCAATTGGAATTGGGATATTAGGTCTGTTTGAGAATGACCTACCATTAACGGTCGGATGGATGTAAAGAAATATCAATGCATATTATTCAAAATATTCTATGTGCTTGGTTTATATACATTGGTGGGGCTTGGGATAATAATTTAGTGATTGTTACGATTTCATATAATAATAAATACCATTACAATATTCTAATGTCTCATTTTCAGTCCTTGCAAAGTCAACCTTGCATATTTTCATCATGTTAGTCAGAGATTGGTGAATGTTCCATGGTTAGACCATGTATTGTTCAACAGATGAAAACTAATATTAAATTGATTAATCTGAGGATGTTGATGGAAAAGATTTGATAAATATATAATGATGATTTTAATTATAGAACATTGGGATTCATCATTGTTGACCATGTTATCTTGAATGTTTCACACCAATTCATTCATTAATGGCTATGAATAAAATAGAATATTTATCCTCTATTTGTGGTAAATTTTGAGGCCGTTGAGTAGGTGGGTACATTTTTAATCATTTATAACATCCACAATAGTTTAGGTTGATACATTACATGTTCCATGTATCTATATTATAAATGTATCAATATTATATATCTCATGTTCATAGAAAGAGTGATCATAGGTTAAACCAGATTTATCGGTGGCTGAACGACCATTCTGGATAGCTAATTATAAAATTAAGGTACCTTCTAGGAGGAATATCCCTTTTTATTATGTTTAATGATAGAAAATTTCTGATAAGCATGAGACTTGGGATTGGGAGGTATTTATTAATGAGAAATTTCATTATATTTTAGGTTAGTAAACATAATTATTAGAATTCTATGGACAAAATGACTCCATGGTTGAGTGTTAGTAAAATACTATTATTATTTTCATGTATTCATAAAATCATTTTTTACCATGTTTTGGTTGTATTTTATTTAACAATGAAACCTGTGAAATTTTTTATTTTTGAGAATTTTCAGCTAGTACATTGTTGGCTCACTGTTTTACCAAAATGTGTACCATTTAATGGAAAACCATGTAAACCTAGATAATAGGGTTTTAGATAAATGGCGCTTGGTCTAAAAAACAATTCACCTAATTAAGATAATATTTTCATACCATTTAAAATAGTAACATGTCTATGGAAGAAGGTTTTGTCTAACTATGCGGATCTTCCCAGGAAACCGTGTGCGGATTATAATTGATCAAGATAATCGAAATAAAAAATTCTTAAAACTCTCATTAAGGTTCTAGATGAACCAAGAATAGACATATATAGGTGATTATTATTAAGAAGTATCTAAGAATAATTTTTTCCCCTATACACCCTCTTGTATTCAGATTGATTTTTTAGAACAATGTTCAATCCGCACCTAGTAGGATTCCACTTCCCATTCACTATTTTCTACTCTCTCCTCTTTTATCAATATTGTTTTATGGTTTTATGTGTGTTGTTGGAGGAACAGATACCCACTATTTTTGATATTAAACTGAGGTTTGTTTCAAGGATCACAATCATTACGTTATTCACTAGTAAATCAAGATTTGGGTTTAGTGTTTTGGGATTTGTTGTTCCCAAGGTATGTAGATCAATCATAATGCCCAAATTTTATTAACCATAAATTTATTAGTTTAAAATAATTTCTTGATTTATAGTAAATTGATATTATATATTAAATTTATTAAAATTGATTGATTGAAAACCAAATTTCATTGAATTTGTGATTTAGGAAATTTAATTTTTGGCATTAAATTGGGAAATCCCCCTAATTCCATTGATTTGTGATGTGATTGTGAAATGGATGGAAAATTATAGAAATTTAAATTGTAGTATATAAATTCTGAAATAATGGGATATTATTAATATTAAATTGATGAATTAAATTATGCAAATAAAAATTTTAAATTTAATTGTTAATTTAATTCAAATTATTATTTTAAAGAAATGGATTAAAATGGTATTGATGGAATCCTTTGGGATTTATCTTGTAAAATGGAATTATTTCATTTTAATCCCTTTGGGTTTTTAAATTTTTCATTGGAATTTTTTTAATTAGATAATGGGATTTTATTTTATTTTAAGATTTCTTAATATAAATTTTCCTTGAATAATTTGTACAATATAACAAACAGGCCTTGATATTTGGTGAGTAATTTTTGTAAAACATGTTATGATGGGAATTGCCTACCAACAGAATGACCTATTCTATCAATAAAACATTATTTTAGCACATATTATTCATCTGTAGGATATATATGAGTCTTTTATTTCCTCTTTTTAGGAATATGTGTACACATTAAAATTATTATCAAATTACCGTGTGAGGATCCCATAACCTGGAATAACCTTTCTTCTATGATGATGACCATTTTTATAACATATTTATGTTTGATATATAGATTTATTCCAAAAGTTTTCAACGATATTACATTAATTATGAATTTATATAAAATATTTTATATAAAATATTAATTTCTTTCTTTTTTAAAATTATTTCTGTCATATTAAATGTATAAAATTATTTAATTAAATTATAAATTTAAATGCCAAACTATTTTTTGTTAAAATTGAATGCTCTATATTAATTTAACTAAATTATGGAATGTTTTTAATGAATAATTCATGAGATCATAATGATATTTTAGAACACACCTTATCTATTCCTTATTATGTTTATAGATTATCTCCTTCCAGGTTTGAGAAGGGGTAAGGTGCAACATAGATGTGGTTATAGCTATTGATATCAGGACATAGTGATTTGTGTAAATTAGGAATTGGGCATTATTTTCAATTATTTTCTACTTTTATAATGTAATTTTCATTCTTATACCTATTTTTCTTCTTATACACATCACCATATTGAGTTTCCTTTGTATGGATATTCACTTTTTTATCTTCACATCAGCAATTATATTTGAATAATAGTTCCCAAATTAATTTTTTATTATTATTATAGGTGATAGTCACCAACGTGTGGCATTGGGAACCCTAATTGGAAAATTCCAGTGTTTTTTCAGTTACAGGTCACCATGGTATTTTAGTTTTTTCGTGACTGTGATTCCATAATCCCAAAACTCATGCCTAGACACAACTAAAATGGATAATATACCACCCACACTATGTATAAAATATATATATGTGGACTGTATTACACTCAAGAATAATAAACTTCTTGATTCCGAACATCACAAGATAATTAGTTATGACTAGATCTCTAATCATGGGTCCAAACACAACATAAAATGACCCCCCTTTGAATATTGTTTTAAAATTCATGGACTGTTTGTCATTCATAATCTACATGTGGGTTGATTACATATATCAGATTATATATATTTATTCCTTGATCTCCAATAAATCATTTACATTTGTCCTAAATGAAAAAAATGAATCCCTCTAGAAATAGTTCAAACATGGGATCATTGTTAACCATTTACGAACTACGTGTGGATAGATTCTTTCCCTAAAAGGATATATATTGACACTCGGATCACAAATCCTATATATAGATGAAATATAATAATATATCCCATCCCTATGTGTGGGTTAGACCTGCTAAGGGTACATTCATATAAAAAATATTTGTGTCATGATTTCTACCATCATATGGTACGTAGTGATGCATGGATCCCCCATTTTAGGCAAATCCACGAGCTTCCATCTCTCTCATTCATATATGCTGAATTTGAGTTAGATCTATATATAAGGTTATCATTAATAGATCTAATAATTACATGATTAAATACCATACAATATGTATGGAAAAACCTCGAGAACCACTATCAAGAAAATTTAATATACCCTTATTTAATATGGGCAATTCATATAGACAGTACATATATATGCATGAATCAAATCTATGCATGGACTTATTGTGTAAGAGATAAATATGTGAAATGGATGATCCAACATATGGATACCATATATAATCATAGGGATGGATATAATTTATATTATAAATATATATTATCATATCCACTAAACAAACCTAATAAATCTTTCAAAATTTTAAATCAGTTCCAACATCAATACAGATTGATTTTAATCTATTATGAAAACATTCTTATAAAATTAAATTAAACTATGAGAAATATACATATACAATACATGAAGTTAAACTGTGAACACCATTACCCGTCATCATTCATTATAAATGGTATACAAGACCCTGACCATAGTCAACTAGAATACATGTAGATTCCATCATCTTTTATGAACCTAAAACCATAAATCTCTTATCATTTTTTCAGAACATTGGGTTCCCAAAAACCAATCATGAACATGGGAAGCAGAATATTGTTACTATTTTATCCATTGTAGATGTGTTACTTCATAAGGTCCATGAATTATAAACCATAAGAATCATGGACCAATATAATGAGCATAAATATCTTTCTGATCCTTTTCATCACTGTAATGGATCTCACAAAATTAGTGTTATTATGGTCCATTTTGGCATGATTTTCCTATTTAAATGCTACTTACCTATGAATATTAGGTTTTGATAAATAAATGTATCCATTTCTAATAAAAACTATCTTGGAGTTATCTTCCTCATAAGAACACTATGTAGGCTAATAGTTAAAATCCCCATCATAACAATTATATTTTTATCTTGACCATAAACTTCAGTAAAGTTTGTCAAATTTATAAAAACATAGATGTTAATTTTTTTTATAAACTATAGGAGCTAGTAACAAATATTAAAAGATAAATAAAAATTGATAGACTAAAAATGTACAATGGCGGGTCAGTTATAAACTTAATCCCTTACTAAACAATATCTCCATATATATAGTTTACTCAAATGTTAGAGTATATATAAACAAATAATAAAGATCGTATGTCTCACTATGTTGCCCTAGTAAAATTATAGACATGTTCATTAGACACCATCACACAAGAAAATGTTAGAGTAATTATTTATCACATCACCATACCAAGATGATATGTTCAACATGAAGTGACCAAAATTTAATTATTATGAACCCTTATAGAGTATCAAATTTTCCATAACCCACCTTTTATGTCATTGATGATAATAATAAGATAGAAAAATTCTCAAATTTTATTCCTTCTCATAGAGCCCAATGGAGTAGGGGATCCCTTAGAAACTTTTATTCCTTTGTGGAAAATTGGTAAAATGGACGACCAAATTAAAAATCATACCACTAGGATATATTTAATTACTGAACTAATGAAAATATATCTTTCTTAGGTAATTTTAAGTCATAGAAATGCACCATTCACATATAGAAGTTCATTTCTTGGAAACATGGAATATGGGCTTCAATAATTTCCAATTTTTGTCATATACTCACCAGTTCCATCTTCATGTTAACTAAAATATTCATAAACAATGATTTAAAATCCCTATAATCATACTATTTAATAGGTTTTATCATCCTTGATATTGCATCACAATGTATTATACCCTTTCCCATTAATGGAATGTGGTATTACTTTCTCAAATTTTTTTCCTACCCACACAGAATGATATAATGCCACATGGAATAGAGCATGATAATCTTAACCAAAAGCAAAAATAATCATGGGTACCCAAAACCTTCTACACATAATTTTTTCAGCATTCCCCACTTCATCATCCAAAAATTCATGTCATCAAAAATAATTCATTTCCCTTGAATAATAATGAGTATCCCCATTAAATGTGTGTGAATTTTATCCCCATGGGACTATCCATAAAGACCTCAAACAAACCATCTAGAGGAATATTTCCCTTGAAGTAATGGAACTAAAAAACACATGATCCCTATAAAAAATGTGGTGGTTGTCATCACCTTTGGGTGTTTTTGTTCATCCTTCTCATGTATTCTTCATTCCATAATCTAGGATTCAATACAATTTAATGACTTACAACATCCATTTTCTAACTATACTATAGGGCTCTACTTCCATATTATTTTACCACCCACCATTAAAATCCTCACAAATCATCCCAAAACCTTGTAAATAGAGTGAGGATCCCCTTTACATGAAAATGTATGTAATAAAAATATGACAGAACTAATGGAATTTGACACATTGAATATAATAAAATACCCCTTGTATGAAATTTAATATTATCCATGTGATCCCTCAAAACACTATTGTGGAAGAATGAACCTAGGGTGTCTTGGTTCATCCCCAACAAGTCTTCCCCATTAACTTAGTTTTTTTAAGTTATGGAAAAAATTATATAACTTACACATTGTCTCATGTCATGGATGAATGTATCTAACATACAAAATGGGTTATGTTTATCAAGTATAAATTAATACCAATATGGTGTATTAGGTTCATCCAACTGGAAATTAAACTAATCATCATTTTAAATCAATACTTCATGATGTTAAAATTTAGAGAAGACATCCTTGTCACATGTCATTAAATGACATGGAAGGTGTACGTAGCCCACAATGTAAATATATATGGAGAAAATTACCTCATGTGTATTACAATACCAACAATAGATGTTATGATCTAGAAGAAAAAAATCTACAACAATATATGATTTGATATAGAGGACCATAATCTATAAGAATATATTCATAGATCAAAAGACCCTCACAATAACAAAAATATTAGTGGACTATAAAATTATATACTATAGTATTATATTTTTCAACCTATAAAAATATAAAATATTTAAAAACAATATTCTAGTTTTCTAGACATTAAAACATCTTATTAAAAGTGAAATAGTTCTCAAAAGAATGAAAACCTATAAATATAACACTGGAAAAATCTCGAGTATCATGTCACTGGAAAAAAATTTATTTTGAACTATGAATTATTAGTCCTTTATATAATTTAAAATACATAAAACCAATGAGGTTGAAACCCCATCAATGTGATTCCTAAAAAAATCCATTTTTATACCCTCTAAGCATTCACCTATATGAATGATTTGAAAAATATAGTATAATAAAAAATGTGATAAAAATATTGTATGGATCATTAACAATAGCTAAAAAAATATATTCTCTCTATGTCCACTAAATTTGGTTTAAATTATAGTTATTCGCAACTCAAGATAGTATTTCACCAATATTATACTTTTTAAATAAAGTGGTCCCTTTATGATCATAGAAGATAAATCAATGTGGGGTATATTGTTGATAGGCGTTGATGAGAAATTATCAAGATGGGATTATTGTTATTGTATCATTAAAATATCTGAATTTTGTCTCATATATCATTATAATATGAATGAGTATCTTTGATGAACTATATGAAATATTTTCATTGAAATTTCACCCACATCATGAGTGAAATCATGCAGAATAATGATTTGTAATGACAAGAAGATTAATTCATAATTGAAAATGAGGGACGAATCCCCAAATACTAAAGTCCCTCTCATAGACCAACAAATATATTGTTATACATGAAATGAATATCCAATTTAATAATTAATTGAATGGAATACATGAGATCTCCTGAAATATACTTGAGGGAGAACAAGGATTGTAACAATTGATCAATAGATTTAGGTTCCACTTCGGCAATATTCTACAATACATTCACCATAGTAATAACTTCAAGTATATACTTTTTTCTTATTCAATTTCATCATATTTTTCTAATATAGTTTTCTATCATGTTTTTAGTGCTTGCTATAATCTATATCGATCTTCTTGAAGATGGATGATCTCAATAATTTTTAATACAATGTAATCGTTCCTAGGGCTGATCATGTTTCAATGAGAAACATCCACCACACATTAAGAAGCCTCATTAAATTCTTCATCCCAAATTCATATGACCAAAGTTGAAGCCTCTAATACTACTATCCCCAATTTATGGGACTGAATTTTCTCTCTATTTGAAATAAATTCTGTCACATTGGTAAGAAGAGTGGTATACTCAAAACCTAAAAATATATGTAGGTAAAAATGTACTAAAGGGACCAAGTTGGTCCTTATGCTCTTCAAAATGGGATACCATGATTTGGGCCAAGATTTAAATCCGCAATATCCTCCAAATTAGTTGGATGATTGACATAGACTCTAGGAATTCACTATAGAAGGATCCAAGAGTGGAAATATATTTTATGACAATGTCACTGGGAAAAGGGAATGTACTCATGAACAATGATGAGGTAGGTATAAAGAAATCATATTCATTAGTAGACTCAGTAAAAGGAATATATGTCGAAAAAGAACGAAAAATATCCATTCTCTGAGGTGAAGATACTATAATATGAGGAATAGTAGATGACTAGTTTGTAAGTAAATATAATGATATTCAATTTATATAATAAATGTTGGAACCATAACTTTCTCAATTGTACCACTAGTAATTTCTGTCTCTCTAACCCCATATTATGAAAAAGAGACAATTCCCTCTTATCAAAAAACGCCCCGGTTGAACCACATATGTTTTATCTATCATTATAGTTTCCTCACTACCTTGATGTACTATAGGATAAAATTTAATTTTAGGTGAATTGATACCATGTGAATCATGGTTTGTGTTTCTAAAGATATTCTCACCAAGTTTCAACAATTCTTCCATAAAAAAATAAATAGTTTAAAAACTACCCGCATTATCCTCCTCCGACTGATCAAATTTTAATGTGAGGTTAAACTGAATTAACACGCGAATATTAGTAGTATACTCATGGCCTAAAAAATATAGAGTTACAAACATATCCATTTATTGGTGAGCTTGGCTAGATGTTATGTTTCTTCCAAGAAAACACAATTCCAACCCATATATTCAATAATAAATGTATTATTCTCCATGATTGATCTATATTCAGTAAAATATTTTTTAAAAACCAGTGTATGATATTGAAATATTAATGAATCAAAAAATTATAGAAAATTTATTCTTCCGTAAGGAACCTAGATTAAACGACATTAACATTTTGAATAGTTTTTTACACTATCATCTAAGAAGAATGGCCCCTTTAAGTGTCCAACACTAATGTTGATGATGTTCATTCTAATAGAAAGGTATATTTTGAATCTTAATGGGTGGGAATAAACACCCCCATCAAAGCTAGTTGAAAAAAAGATCCATCATCATTTTTTCACAAGTATCCCCTATGTCATCTTTGACTATCGTACCCCTAGTAAAATATACCTAGGATATTTTATGTGGAATGTCCTTCTAATCCTTATTATATATGAAGAAAAATTTAAACTCATTTGAATGATCCCAAAGACATTGTATCCATTTGAATAAATATGTGTTCAACTCTTACCACTACCTCCTTGATAGGATGAATCTCTTCTTCCACAACTTTCTTAATCTTGCACAACACCAATATCCACAAATTCAAAGGTTTTTAGTTGATTTGTTTTTTGAAAATTTATATAATCACATAGATTCCTCAAACGAATGATTAAACCCAAGCGGGATGAGTTTTTAAGGAAAAAATGAAATATTATTATCATATAAAAGGACTTCCAAGAAAAAATATTATATGCCTAGTATACCCAAGTGCATGGAATCATAGATTTTTTTTCATCCATATAATCCATTAATAAAATTATTTGGAAAATATAGTATAGTTACATCTTTTCTCATCTGTTTTACACTATTTTTTGTTTGTAAATTTGAAAATACTCCCTGTAAAAATTTTGATTATAAATTTATCACCTATATGTGATGTATCTATGAGGATGTCAGCTTATTCGAAATGATATTCACTTGATGCCTCTTAATTCTTCAATAATGGGTGGGATAATTTAAATCCAATGGTAATGTTGTGGATATCATCCCATTAAAATATGAGATTATTCAAATCTCATAATAATGTTGATAATAGTTGATATCTATTTAATTTTAAGGAATTATATTATAAAAAATTCCCTCTGCTATAGTAAATGTTAACCAAAATTAGTGACCCTCCATTCAATTATTGTCAAACAAAATGTGAAGATAATGAGGTAATTTTTTCTCAATAAAATAAAACTAACCACTAAACCTACAAGGAATGCACCATTCTTAGACGATTCTTCCATAAATTTTTGTATATAGGATTCCCTCTCATACTAATATCATATAATCCTGATACTAATATATAATCCCACCATTTTAAGTCCCTATAATAGTGGGAGTCAAGTAGGGATTGAATGAGATATGGTCTTGAAGTATCATGCATGATTATATTTTCTATTCCCTTAATGTTGTAGTCCATACATCGATAATATCGTGTAAAAATAGATGGATATGAACACTAGGCATGTTATTTGTACACTTGTATTCACAAAAACCTTTAGGATCCCCCATATAACCCCATAACACTAGGAAGGGACTAAATATACTGATAGGGGATCTTCTTCAATTAATATTATATAAGAGGTGGTAATTTTTTTTTCAAAAAAAGGAATATACATCCTAAAGTTTCTCACTAGTTTTATAGCTATAGTCATTGTTAGGGTGGAAACTCTGACAATGAATGTCTACATTTCTGGGAGCATGTACACTATTAGGTATATATAATACAAATTGGCTAACTGAGTGGCCTGATCAATATCCAGAATAACCCTCCACCCCCTATTTTTAAATGAACCCTCTTTCACTATGTGATTATAGGAACCCTCAACACTACTTGAATAATTTGACGTATAAGCATTGAACCACATGGATAATGGTTGAAAACATAATTTTATAAAAAATAACCCTCTCATTTATTGAATGGTATATCATCCTTAATAAGTGGGGATTTCCCAAGGGTCTTTGTATCCATCATGATCATCTCTCGGGTAAGGGTTGGAGTTTGGTATACATATCCCACATAGGTTATTGATTGATAAAATCATCATTGACGTGTCTTGAAATTGGTGTTTTAAAATCCTACTAGACATCATAGAGAATTATTCCCATCTTGAAATGTGTCAAATAAAATGTATTCGTGTCAGGACTACATTAGATGACAAATTCATCCAATAAGATATTATTACTATAAGATATTGTATGGTTGATATATAAAGCATCAACTATCCCAATGTTTTTATGATACTTAAAAAATTTGGATGTAGTCTTCTATACCCAAATGTATTTTCTATTATCTATACTAAATCTCTCTCTACATCAGAGATCCCAACTAGGCATCCATATTTACTGAAAGTTCATGGTAGACTTAAGCATTATTTATCAATAAATGTGGACGTGAAAATTGGATTTACAGTGATTCTCTCAAAACTATATTCTTGGAACAACAATATTTACCATATATTCACTTTTCTTCAACAATATAATTATAGATATTATCCACATATAAGACAATGGAATTTAGAGGAGTCTAAAAGTCCCTCAGACTATCATCCTGACGGATTATTTGAATTGCAAGAAATATACATAATAAAATATGTATATGTTATTCGGGAAATGATCCTTGTAAAATGTATGGAATCACCTTGATAATGTCCTAAAAACCAAATGAACCATAGAACATTCCATGATCACATTTCCCATTTTTGTGACTTTTGAACACATGACTATGGGGAAGATGTGAGAACATTGTAAAAATCATTTGATCATCCGATAAAGATACTATATATTAGGAATTACATAGTACATCTATACATCAAGGAACAACTGTTATGGTTCAATAAAATCACATAATATTGTTTTGTAGTCCAATCATACATGTCAAATAATTATTTTATTAATATTACACAATCTAATATCTCGACTCACTATTTTTTTTGTTGTTCATTAAAATTTGTTCTTGTGAGGCAGTCAAAAAATCAGGACTTTGTGATATAGGAAAACCATAAGATATAAAAAAAATGAGTCACTGGTGAAATTTTACACTCCCCCAATCAATATTTTGTAGGATTTCAAATAGAATAAAAATATCACATTGATGATCAAATTCATTGCGAGACACCAATCAACAGAAACCTTAAAGACTCAGATGTGCATATACTATCTATAACATCGAGTCCTTGTACATATAGGAATCTCTCCAAAATAAATGAGGGATTTATACACATGCCAAACTATCATAAAATATTTTATGATCTATGAAATATTAAAATATTACTTACAATTTTATCCCCAAGGAAAAGGGAGGAGAACCATCGCTACATAAATGTCATATGGCTGAATCATGTCAATTTTGTGAGTGATAAAAAGATTGATTATTGTATAACCATAGGAATGTCACCAAAATAGGTCATTTGATTTACATAATCTATTAGTGGACATTAATATTCTATACAACAATATAAAATTTTCTTTTTAAGGTGTCTATAAAAGTTCTAATGATCATTTGAAGGATTCTAGGTGAGATTCTCCAATCATGTGACATGTCAACTGACAATCCCTCTTGAATAAAAGAATTACCTCAGACACTTCCGTTAAATCAATATTCTTCCCTCATGATCCACATACATGTGGAGCGACTATTTGTGAAAATTATATGCATTGTAATAAGACCCATCACTAATCATATAATGCACCATATACATGAATATAGATTTTATATCAAATGGTCAAATGGTGTCATGATATCCATTATCGATCTTGTTATTTAAAAATATAAATCTAATAGATAAAAATATAATTTTAGGATATTTAATATAATGAACCCTCTTGTTAGAAAATTTTATGCTTTTTAGGAAAATGGGTTATGTTCCTCATGTGATCAGCTCATTGATCAAATGAATGGTGCTTCAATGGACATCTTAATATCATTTAGAAACATTAAAAATATTAATTTATATCAAAAAACACAATTTTAAATACAAAATGATCTCATTGATATCCCCTCACAACCTAACTTTATCTCACAAAGGTTCCCATAGAAGTCTACATGATCATGTGAATGCCCCATCGGGAGGACTCCTGGTCTCAGAAACTATTTCATACATGTCATCCTAATATTGAAAAGGATCTACGTAATGTCAAAATGATCATGAAAATCAAATTTTATATGTTGAGGGTTCATTAAATATGGTGATAAAGTAGTGTTCTTGGAATCTCTATTTATCAGGTTAAACAATGATGGCACCAAGAATGACCCATGACATGTTCATGTGAAGTGAATGATGTTATTACACCTCTACTAAATCAATCCAATATTTCTTGTAAAATATCTATGATAGGATATTTATAATCTTGGTTTAGTGTCCTACAAATTCATATCAATTTCTACAAAAATAGAAGACACTCAAACACAAGATTCAATGCACACCCATAGACATGAGAGATGAATTATCAAAGTATAAATCCATGAAATATCAAGGATCTATAAATATGAAAAACCTTTGTATTGACTTAAGGGATTAAATTTACTATATATATTATTTTCATAGTCATCATATTGATCATGATAAAGGATTCCATTGGGAAATCCTGATTTTGTGAAAGAGTTTTTTCTTGTCAACATGGTCCAAAAAATTCTCACAAGTCCAATTCCATCTAATACACGATGAAATTACGAAGTAATAGAAAAACATACAAGATATTTATTAAAATATGGATATTTAGATTCTCATAAAAAGGTATCATGTACTTTTCCTGACCTATCGATATCATGAGACATCCTTACAACATGTATGTCATATTTCCAGACACCATGGGACATTTCAGTGATGATCATGAGAATACCTTTATAAATTTCATCCAGATTATGTGAAAACCATAAAATGTAATCCATATCACATGAACCTTTGGAAATGTTGGTTTTGATCACATAAAGACCCTATGACATGTCATTAAGATCATCTGATTTCCTTCTAAAATATCATATTTTTATTATGACACCCATGGACATCTCTATTTCTATCATTCAGATAATCATGTTAATTTAAACCATGTACTACCATGAACATTGGGCATGTCATCCATATAACGTGATAGAAACCAACGTACATGTCCTGACGTACATAGAAATGTCAGGAAGACAACCAGGACATATCCTAAAGATATCAGAAACATGTCAATCATGAGATGAAAATGTTTTAATATCTTATTTTTTTCAAAGATATTAAAATATATCTATTTGAAAAGATATAAGGGTTTTATGTGAAAAAATAATTTATTAAATTAATTCCCTTAGTTAATTTGTTAAAGGTTTTTCTTCATGGAAAATTATTTTTCATGAATTTTAATATTTAATCAAATATTTTCGGTTTCAGGTGCTAAAATTGTGCCTGATTATAAGGCCCATAATGCTTCAACATACACAAAATGGAAATATTCAATATATTGTATTATGAACATGCGATTTACCAAGTATAATTTATTATCAATGAAATGATGCAACATATGATATATCTTAGTCTATTATGTGGTATGATATAATATTTTTACAATTTGAAGGTTTAACATTTGTGTGTGCCAATCGTTTGGACGAGTTTCTCAAAAGAAAAAGATATATAATAATGATGCCTATATTATTTTTGAAAATAATTTAATATCCCCAAAACAGTTCATCTTATTAGAAATATGAGACCACCGTTACAAAAAGAATGCGAGGTTTACAACACAAAGAGTATATATTTTATGCACTATGGGTGTTTGGAAATATAACACATGATAAAAACTTTTTATATTAAATTAATTAATTATTAATATTTCAAAATAATAAATAATTAATTTATCTCGCATAAGGCATTATATGAGAAATATAAAATCCTAGTTTGGTCGAGGATGTGGCCTTTTCCTTAGGTGGGGTATAACTTTTTCACATATTGGGTGTTTTGTATGGATTCCCACTAAATTAATTTAGTTAACAATTTTAAAATTTTAATTATTTAATTAACTAATATAAACAATTATTATTCATAATATCCCAAAAATATCATGTCCACCAACATTTATAATTACCAAAACATTTAAAATAATTTATTTATCACATGATTTGACCATTTAAATATAGTAAAAACTAAATTGGATTATTTTAACGACTTCCATCATAATTCGGGTGAAATGATAAATTATATTGGTTTATTGATTTTTCTGATAGTTTAAACATTTTATGTTTATAACATGATAAAATATATTCATATTTAGTGTTATAAGTTTCCAAAATTACAGAAGACCCCATAAATCCAATAAATGTTATCGGTGGAGATCGATTGATGAGATGGTAGTGTGCGATGATCTTGCTACTTCTTCTGTGCGTGGTATTTAGTCTTAGCATTTTAAATATTTACTTATTTTATTTTAATTATTCACCCTGTATTTTTTCATCAATATATTCATTGATATCGATAGTAATTATGTGTCACCAGTTTCATTAGATACATCTCAAAAAGTAGAATTCACATTATAATGGTGTATTTTCAAGTGGAATGTTATTCTAAGTATTTTTTTTCACATTTTTTAGTGGATAACTTCAGAAACAATTAATAAAATATAAAATTAAAATAAATTACCCAAATATTACTACATGGAAATTATATGTAATAATTTTATAAATTATTTACATTATTTATAATAGATATTTATTCAAAAGGTATAATCTATAAAATTATATAACAAATATTTTTTTAGAAATGATAATTATAAAAAAATTTACTAAATAAATATTTGAAATTGTCAAATTATTACATTGAATAACAATTATAATTTAATTTCAACTAATTATTGAATGGATAAATGTTTGGTTGTATAAAAAATTATTATTTTGGATTATTAAAAGATAATAATTACATAAATTATCAATGGATAATTCTGTGAAATTATAAATGGAAAATTATTAACAGAATTTAAAAAGATTATTTTTATGAATTTATAAAAGGATTATATGTAAAATCAACATTATCTGAGATAATTATTATATTTATTTATAAAAATGATAATTTATAATTAATAAAAAAATATAATTATAAGGAATACATTATAATAAATTATCAAAAGATAATTATAAAATATTGTATTGTATTAAATTATGAAAAGATAATAAAAATGTATATGTTATAATAAATTATCAGTAAAAAATTATTGAATGACAGTTTTTAATAAATATAATAAATAATAATTATAATGGGTTGTTTATAATAAATTCTCAAATTATATTTATAAAGGATAATTTATATTAAAATTAACAAATATAATTTCAAAAGTATATTTTAAATTAACTTATTAATGGATAATTATGAAGTCTAATTTATAATAAATTATAAGAATATATTTATTCATGAGGTCAATACAAAGAGCACAAGAGTTGACCTAAATGATATATTTGAAATTATATAGGTTATAGAAAGTAACATCGTGTATTATTATTTATTTATATTTGAAATAAAATAATTGGTTTTATTTTTAGAGACCCTTGAAGAACCTCATGTAGAAACATGTTAAATTTTATAGATCATAAGGCCGCAAAGAGGAAATTTTATTGGTTTATTCCCACATTTTTTAAATCGATGATTGCATCAGTAGGTATTTCAGTACCTGTATGGGATCATTTACAAAAATATACATTAAGAAAATTAGGAATAGAACTATTTTGATGACCATGTGAGATTATGATCGCATGTGGGTGTCGGTGTAGCTCTGAAACGTTATGTTACACATGATTCCTTGAGTACTTTATACATTATTGTTATTTTTTTTATTTTTATCCCATGTATTGTGTTTGTTACCATACATAAGATGATACATTATGATTTCTCAGGTATCCTACAATGTTATGCATTCTTTTTTGGTATTGTCCTTGGATCCCATGATAGGTTGACTGTCAGGACATGTTATCCCATAGATGAAACATTAACATGACATGAAACTATGATCATGAAGATCTTATGCAGTGGAAAGGGACACAACGAATCCTCGATGATTCCATTTCATTCACATGATGACTATGTGATACTGATTACAAATTGATCCGTAGTATATGTTTCTTGATGACTATGGGATGTGAATTAGCTCTTGATCTATAATATTTACTGAGAAAATAATATTTTTGATGACAATTGATATTGAATTTTAAAACCACATGACACATAGTTTCATTTTTCTAGTGGACTTGTTATTAGTCTATCATTATTTTAACAAACTGATTATCTATCAAACATAGAATGGAAGCATATATGTACACGCGTTTTATGGTGCATTCGTTAGCACACAATTACTAATTTTTTAAACTATATATTTATTCTTATTACATGTTGATCATTATTAGGGAATACAATGTTATATTTGAGAACGTCATGTTACAAAAGTATTGGTGGTGTCCTATAGATACTTTTACTTACAATTTACTTGGGTTTTTGAATGTGCATGTAGACTGCATGTGGGATCCAGTGATTGATAAGGGCCCAGTGGTGGATAGATGAGCTGAGGAGAATAGATCTTGTAAGATACCAAAACAGAATCTAGAGGATCTGTTGTTTGTCTATTTTCTTAATCTTATTTGTTTCATTTGGACGTGATGGCCACATACGGGTGCAACATTCTTTGTACCACATATAGGAAATAATTAATTTTTTTTTCATATTTCCTAATATCATATTTCATATTTCATATTATTTTTTATTAATACATTGAAAATATATAGACGGTATAGTGTACCCAATTATAGACTCAGACCCCAGCTACTTGTTGGAAGTCTCTTAAACATGGGGTGGAATGCATAAGGTCATGTGGCATTCTATATCAGACCAGGTGGACCAGGTCGGGATGTCAAAAAATAGTATTAGAGAATTAGGACTCAATGACTTGTACTTATCCATTTTTGTTGGAAAATGTTACACAAGAGATAAAACATCTAGGATTCAGTTATCGGAGTAGTGAATGTGCATGACCAACACTGTATAGTGGACCTCTATGTTTCTATAAAGGAGGAATATTTGTGTACTATTCCTCTTAATTAAATCTAGGTTGGGTGGTGTCAAAGATGTTTAATTTGTTTTATTAGATTTGATGTATTTCCATTCATCATGAATTGGATTTTAGTTTTTGAATCCATATATATTACTATTTCTGATTTCATAATACATAATTAAATAATTGGCATGATTTTTTCTCTCTATTTGGTGTATTGTGTTCTTTGTGATATTCTTTTGATTCCATGTAGTGTTACATATCTTTATCGATGTTGATTATTTTAATGTACCATTTCTTTGTCTTAGTATATATATAATGATTGTGGATAACGTAAATGGATAGAGACAATTTCCACTTCTATGAGAGTTATACCTTTGGTTAATGGTTGACTCCTGGGAAAACATTATATGGATCTTATTGACTGATTAGGGCCTAACATGATTATTCAGTTTCTTTTTGTAAGTTTCTTCCTTCTTGTTACATATTATGTCTCTATGATGAAGGCTTCAAGAATTAAATTGGGAGGAGGCTAAAATACATCCTTAAGGAAGGATAGTTTATCATTACCACTACATGTGTATAGGATTTCTATTTATCAATCTCTTATATATTATTTTGTAAAGGAAGTGGGGAAACTTCAACTAAAAGACAATATCATAGTTTTTTTCAATGAAATAGGAGTTCATAATGATGGTAAAATTTTTCCACATTTTAAATCCATCATTATTGATTATTTTAAGAAATTTTTGGCCCATAGACTACTGAATAATAGGATGAAATATTAATTTGAGTATTTAATCTAGAATTGACTATGATGGGACACCAAGTTAAACTATGATTTATCACATTACATGATGAGTATCTATTTTGATAAAATATATATTATGGTGACAACTGAGTTGAAGGAGCTTAAGTTCCAACTATATAAGATGGGGAGAAAGGGATTTATAAAGTAGAGATCTTCACCATAGTGTTCACCTATATTGTTTACAAAGAATATGTATGGTAGTCTTCAGGTATGATTTGATTACCGAAATTAGAAGTAGGTGAAGGTGACGAACCAAAATCATTTTCCAATGATCGATGTTATTTTCAATCATCTACAGTGTACACATTGGTTCTACAAGACTGATCATCAATTAAGATATTATCAATTGTGAGTTTGGATGGAAGACATTATAAAGAAAGTGTTTCAGAGACGGTGTGGATTGTGTGAGTACTTGATAAAGCCTCTTGGGCTGAAGAATGTGTAGGTAATGTTCATGGACCTCATGAAAGGGAAATTTATATCATAATTGGAATATTACATCATAATTTTCTTGATGATTTTCTCATCTACTTATTGAAATCGGATCAATATTCAATGAACCTCGAGATATTTCATCGTCTTATTAGTAAAATAAATAATATGCAAAGCAAATAAAATTTTACATCTAGATTAATATTGTATAATTACATAGACACATAGAGTCTAATAATGATATATCATTATACCTGTAAAATGCCAAGAAAGTTATTTCAATGACATGTCCCTAAAATGTGTTTGAGATTATGATATTTTGACGATTGGAAGGATAATAACTAAACTTTATCATAGACTTATCTTGACTATCCGCACACATGATAACATTGAAAAACATGGGATTAAATATCCAATGGTCATAAAAGTTGGAATATTATTTTTTTGATCTAATTATAATGTCAATGAAGGATCTAGTATTCACAATCCCACAAATTTCTATATGCTATGTAGTGTTCTTTGATGCATCATGTGTTGTCTTTAGAGCAGTGTTGATTCAAAGAGAGAATATAGTGGATTATGGGTCTCAATTTCTATGAACCTTTAAAAATAAATATCCTTCACATGAATTTGAGCTGGTATTCATGGTCCACACACTACTAGAAAATAAGGCAATTCCCATAGTTTTGGGATAAACTGTCTGTAACACCCTGTGAATTTATGAAAAACGTTCTTTTTAATTTTATTGATGTCTTGTGTTGTATGATACACCAAAAGGAGCTTTCACTACCCACATCCCTAACTTGGATTTCATTACATGCAATCACGACCTTCCACGATAGCGTGTGTTGTACGCAATACCGAGTTTCACTAAACAAAGATATGTCATATAAACTAGCAGTTATGAATAGTAATACAAACTTTTGAAAATTTTATAAATTTTATCTTTCGAAATGGACTTTATTTTTAGATTTGGAATATCGAAATTATCCTAAGGTGAATTTTTGGTATTTTTCTGAAAACATTCAATTTTGTATGAATAGTGAAAACACTTGGTTACTATTTAAAAACCGACTTTTTATATAAATAATTATTTATTTTATTTAAATTTATTTTAGGTCAAAATTGATACGTAATACCTATATAAGTTCAATTTAATTCATTGGAGTCATTTTATAATAATTTTAGATATATAAAAATTTTATTGAACTTTTCACCGTGTTTTACCCACCTCCTAGGAGAATTTGGAAATTCACATAAAACATAATTTTACCGCTTCTGTGAGTGGAATTTCGAAAATCCGAGAGACACAGTTAATATCAAGGACTAAAATGTGGTTGAATGAGATGAAAATAATTTTCGGTGAATAGTAACTTTTCACTTTTATTTACCACGATTAAACGTAAATAGGGTAATTAAGGGTAAAAATGATATTATTATTACACTAACACATGTACTAATTATATTGTATACGTTTAATTCGACCAAAAAAAACCTTAGTAATAAAATATGACCATTTAGGTCCACTTGTATTAGATTAGGACATTTATTATTAATTTATTTAAAGAAGGGTTAAAATAGATAAAATAAAAAAAATAACTAATTAATTTTTAATATAGGGTTATGCATAAGATAAATTCAACTATAAATATTAATTAGAAAGATAAAGAGATTTCCTACCTAATTTTTTTTATTTATAATTTTTAGTCATTACATAATTCAAGTTATTTATGACACAATGGTGATGCAGTAATTACCGCAATAATGAAATAATAAAATAATTGATATTATAAATACACTAATAAATGTAATTTGAGACTCTTTATGAATTAAACTAATTTTCGAACTTAATATGACATGTTAGTATTGATTTAATTAAATTTTTTTGTACTAATAATGCTGTTATGATTTTTACAAAAATCAATTACCAAATAGTTTCAAAATTGGCATAAATAGTTTTTGAAACAAATATTATATTATTAGTTGTTATTTTATTCCTAAAAATATAAGGTTCGGCGAAATGACTTATATAAGGATATATATATTAATAATAAACCACTTGGGGTTCTTTTGGCTTGTTATAGTAAGTTTATTAAACATATAGTGTAAGAAAACAAGAAGACACGGTAAAAGTTAAATTATTTAACTTAGAGTTAAATATAAATGATAAGGTTAAAATTGTAAACTAAACTTGTCTAAAATCTATTGGTTGAGAGGATTTTGACACATCCCCACTTTGGATTATAAATAAATCAATTTGGAGCTATTATAAACCTAATATGACTTTATTATAAAATAATATTTTATGTTTTTCCAAAGGTGCCCCTCCCCTCCCTAATAAAAAGGGCACCCCTTCCCTCTTCTCTTCACACCCTTTTGAGCCTTGAATCTCGGCCAAACCCTGCCAATTTATCTTCTCCACTTCCCTAGAAACATTCTATAGGTTCTGGTCTTCTCAAAAGTCCAACTCTACTTCCTTATGAGGAAGCTTAAAGGAGGTGCGTCGAAGAAGAGGTAATATCTTATTCCGATTCTTTCAAGTTTCTTTCTTCTTATACTTATTCTTCTTTAGTTTTCTCATTATAAAGTAATAACATAATTATTACTTATATAATTATATGTCATTATAAATATGAAACAACCCTATTTCACCTTCTATCCATCCTACGAAAAACAAAATCACCGCGCGTGCGTACGTACGAAATACCGTCTCCACGCCATGGTGTAATCTGTTTTCGACCACCACCTTACTCAGATGGGTATAATGGTGTAAATAAATAACCATATATAATTATTGTAAAGTGATATTGATTCATAAATATTATACATACACTTAAATACAATTCCACGATCATGGGAATGATATCATCGCTCGTGCGTACGTACGGACTACCGTCTCCACGACGCGATGAGATTCATTATAAGGCCCCAGCCTTAAACCTTACTTAATCTTGAGTTATTACAAGATTACACATTGAGGATCTTTTCAGGTTTAGAGTTTTAGAGAATTAGATCATGAAACTTGCATTACATTCCACATTTTAACAAAGTGGTTACATAAAAGATAGTATCCATTCTTCCCATCAACGGAAACATATTTAAAATATAACACGGATTCTTTCTTGAAACATCCTTGACACTATCATCACATCATGTACCTTTCCCTTGACCTGTGAAAAACATTTCAAAAACTTGGGATGAGCATAAAAAGCTCAGTAAGGGTTATAAAAATATGGAAAGGAAACATGAGTTCATATATACATAAGAATGAAATCATACTTTACCCATAAAACAAAGGCACTTTAACATACCTCATCAAACCAAGAATAAATCATAGAAAAAATAAGACATAAAGGTAACTTGAGGCATTCATAACATTCTTACGTGGGGAGTAACCCTCTTGGTTACGTTTGGAATACCCATCACAGTATATTCCCTAAATCTCTTCGGAGAAACCTTAACGTTTCACTCCTTCGCGTTACCCAATGCATTGGAGAGCTATATCGGGCTCACCCGCCCTTAGTTTATCACGGAACCACCCGTTCTTCATAACAATGCCCAAGAACCATAACATAATCATATCACATAAACATGAATAAACGAAACATAACATTTCCACATTTCAATCACAATATAACATTTTAGGATATTGAAATAATGAATCCATTCAAAAAGAAACCATTTCCAAAACCATTTAAAACATTTAATAAAGAGATTTTTGAATCAAAGTGTCCCATACCACCTCGAAGATTTTAACATTTTAAACCATTAATATCCATATAAATAAATCCTTAAAACCATTTTTAAAACATGGATATTAATAAGAACAAATAATTAAAACATTTAAAACGATATTTTGGTTAAAGGGGTTTTACCAAAATTAGAGACACTTGAATACAATAATCGAGGAATAACATTTAGTCAGAACTTTATAATATCATGAGAATAAAATGATTCATGATATAATACTCCAAAGGACAGTATATACACCATATAAGAGTGAATTGGTGCATAACAACAATGAACCCTCAATAGAAATGTCAAATGTGACGAAATCCCTTATAAAGAAGGTATCCTTAAATTAAGGACAAATAAATCTCAAAAATATGTGTGAAAAATATATATACACCCAATATAAGTGGATATTAAGTGTAAAACAATAAAAGGTCATTCACACATATTCAATGGATGACATATTCAATGACTACAAGTTGAACCCAGAGAAATCGAAATTGGGTTAAAAAGTTCCCTTGACAGCCTAACGGCATCACATCAAAATGAGTTGATGAGAGATAAAAAGTTTATCTCATATCATGGACATAAAATTTACATCAATAAGGTTATATGAGAACATATCCCAACATAACAATATGTAAATTAAAAGACCCAACAAAATAAGTCTTTTAAAAAAGAGGAGGGTGAAAGGTTCCCTTACCGACTTGGATATCTTTCAAAACATACACCACATGAAAGAAGGACAATAGATAATTGATTTAAATACTCATAAATGAAATTATATTACACAAATAGTAGAATAATGGGCAGTACATACACCACTCAATGGAATTTTTGGCAAATGTATCATAAATCTCATGGGAATAAAAGTGAGGTGAAAAATCCCTTACGAAAACTCGGCAGCCTAACGGCGCCACATAAAACTTCTGAATATGGATTGATGAGATAAAATAGGGTATCTCATCACATTAAAATAAAATTTACAGCAAGAGGAATATAAAATAACATCCCCCAACATTACAAATAGGAGCCTAAAAGAAGTGACATAAAGGAGAGTACTTAAAAAGAAAGAGAGAGGTTAGATCTCTTACGAAAGATCGGCAGCCTAACGGCGCCACTCAAAACTTACAAAATAAATTGATGAGATAAAATAGGGTATCTCATCACATTAAAATAAAATTTACAGCAAGAGTAATATAAAATAACATCCCCCAACATTACAAAGACGATCCTAAAAGAAGTGACATAAAGGAGAGTACTTAAAAAGAAAGAGAGAAGTTAGATCTCTTACGAAAGTTCGGCAGCCTAACGGCGCCACTCAAAACTTCCAAAATGGATTGATGAGAGAGAATAGGGTCTCTCATCACATGAACATAAAAATTACAGTAGGAGTAATATAAAATAACATCCCAATCATAAGAAAGATGACCTTAAAAGAAATGACATAAAAGAGTGTACTTTAAAAGAAAGAGAGTTGTAGGATCCCTTACCTCGGGTCCGACTTGACTCGATCGTTCTTTAATCTCCTGAATAATAAACTTTAGTTAATTTCTAATTCCTTAAGAACCTTTTTCAAGTTCATTATTACTTTTATACCACTTATTACCATGTCATAAACATTATGTAATCATTTAAGTTAATAATATTTGTTTTGCCGATATTTGGTTCTTAAGTCGAAAGTGGACTTTTTACAATTACATGTTGTTCATGTGGCCAAATGTTTATTATATCCAGAATTGTATTCATTATGTAGATATCATATATGTCATATATATCCAGTACATGCATTCATTTATAACATTACATAATCATTTAGAGGTAAGAAATGAAATGCACCGTTCATGGAGACGGTAAGCCGTACGTACGCATGAACGCTACTTTCATTTCTATTTCGTATTTTATAGAATGGAATAATAATGATATAAAGGTATATTATAATTCCAGTATAATATCATATATATTATCATATTTCCATCCTTTATACATCCCACATATGGTATTTAACGAATCAAATCACTTTGAGGGGGCGGTAGTCCGCACTTCCTTAAATGAAGATATCGCGTATACCCATAATGGAAGCCATAAAGGTAAGACAAAAATGAAAAATACAGAATCATAAATAAAACATAAACATATTATATATCATATATAAAAATAGTGACATCATAATGGCCACCGTTGAAGGTGTTAAATGAGTATTGAACAATCATCGTTTCGGGAGGCAGAATTTCACCATCCACGGAAACCGTATGTTCTTTAACCATTTGATGTAGTTGTGTGAGAGTGTAGCTCAAATAAATCTTATAACAACATACTAGTATATTGAAGATACTTGTGTTGTTACAAAATAAGTAAATAAAAAGATTTTAGGGGGTTGGAGAAGAAAAATAAAACAAATGAACATGAGAGAATGGATTACCTTTAAAAGTGTAACTCCTTTTGATTTGAGCATAAAGGATTCATTTGAAAGGATTCTGCCCAAAGGGAATCCTCTAGGATGAGGAGAGGGATGTGGAGAGAGTAAATGGGCAGGGGTTGGTCGAGCCAAAGGCTTTAGGAGTGTGTGAAATGAGGTAGAGGTGGGGGCCTTTTATAAGAGGAGAGGAGGGGTACTTTTGGAAAGTAAGAAATATTACTTTATTTGAAAATGTGTTTCGGTTTCAAAAGGTCCCACATTGATATAATTCGTGGATAAGGTGATAAGGCTTCGAAATTCACTCATCCAATAAGTTTTGGACATGTGTAGTTCATAGATTTTACATTATCTTTCCATTTTATTTAAATTGTCAAATAATGATGTCATCACTGCATCATTATTATGTCATAAATAATTTAATTTATTTAATGTCTAAAAATTATAAAAAAATACTATGATGTATTAAATATTTTTATATTTCCAATGAATATTTATAATCAAAAATATGACTTGTATAACCCCACTTAAAAATTGTTTTAGTAAAACATATCATGTTTGTGTCAATTTTACTTTTACATTAAATAAAATGTTATTTATGTCATTTCCCAACCAAAGTGGATCCATGGGGTCCCCAAGTTGACCCATGGATTGTATTGGTCGGCCATGATACAACAAATGAGGGTAAGACATGTGTAAAGCTCATCTCATTTTATTAAATCATTATTTTTACATTAAACTACACTAATTACCACTAATCGCGATTAAAAACTTAATAAGTTACTATTCACCAAAAAATTATTTTAATCTCATTGAACCACATTTTACTTCTTAATAAAAACCAAGTATGTCGGATTTTTGAAAATCAAAACACAATGATGGAAAAATTTCATTTAAACGGAAAATCAGTTTTTATAAGTACCACTTAGTGGTTTCACTATTCATCAAAAATTGAAGTTTTTCAGAAAAATCCAAAAAATTCACCCTATGCTATATTTGATATTCTGAATTCAAAAATGAAGTCCATTTTACAAAATTCAAAACATATAAGTCACATTAATTAATTTAATAATTAATTCCCGCTGTCATGTCAAATAGCGTGTTTTATGAAACAATAAGTATCAAAAGATTGACACTAGTTTAAGTCTGATTTTAAAGTGAAATTGATTCCAACGAACACTATTGGATTTAATGGTAAAAATATTTTCTAATTTAACTTTAAAACCAATTAAAAATATAATCTAATAATATAAATAAATTATATTAAAAAGTGGTTTTGAATTAAAATACAACATTTTACACTATTCATTAAAAAAAAGAACTTTATCGGAAAGATACCAAAAATTTACACAAAGTAAATTTTGATGTCCCGATTCTTAATAAGAGTTTTATTTGGTCCAAAAGAATGTATAAGAGTGATCAAAACTATATTTAATGACGGTTCACCATCAAAAGGTTATAAGTGAACCTTTAGTGAAAACTAGGGCATATACGCCTAAAATTGAATTCTTTCCGTATTTTAAGCCATTATATTTTATTGGATAAATGTAAAAACATTTAAAAACATATATAATCATATTTTAGTTATTTCTATCCATTCCCGCCATTACAACGGCTACATGTTAACTACCATTTAAAATAATATTATTTTATTATTAGAGTGCAACGTAAGATTCCCAGGAAACTCGTTGTTGCGTGTTGGGTACGCCATCGAGCATAGCGTCCCCTTTAAAGTTATTTAAATATTTTATTCACAAATATGGATAAATATGAAATTTCATATTCTTTATTTACCTGGGGTGTTACATCCTTCCCCCCTTTTGGGAATTGCGTCCTCGCAATTTTAAAATTGCGCTTGGAAACATCCTTGAAAGTCCCACATCGGAACAAAAGTCGGTAAAAAAAAACACTTTAAAATAAAGAGAGATAAGTACAAAGGTCACCCGAGTTAACCCATACTAGGATTCCAAGTATGAAAATATGGACATGGAGGAAAAAACAAAGGGTCATGTTCTGATGGAGAGTGATAGAAAACATGTTTAGAAGAAAGTTAACCACGAGAAAATCACAAACTTGTGATGGGTTAAACGGTATTCGATTCCCCAGTAGGAAAAGTTAATAGACAACATTTTTGTTTTAAGTTACTTTTTATTGAGGAATTTATTCATAAGGAAACATAATCACTTATCATATTGACTTTCAACTTTTATTAGATTCCTTACACAAACTCATATTTTCGCCAAAAGAAGAGTATTTAGGAAGACTTGTTCACATTAAGAGTACTATAATCAACTTCTAGAGAATCACCTAATCCACAAAATAGAACTATATACTTCCCATGTCTTTAACCAAAACCAAAACCAAAAAGGCTAGTACAAGATCAGATAATCCAGAAAAGGATAACCCTTTATAAAAAGAGAATCTATTCTTAATCTCCAAAATTTGTCCAACAAAACCCAAAGTTCAACGAGGACCATTTGTCCATAAAATTCTTCAAAGTAAACCAAACTAAGATTGAAACCCAAATATTTGAAGGATTTAGTCACATAGTCTACCAAGTTAAATCGTAACATTTATCTCCAAACAACATCAGTTGCTCCTAAAGTCTCACATTGAAAAGTAATTATCCTAATCACATATCCTCCAAAATCAACTTACTCTTAATTCATAAAATCATATAACTAAAAAGAATCGGTCAAACTAACCAGGGACTTCACGTAGTCCAGTGGTAGGCAATAAATACCAGTCACACTTTGGTTGTGGGTTCGATTCCCGCAGCTTTGTCCGACGCGACGGGTAGTCACATGGTCTACGTGTTGTCCTTTTTCCAAAACTATATAATTCTTAAAACATTCCCCAAAATGAGATAAAATCTTCAAGAATAATCATAACATATTTTAACCTCAAGTTTATCTCATTCCCTTCATTTTCCATCATATCATATAATAACCCATAATTACCTCAAAAGTAAGGATCATATAAACCCTAATGGTTACCTTAATAATTATTACCTGAATTTCCACATCGAGTTGGCCATCTCGTACATGATGCATTAGAGAACTCACCAAGGTTCAAGTGGTTGATCATGACTCCTTGATAGTTGGTTTAGAAAAACCATGAGATTCCTCATTGAATCCCCCATCTCATCGAGTATCTCAATCATAGAACCACCACAGTTTCCTTCAAACCCATTGTCACTTTGGTGCCTACTAGATCCAGCCATTTACTAAAACCAAAAAGGTCAGTGTGAGTATATCAACAAAACCATCATGTACTAACGAGGAAGGTAAACAATAAGATATACTTACTCATTCACTTTATCTAAAACTAGGACTCTTTCTGAAATCCTAACCATTATGGTAATGTCACTTATGATTAAAGAATACCCTAACCTCTAAAGTTATCTAAACCGACCTTTGATACCAACTATAAGTCCCCAGCCTTAAACCTTACTTAATTCTGAGTTATTACAAGATTACACATTGAGGATCTTTTCAGGTTTAGAGTTTTAGAGAATTAGATCATGAAACTTGCATTACATTCCACATTTTAACAAAGTGGTTACATAAAAGACAGTATTCATTCTTCCCATCAACGGAAACATATTTAAAATATAACACAGATTCTTTCTTGAAACATCCTTGACACTATCATCACATCTTGTACCTTTCCCTTGACTTGTGAAAAACATTTCAAAAACTTGGGATGAGCATAAAAAGCTCAGTAAGGGTTATAAAAATATGGAAAGGAAACATGAGTTCATATATACATAAGAATGAAATCATACTTTACCCATAAAACATAGGCACTTTAACATACCTCATCAAACCATGAATAAATAATAGAAAACACAAGACATAAAGGTAACTTGAGGCATTCATAACATTCTTACGTGGGGAGTAACCCTCTTGGTTACGTTTGGAATACCCATCACAGTATATTCCCTAAATCTCTTCGGAGAAACCTTAACGTTTCACTCCTTCGCGTTACCCAATGCATTGGAGAGCTATATCGGGCTCACCCGCCCTTAGTTTATCACGGAACCACCCGTTCTTCATAACAATGCCCAAGAACCATAACATAATCGTATCACATAAACATGAATAAAGGAAACATAACATTTCCACATTTCAATCACAATATAACATTTTAGGATATTGAAATAATGAATCCATTCAAAAAGAAACCATTTCCAAAACCATTTAAAATATTTAATAAAGAGATTTTTGAATAAAAGTGTCCCATACCACCTCGAAGCTTTTAACATTTTAAACCATTAATATCCATATAAATAAATCCTTAAAACCATTTTTAAAACATGGATATTAATAAGAACAAATAATTAAAACATTTAAAATGATATTTTGGTTAAAGGGGTTTTACCAAAATTAGAGACACTTGAATACAATAATCGAGGAATAACATTTAGTCAGAACTTTATAATATCATGAGAATAAAAGGATTCATGATATAATACTCCAAAGGACAGTATATACACCATATAAGAGTGAATTGGTGCATAACAACAATGAACCCTCAATAGAAATGTCAAATGTAACGAAATCCCTTATAAAGAAGGTATCCTTAAATTAAGGACAAATAAATCTCAAAAATATGTGTGAAAAATATATATACACCCAATATAAGTGGATATTAAGTGTAAAACAATAAAAGGTCATTCCCACATATTCAATGGATGACATATTCAATGACTACAAGTTGATCCCAAATAAATCGAAATTGGGTTAAAAAGTTCCCTTGACAGCCTAACGACATCACATCAAAATGAGTTGATGAGAGATAAAAAGTTTATCTCATCTCTTGGACATAAAATTTACATCAATAAGGATATATGAGAACATATCCCAACATAAAAATATGTAAATTAAAAGACCCAACAAAAGAAGTCTTTTAAAAAAGAGGAGGGTGAAAGGTTCCCTTACCGACTTGGATATCTTTCAAAACATACACCACATGAAAGAAAGAAAATAGATCATTGATGTAAATACTCATAAATGAAAGTATATTACACAAATAGTAGAATAATGGGCAGTACATACACCACTCAATGGAATTTGTGGCAAATGTATCATAAATCTCACGGGAATAAAAGTGAGGTGAAAAATCCCTTACAAAAACTCGGCAGCCTAACGGCGCCACATAAAACTTCTGAATATGGATTGATGAGATCAAATAGGGCATCTCATCACATTAAAATAAAATTTACAGAAAGAGGAATATAAAATAAAATCCCCCAACATTACAAATAGGAGTCTAAAAGAAGTGACATAAAGGAGAGTACTTAAAAAGAAAGAGAGAGGTTAGATCTCTTATGAAAGTTCGGCAGCCTAACGGCGCCACTCAAAACTTCCAAAATAAATTTATGAGATAAAATAGGGTATCTCATCACATTAAAATAAAATTTACAGCAAGAGGAATATAAAATAACACCCCCCAACATTACAAAGAGGATCCTAAAAGAAGTGACATAAAGAAGAGTACTTAAAAAGAAAGAGAGAGGTTAGATCTCTTACGAAAGTTTGGCAGCCTAACGGCGCCACTCAAAACATCCAAAATAGATTGATGAGAGAGAATAGGGTCTCTCATCACATGAACATAAAAATTACAGTAGGATTAATATAAAATAACATCCCAATCATAAGAAATATGATCTTAAAAGAAATGACATAAAAGAGTGTACTTTTAAAGAAAGAGAGTTGTAGGATCCCTTACCTCGGGTCCGACATGACTCGATCATTCTTTAATCTTTTGAATAATAAACTTGAGTTAATTTATAATTCCTTAAGAACCTTTTTCAAGTTAATTATTACTTTTATACCACTTATTACCATGTCATAAACTTTATGTAACCATTTAAGTTAATAATATTTGTTTTGCCGATATTTGGTTCTTAAGTCGAAAGTGGACTTCTTACAATTACATGTTGTTCGTGTGGCCAAATGTTTATTATATACAGAATTGTATTAATTATGTAGATATCATATATGTCATATATATCCAGTACATGCATGCATTTATAACATTACATAATCATTTAGAGGTAAGAAATGAAATGCACCGTTCATGGAGACGGTAAGCCGTACGTACGCATGAACGCTACTTTCATTTATATTTCGTATTTTATAGAATGGAATAATAATGATATAAAGGTATATTATAATTACAGTATAATATCATATATAATATCATATTTCCATCCTTTATACATCCCACATATGGTATTTAACGAATCAAATCACTTTGAGGGGGCGGTAGTCCGCACTTCCTTAAATGAAGATATCGCGTATACCCATAATGGAAGCCATAAAGGTAAGACAAAAATGAAAAATACAGAAGTATAAATAAAAAATAAACATATTATATATCATATATAAAAATAGTGACATCATAATGGCCACCGTTAAAGGTGTTAAATGAGTATTGAACAATCATCGTTTCGGGAGGCAGAATTTCACCATCCACGGAAACCGTATGTTCTTTAACCATTTGATGTAGTTGTGTGAGAGTGTAGCTCGAATAAATCTTATAACAACATCCTAGTATATTTAATATACTGGTGTTGTTACAAAAGAAGTAAATAAAAAGATTTTAGGGGGTTGGAGAAGAAAAATAAAACAAATGAACATGAGAGAATGAATTACCTTTAAAAGTGTAACTCCTTTTGATTTGAGAATAAAGGCTTCATTTGAAAAGATTATGCCCAAAGGTAATCCTGTAGGATGAGGAGAGGGATGTGGAAAGAGTAAATGGTCAGGGGTTGTCCGAGCGAAAGGCTTGAGGATTGTGGGAAATTAGGTAGAGTTGGGGGCCTTTTATAAGAGGAGAGGAGGGGTACTTTTGGAAAGTAAGAAATATTACTTTATTTGAAAATGTTTTTCGGTTTCAAAAGGTCCCACATTGATATAATTCGTGGATAAGGTGATACGGCTTCTAAATACACTCATACAATAAGTTTTGGACATGTGTAGTTCATATATTTTACATTATCTTTCCATTTTATTTAAATCGTCAAATAATGATGTCATCGATGCATCATTATTATGTCATAAATAATTTAATTTATTTAATGTCTAAAAATTATAAAAAAATACTATGATGTAGGAAATATTTTTATCTTTCCAATTCATATTTATAATCAAAAATATGACTTGTATAACCCCACTTAAAAATTGTTTTAGTAAAACATTAAATGTTTGTGTCAATTTTACTTTTACATTAAATAAAATGTTATTTATGTCATTTCCCAACCAAAGTGGATCCATGGGGTCCCCAAGTTTACCCATGGCTTGTCTTGGTCGGACATGATACAACCAATGAGGGTAAGACATGTTTCAAGCTCATCTAATTTTATTAAATCAGTATTTTTACCTTAAACTACACTAATTACCACAAATCGCGATTAAAAACTTAATAAGTTACTATTCACCAAAAAATTATTTTAATCTCATTGAACCACATTTTACTTCTTAATGACAACCAAGTATGTCGGATTTTTGAAAATCAAAACACAATGATGGAAAAATTTCATTTAAACGGAAAATCTGTTTTTATAAGTACCACTTAGTGGTTTCACTATTCATCAAAAATTGAAGTTTTTCAGAAAAATCCCAAAAATTCACCCTAAGCTATATTTGATATTCTGAATTCAAAAATGAAGTCCATTTTACAAAATTCAAAACATATAAGTCACATTAATTAATTTAATAATTAATTCCCGCTGTCATGTCAAATAGCGTGTTTTATGAAACAATAAGTATCAAAAGATTGACACTAGTTTAAGTCTGATTTCAAAGTGAAATTGATTCCAATGAACACTATTGGATTTAATGGTAAAAATATTTTCTAATTTCACTTTAAAAACAATTCAAAATATAATTTAATAATATAAATAAATTAGATTAAGATGTGGTTTTGAATTAAAATACAACATTTTACACTATTCATTAAAAAAATGAACTTTATCGGAAAGATACCAAAAATTTACACAAAGTAAATTTTGATGTCCTGATTCTTAATAAGAGTTTTATTTGGTCCAAAAGAATGTATAAGAGTGATCAAAACTATATTTAATGACGGTTCGCCATCAAAAGGTGATAAGTGAACCTTTAGTGAAAACTAGGGCATATACGCCTAAAATTGAATTCTTTCTGTATTTTAAGCCATTATCTTTTTTTGGATAAATGTAAAAACATTTAAAAACATATATAATCATATTTTAGTTATTTCTATCCATTCTCGCCATTACAACGACTACATGTTAACTACCATTTAAAATAATATTATTTTATTATTAGAGTGCAACGTAAGATTCCCAAGAAACTCGTTGTTGCGTGTTGGGTACGCCATCGAGCATAGCGTCCCCTTTAAAGTTATTTAAATATTTTATTCACAAATATGGATAAATATGAAATGTCATATTCTTTATTTACCTGGGGTGTTACATTCATTCTCTATGTTAACCATTAAAGAATGATTATAAAGTATATATAATGAATAATAATGAAATATATGACATAATGAAGCTACTGGATTTATGTTTATATATACATATATATATTTCATCTACTTACTTCCATTCAAGTCAATAAAGAAAGGAAAACAACGTTCATGCGTAAGTATGACCTACCGTCTCCATGAACGGTGTCTTTCATTTCATTTATCTATCTATTATATATATATACTGAATATATATGATATATAAATCATGTTTTAAATTCTTAAAGTAATTAAATCATGATATAAGTAATAATAATATCAAGAAAAACAAGTCCAAACATGTATGATAAATGAATCAATTTTACCCAAAACGCAACTTTAACATGGAATTGACAAATGAACGGGTAATATAAATACCTAAATGAACCATATATTATATAATAACAATGAATATGATTCTGTAATAAGTCAATGAAATTATATAAATCATTATACAGGAGGTTCAGATACATACGAAGCATATCTGACATAAGGTAAAGGATAATTATTCCAATCTCATTCTTATCCGAGATTGTTTATTCGTAAGTATTTACTGGGGTTATGTTTATTATCCATGTCCATATGTTCTCAAAATGTTTTCATAATATGTTTACTATTCTTCCATGTATGTTTAAAGTCATTATTTCCCTTTTTTTACTTTTACCACATCGTATGGAAAGAATCTTTCTTTTTTTACGATACGTGGTACTTTTTGACTTTTCCGACAAAAGTACTAGAAGAATATTATTTTTAACTTATACGGAGTGAACGGATTTTTATGGTTTCATAACACCTCATTTTCATGAATCTTACTCTATAATATTTTATGTCTTTTTTCAACAAAATACATTTCTTTCAAAATTGAATGGAATTTTGTGAAAAGAAAATTATTTTGAAGAAGAAAGGATATTTTCCTCAAGAACTCATTTCAAGTGTTTTATCAAAACCATTTTCCATCTAAGATGACATTATTTCATATGTGTATGTTTCATGTATAATTTCTATATGATTTACATGGTTTTACTTTTCTTATGATGAATTATCTATTTGTTTTATATGAATTATGTGATGATGGGATGATGTTTATGAAACCCATTTTATTATTTGGGTTATGATGAATGTTTTAAGATTATTTTGTGGCATAGGTAAGAATGATTTCATTATGAGATGGGTGGGACCTATATCTCCCTCCAGTGCATTGTGTAAATATTTATATCTCATGACATAGACCTGGATGGAACGGTAAGTTAATCCGGTTCAGTGTTACAGGATTGGAATGAGGAGTGAACTCGATTCAGAAAGAGACTTTGTCCACTAAGATGGTCTTGGAAGCAATGCCTTGGTTACTATGGAAATCATAAAATGTGCTTAATAGATGCCACAATTACATGTTTTATTACAATGCTAGTTTATCATGACTAATGTTCCTTTATGATCTATTCTTTGTTTTCTTCCAATATTTATGTCGTTGCTCATGATTTTGATGTTTAAATTTTATGTTCAAGTTTTTGCATTCAAATGTTTATGGATTGTTCTATGCTCTCTATGCTTACCCTTACTGAGCATTTGAGCTCACCCTTTATATGTTTTCTTTTCCCCAGGATTTAAATAATGTTTTTAGGTAAGAAAAAAAAGGGGAAGATCTTTATGGTAGATGTTGAAGATCTTTCACCACGATTAGAAGATTATTCTCCGAGTTTCCAAAGACACTAAACTATTACGGTCTTTGTGTGTCTATTTTCGTTATGTATTAAGTATTCCGAAAAAGTAATGTAATTTCCATGTACGTCAAGCTTTGGGTCTCTATAGTTGGTATCAGAGGAATGGTTTAGTTAATCTTTGGAAACTAGGATGCGAAAACTTCAGTGATATCCCTAGAGATATTTCTAGGCATGTCTATGGATGTCCCTAAGGTTAAGTATAAGTATAGGTTATAGTCCTATAATTATGGTAACAATATTAGAATTAAACCTCAAATGTTAGATATTGAAGGTACCCCCCCTTTATTATGTTGTTTTCCTAGCATGATTTTTTCCTCTCACATTGTTCTTTTTGGGTTTTAGACGACGGATGGAACCCGAAGGAACCATGTTGATCAATGTAATAGAAAATGCAATGATTGTCCTCCCGAGCAACCAAATGTGACGGGGGATGGAGAGAAAAATATTATTTCTATACTTACACAAGCTATGAATCATTCTGGATTTCCAAATGATCAGAGAAGGGAACAATATTCTATTGAGTCCTTCATGAGGCAACTCCCACCAACTTTCAATGGGTCTTCTGATCCACTTGTTGCTAAACAATGGACCAGTACCATTGAAAAGATATTTTCCATACTTCGCTGTTCAGAACATGAAAAACTCATTTTAGATTTTTACCGTTTAGAAGGTTATGTAGACAAGTGGTGGACTCTAATTAGGAATACAAGGCCCCAAGATGAAATTGAATCCATGGAATGGGACGAGTTCAAAAACTTGTTTTTTAGTAAGTACTTCCCTTATATTCTTCGAACAAAGATGGAAAAGGAGTTTCTTGAGCTTAAGAAGAAGGATGATGAATCTGTTGGTATATACGAAGCGAATTTTACAAGACTTTCAAGGTATGCATCTGGCTCTATCATCCAACCTAAAAGTAATGTTGATTGATTTTTCAGTGGCTTAAAACCAATTCTTAGAAGGACATTAGCTATAAGAGACTTCAGTTGGTATGAAGAAATTGGGTGTTGTGCTATCAAGGTATAACTGGAAGTTGGTGTAACATATCCATCTCATGGTTTTGACAAGAAACAAAAGATGGAGTTCAAGGAGAAATCTCAGAATAATGGTGAAAAGAAGATGAATGTTTCTTTATACTCAAAGTGTAGAAAGAAGAATGGTGGAGATTGTCTTAAAGGGACTAGAAAATGTTTTAAGTGTGGAAAATAATGTCATCAAGCAGCTGTGTGTCGAAGTAATGGAAAAAGGGTTGCTAATAATGTGAATAAAGAAAAGACTGCACATAACACACCACCAACACTTCAATGCTTCAAGTGAAAGGAAATGGGGCATTATGGTAATCAATGTCCTAATCCAAGGGTTAATGATGATCAACGTGAGAAACCTATTAAGGCCAAGGATAAAGGGAAGTCACATGCGATCACTATTTGTGATGTTGAGTATGACAATGATGTTGTGTAATGATTAAGTGTTTATGTAATGGGATTTCAAAATAGTATCATGGAATCTCATTTATAGTATCATGGAATTTTGAAATATCTATGTATTGGTCCATTGTGGTTTTCTATAAGAATATGGTACAGGTAACAATGAAAAGTGATTCAAATATTTTGGAAAGCAGATGATATGCGCATAATTAAGGGATAAGGAGAAAATAAATTGTTTGATAGTATTCATGAGCTCTTTATTGATATAAGGACTAAGTGATATCATGGTTTGAGTATATAGAATTTTGGGGATTTTGGTATGTGGAAAGTGTTAAATTTTAACTGAATTCATGTTTTCACTATGGTTCAATGGGTATTTATTTTTCAAGAGAATACATGATTAAGGCCTTCGAATGTTTGGAATGTGACCAACATGATATATCGTATGATATATGGGGGATAAATGATGGTATTCACGTACTTGTTATGTGACCTCTCAAGTAATCATTTTCTTTACACTACGAGATTGGACAAAATTATTTTCAATAAGCTTAAAGGTTGGAATGGATTAAGTTGGACATCAGATAGAATTGTTTAAGGCTAGAATTTTTTTGGATATTATTTATGGAATGTTATAATATCGTAGTTTTAGAAAAAGGACAACCTGCAGGACGAGCAACAACTTATCGCGTCAGACAAGGCTGTGGGAATCGAACCAACAACTGAAGTGAGACATGCCTTTATCACCTACCACTAGCCTATAAGAAGTCCCGGTTTAGAAGAAACCAGTTTTATTATATTAAGAAGTATGATATATGAAGTATAAGTCCATTCTAGGAACCATATATGATTAATCTCACTATAGACGGACTTATGTATTTTTGATAACTTTTTCTAATCTTTTGGAATGACTCATCATTTTATCACATGATATGCTAACACTTCATGAATGAAAAATTTAACTTCATTTATTTAAGAGATGAAGTGGAAATTGTCCAAGTAACGACCAACGGTGAGACTGTACTAAAATCAAGAAAGTATTTCTTCTAATTCCAATTTCTTCAACTTTAGGGAAATGATATTGAAAACCAAAAATGTTGTCCTAGTGCCCTTATATCCGATTAATCAGATAGTAACTTAGATCATCACAAATCTATGGCTTTATGATTTTTGGCTTTTTTATAGCCATGTTCTCTACCACTCTCCATCAGAACATGATGGTTAGATTTCTCTTCCATATCCATATTTTCACCTATGTTCTTCTATGTGGAATCCCAAATATTGGTTAATTTGGGTAACCATTACGTTTCATACTTTAGTTTTTAAATATTGGTTTTGGTATTCCTTTTTACGATGTGGGTTTCTATTTAATAAACTTTCGAGTAGTAAACCGTTTATAACCTCGACGAATATCGAGGGAGAAATTCATTTTAAGGGGGTAGAATGTAACACCCCGAGATTTTTAAAAAAATATTATTTTTAATTTTATTTATCTCTTGTGTTATACGCTACACCAAAATGAGATTTCACTACACGCATCCTTCACTTGGCTTGCATTACACGCAATCACGACCTTCCACGATAGCATGTGTTGTACGCAATACAGAGTTTCACTAAACAATGATATGTTATATAAACTCGCTGTTATGAATAGTAATACCTACCCTTTTAAATTTTATAAATCTTATCTTTCGAAATGGACTTCATTTTTGGATTCGGAATATCAAAATTATCCTAGGGTGAATTTTTGGTTTTTTCTGAATACTTTCAATTTTTGATGAATAGTGAAAACATTGGGTTACTATTTAAAAACCGACTTTTTATTTAAATAATTATTTATTTTTTTTAAATTTATTTTATGTCAATATTGATACATAATACCTATATAATTTCAATATAATTAATTGGAGTCATTTTATAATAATTTTAGATATATAAAAATTTTATTGAACTTTTCAGCGTCCTTTATCCACCTCCTATGAGAATTTGGAAATTCACCTAAAATTTAATTTTACCGCTTCTGTGAGTAGAATTTCGAAAATCCAAGAGAGACGGTTAATATCAAGGACTAAAATGTGGTTCAATGAGATTAAAATAATTTTTGGTGAATAGTAACTTTTTTACTTTTATTTACCATGAGTAAAAGTAAATTGGGTAATTAAGGGTAAAAATGATATTATTATTACCCTAACACATGTCCTAATTCTATTGGATAAGTTTACTTCGACCAGAAACAACCTTAAGAATTAAATATGACCATTTAGGTCCATTTGGATTAGATTAGGACATTTATTATTAATTTATTTAAAGAAGGGTTAAAATAGTTAAAATCAATGTTTAATAACTAATTCATTTTTTATATAGGTTTATGAATAAGATAAATTCAACTATAAATATTCATTAGAAATCTAAATATATTTACTACCTAATGGTATTTTATTTATAATTTTTAGACATTAAATAATTCATGTTATTTATGACACAATGGTGATGCAGTAATTACCTAAATAATGAAATATTAAAAAAATGATATTATAAATACACAAATAAATGTAATTTGAGACTTTTTATGAATTACACTAATTTTATAGGTTAATATGACATGTTAGTATTGATTTAATTAACATTTTTAGAACTAATCATGCTGTTATGATTTTTACAAAAATCAATTACCAAATAGAGTCAAAATTGACATAAAATAGTTTAAAAATAAATATTATATTATTAATTGTTATTTTATTTCTAAAAATCTATGGTTCAGTGAAATTACTTAGATAAGGATATATATATTAATAATAAACCACTTGTGGATCTTTTGGCCTGTTATAGTAAGTTTAGTAACCATATAGTGTAAGAAAACAAGAACACACGGTAAAAGTTAAATTATTTAACTTAGAGTTAAATCTAAATGATAAGGTTACAATTTTAACCTAAACTTATCTGAAATCTATTGGTTTAAATGATTTATACCCACCCCCACTTTAGCTACGAAATAAATTAATTTGGAGCTATTATAAACCGAATATGACTTTATTATAAAATAATATTTTATGTTTTTTTCAAAGGTTTCCCTGTCCTCCCATATAAAAAGGGCACCCCTTCCCTCTTCTATTTACACCCTTTTGAGCCTTTAAGCTCGGCCAAACCCTGCCCATTTCTATTCTACACATCCCTAGAAACATTCTGGAGGTACTGGTCTTCTCCAATGACCAACTATACTTCCTTAAGAGGAAGCATAAAGGAGGTGCGTCGAAGAAGAGGTAATCTCTTCTTCCGATTCTTTCAAGTTTCTTTCTTCTTCTACTTCTTGTTCTTTAGTTGTCTCAATATAAAGTAATAACATAAGTATTAATTATATACTTATATGTTATTATAAATATTAAACAACCCTATTTCACCTTCTATCCATCCTACGGAAAAAAATCACCGTGCGTGCGTACGTACGGAATACCATCTCTACGCTGTGGTGTAATCTGTTTTCGACCACCACCTTACTTAGATGGTTATAATGGTGCAAATAAATAACCATATATGATTATTGTAAAGTGATATTGAATCTGAAATATTACACATACACTTCAATACAATTCCACGATCATGTGAATGATATCATTGCTCGTGCGTACGTACGGACTACCGTCTCCACGACGCGACAAGATTCATTCTCCATGTTAACCATTCAAGAATGATTATAAAGTATATATAATGAATAATAATGAAATATATAACATAATAAAGCTACTGGATTTATTTATATATATATATATATTTCATATACTTACTTCCATTCAAGTCAATAAAGAAAGAAAAACAGCGTTCATGCGTACGTACGACCTACCGTCTCCATGAACTGTGTGTTTCATTTAATTTATCTATCTATATATATATATACTGAATATATATGATATATAAATCATGTTTTACATTCTGGAAGTAAGTAAATCATGAGATAAGTAATAATAATATCAATAACAACAAGCCCAAACACGTACAATAAATGAAACAATTTTACCCAAAACGCTACTTTAACACGGAATTGACAAATGAAGGGGTTATATAAATACATAAGTGAACCATATATGATATAATAACAACGAATATGATTCTATAATAAGTCAATGACATTATTTAAATCATTATACAGGAGGTTCAGATACACACGAAGCATATCAGACATAAGGTAAGGGATAATTATTCCAATCCCATTCTTATCCGAGATTGATTATTCGTATGTATTCACTGGGGTTATGTTTATTATCCATGTCCATATCTTCTCAAAATGTTTTCATAAAATGTTTAATTTTCTTCCATGTTTTTTTAAAGTCATTCTTACCCATTTTTTACTTTTACCACATCTTATGGAAGGAATCTTTCTTGTTTTACCATACGAGGTACTTTTTGACTTTTCTAAAAAAATTATGAGAAGAATGTTATTTTTAACTTATACGGCATGAATGGATTTTTACGATTTCATAACACCTCATTTTCATGAAGCTTACTCTACATGATTTTATGACTATTTTCAAAAAAATCCTTTTCTTTTAAAATTTCATGGAATTTTTTGAAATGAAAATGATTTTGAAGAAGAAATGATATTTTCCTCAAGAACTCATTTCATGTGTTTTATCAAAACCATTTTCCATATAAGATGAAATTATTTCATATGTGTATGTTTTATGTATAATTTCTCTATGATTTATATGGTTTCACTTTTCTTATGATGAAATATCCATTTGTTTTATATGAATTATGTGATGATGGGATGTTGTTTATGAAACCCATTTTATTATTTGGGTTATGATGAATGTTTTAAGTTTATTTTGTGGAACAAGTAATAATGATTTCATTATGAGATAGGTGGGACCTATATCTCCCTCCAATGCATTGGGTAAAGATTTATATCTCATGAGATAGACATGGATGGAACGATATGTTAATCCGGTTCAGTGTTACATGACGGGAACGAGGAGTGAACTCGATTCCGAATGGGACTTTGTCCACTAAGATGGTCTTGGTAGCCATGCCTTGGCTACTATGGAAATCATAACATGTGATTAATGGATTCCACAATTACATGTTATATTACCATGCTAGTTTATCATGACTAATGTTCCTTTATGATCTATGCTTTGGGTACTTCCAAGATTTATGTCTTTGCTCATGATTTAGATGTTTATATTTTATGTTCATGTTTTTTCATTCAAATGTTTATGGATAGTTTTATGTTCTCTATGCTTACCCTTACTGAGCATTTGAGCTCACCCTTTATATGTTTTCTTTTCCCCATGATTTAAATAAAAGTTTTGGGTAAGAAAAAAAAAGGGGAAGATCTTTATGGGAGATGTTGAAGATCTTTCACCACGTTTAGAAGATTATTTTCCGAGTTTCCAAAGACACTACACTGTTACGGTCCTTGTGTGTCTGTTTTCATTATGTATTAAGTATTATGCAAAAGTAATGTAATGTCCATGTACGTCATGATTTGGGTCTCTACACTGTCAATATATGTCACCCCTATAGCTATGGTGAAAAAATATTTCACATTAAGGAAAAATAAACAAGGATTCCCAAATACTATGGTTATATGTCACACATATACACATAGTTTTTGGATATCCTCGTGTAAATGTTTTTCCAAGAAAAATAATTTCACAGGAAGGAACAATACACATGGTTCTCAAAAAACCATGGGTATACATCACCTTTATACATCTAGTTTTCTGTAAACCATGTTAATAGGTTTATGAAAAAAAATCATAGGAATAACCTATACCCATTTTTTCCCAAACAATCGATATAGGAAAATTTTCTTATCACCTGTATCAATGGATTCTGTAAATGATTGTAATTGTTCACATATACCCATTGATTTCCAATATGATATGTACATATAGGAAAATATCTCCAATAATAATATTAATAACATTAAATAATATATATATATATATATATTTGATTATAAGAACCCAAAATTATTTATAAGATATTGGTAATGTAATTACTGTATTTGTGGAAGGTGTTGGGATCAATTCCCAGGGTGTTCTTATTTATATTAAATGAAATGTTCACACGGTTTGACAACACTATTAGTATAGATTTTCCAATTATTTCTCATAGTAATTTCCATTATATTAAAAACTTATATATATATATTTTAATATAAGAATAATTTTTTTACAGCAGACTCCTTTAATTATAAGACACTATATGAGCAGCAAAATTTTGAGAGGTCCTCAGAGGATCAATGGCCCTTGATGATTTTTTGTGAAAAAATGGAGGATGGATGACTTAAACTAAAATGGATATATGAATTTCCCCCCATGTAAGTTACGTAATCACTTGTGTATTGGGAAATGATAAAAATAAGTCAATCTTTGAGTGTGTTATGATGAGGGAACAACATGTCGGTGATGACTCAATGCCTTAGTGGTTGTTGGATGATGATGATATGATTTTGGTAAACTAAAGAGTATTATTCCTTACATGAAACAGATAAGTACTAATATGGTATTATTATTTATTTATGCGGGAATTATATTATATTGATAACAAGATTTATCATGACACCATGAAATATTTCTACTGGCTAGGATAAAGATAGACTTTGCTGGTTTTATCCTATAATGCCATATATAATAGAGGGTGAATGAAGAGAACCATCGGCTTGGTGGTTCGTTATATCCACATCCAATTCCGATGCTTAAGATGTAGGAAATCATAATTGAATTTGTGATGGGGTTCCAAGTACCCAAAAGATCTTTTATGTTGTTTAGGTGATTGACTATTAGTTAATGAAGTCTTCTCACATCATACATGTTTCCCATGTATAATCGTTTTTTCCCAAACAGTTGATTACAAAGAGTTAAATAGTGTTCAATCACTATCTTCAGGTACAACACCTTCAAACGACCTTCAATATGTTTTCTTCAGGGAGCCATTGATAACCCATGGATCTCATAACCAAGATCCATGGACCGAGTTTCTAATGTCAGGTGTTTGTTGGGTAACATGGCCTATGAAACATGTGTCACCATATTGAATAAGTGGATGGGATATTTTACATCATCAAACCCTTTTGTGGGTATTAAATTACAATTCTATAACTCTATCAGTGATTTAAGATGTGTTCATGAATCCATGGTTCATTACTATGTATGTATAGTACAGATCATCCAATGTCAAAGACTGATTATGAATTCACATGGGTTCTGAATAATCTATATGCATGAAAGGATCTATATTATTATTATAACATGTATGAATCCTTGTATCATATTTAATGTTACAAATTTATGAAAATATCATTGATTCCTTGAAGAAATATTAAGATTATGTCTGTTTAAACTCACTTGATGGGCACTATGGAGATTACCATCTTCTAAATTGGACATAAGATTTATTTATATCTGTATCGAACCCATAGAGTTGTATTCATAAATATAATAGTGAGAGTAATAATAACCCATTTAGTTCCGTACCACTGAAAAGGGAACATCCCCTTTGAGTGTCCAATGATGAGGACCAAACCATATAGTTTAATGTCATGATATTTGGAAAAATTTGTGAAATTTTCCCCATCAATGATCACATGGGACTTATGATGAATAATCCCAATGTTTTTAGTAGAGGTATGGCCTTTTGTCTATATGTGATCCTATCTGTGACGCATCCAAAGGAAAATTAAGGTGGAATTGAGTGGTGGACTTGGACATCAAAAAGGATTCCTACATATCCCAGTTAGTTGGGAATCAAATACATTATAGTCAGGTAAGACCATGGCTTAAAACATATATGAATGCTTATTGGTGGCAGATCATTGGGAATATGTTCCTTTGAAAGTTGAGAAAGGGTTCTAGGTATTATGATTTGATGAAACCCATTTTATGTTTGATGTTGGGACTTGTATCTATAGATATGTATTATGGAACATACGGTCAGTGATAAAGAATGTATGAGGACCATTTTAGGATTTTGATAATCATGATTTCATTATTTCCACAAACCTCTATGCCCATGTGAGTAACAATTTGTGTGATAAACACGATGAACAATTATACCTGGTGATCATACAATTTTTCTATATTGGCGGATGGATGGTTCTAATGCACAAAGAGAGAAAGGGTTTGGAATGTAAACTTATCTCTTGTTATTTTTAGTAATTGGGATAGTCACATATAGGCATCTATCCAGCTACATCCTTTTATAATGTTAACAAGGGAATGTGCTTCATCTCATAAAAGAAATTCTAGAAGATTACTCTAGGAGGGATGCCCTAAAATTGATTCTGGGATATAACAGAATTATTATAATTGGTCCACATCGATGTTAAAGGTTATTGGTTCCACTACCTACAATTAATGGTGAGGTTCACATGAGAACACCAATGTAAAACCCCACATTACCATTGGAATGAAATTATGATGATCTTCCAAGGGTCCAATTTAATATAGAGGATACCCATGCGACTCCACGTACCATGGGTATTTAATCCTGCTGGGTTGTGCTGATGTGACCATCGATTTTTTCATACATATCAGGAAGACATGGAAGGGGTCTTGGCTTGATACTGTTATAGAAGTTTGTTAGGGGGGGGGAGGCGAACTTGTGTTCTTATGACATGAATGAAGGGAAACGTGGTACGGAGAGTGGATGTCCATAGGAATCCTAATTCCTAAAAGAATGTTCTTTTTTGGGTTAGTGTTCCATGTGTGTATAATGTTTCAATATGTGTCATGGGTCCTTATGAAAATAGTTGTGCTACACAGACCTAGTTTCTTCTAGGAAATCATATGGGTATATGGGGAAAATTTGATTTTCCAAGTAGTGATTTTAATAGTGGGACATGGTTTCCCCGATATAAAATTTATCAATGGGTTGGGATTATCAAAAAATATTTTCTATTTTACTCTAGATCGAGTAGTGACAAAAAATGTATTTATCTTTGTACAAGGACATCTATTTAAATATTTAAACCATTATGATATGTGATGGATATTTACATGATGTGTATCGATAGAAAGGATATAGTTTTTTTAGTTCCACATTCATTATATCCTTCATATATATTCATTCCTGTTGGTATATTCTCTTTTTTATATACCCCTTTATTTAAATTTATAAAATAATGGAGGGATAATACATTTTCATGACTACTTGTTCACAATCAGCCATAATCCTTCTTATGAAAAATATTAGGAGAAAGCCTCATCATGTAACTGACTTAGTCATCACGGGGATGTCATTCATGGGGATGAAAATTCCCATTTTCCCCAAAAATGACTTTGTTTTCTTTGTGGGATCTAGTAGTTCCACCTCATAAGGGAAAATTTAAGAGATGTTTATTTTTGGGGGATTAAATCACCATTTTTACTCCAAAAAACATTGATTCAATTGAGTGTCTCAGTGGTTCTTTAACATTTATCAAACCCTTTTGTTCACATGATATTTTATAAGAATCATAATGTCATGTAGTGTGGTAGTCCATGAAGTGATGTTTTCTTATCAGGTTCATCCCTTGGAATATTTACTTATGTATTTAACTATCTTTCATTTTCACCATTTTTCCAATCTTGAAAAAAATTAATTATTAAATGATGAATTTTTACAATCTAAAAAATTTCCCCAATGGAATGCCTTTATGTTGACATGAAAAGAAGGATATTCTAATAAAGGAATTGGTTATATTTTGAATTTCTTTACTATGAACATGTAGGATAGTAGGAGGGGACCATGACTATAAATAATAAACCTAGATCATTTTTATACTAACATATTTTAATATATCAAATGATTCAAAATCTGTGAACTAGTTCTTTTACAGATAGATATATTATGAAGTGAGATCCTTCACCCAAAAAATAGAAAATTTTTACCTTAAATGAAAAATCTCCATCTTCTGCATAGCTTCGATAATACATGGAAGGTTTGTTTTTTGGGAAATATTTACTTTATAATTTTTTTTGGTCTAGTGTCTTTATCCCAATAATTAGCAAATGACAGCTCATGGGAATATTGTTTTTGGGCCTATACATGGAGTGAAACATCATGTTTCAGTTATTACTGTGCGTTATTTTTGATTATCTTGATTGAATCTCACACACTCATGATGATATAATATATATAAAAAATAACTCCTTCTTTAAATTATGTTACTATGACATGCATAATAATGACTATATATAGTATCATTAAAGATAATCTTCAATAATACATCACATCTCAAAAGGGTGTTCTAAAGAACCTTCCATCGCTATAACTTTTTAATTATTCATTCTCCACCTGATTATAACTTTATATTTTCAAACAACATGATTATGATCCTCTACCACTATTTGACTAAAATCCCACATATTCTTGGTTGTAGATGTCCCATTTGAATCCCCATAACAATATGTATTCCTCATAGAATATTATATCTTGTCTAGTCTGTGTGAGAGTCTTTGTTATGAATAGACGTATGTGGGTAAGAAGCAATAAATACATCCATGATACATCATTGTAATCAATTATTCAAAATTACCCATCCATTTTCAACCTCACACAAGGCAACATCTACAATGTGTAGAGATCATATTGGGACTTATGGTTGAAATTGAGTTTTGTGGAAGTACAGACTTGGGAATTATTGTTGAACATGAATTGTAGGTAACTATTTGAAAAGTTTTTGGTTGTAAACATATACCATGAAGTTTTGGTATCCCAATATACAGTCCATCCACTGACTGGGATATTTACCAAACTTCTCAAGTGCTAATATTCTTGAACCAATACCTTTCCCCTATCACGAGGTGATGTAAAGATCAGTTAATGAAAAATTTACCAAATAAGGGAAATCCCCATTTTTTGGTAACATGTATGCTTAGTAACTTCATATATAAAATGCATAGAAAAACACATAACTTGTGTTTCCATATTCAACTGACCAACATGTAACAAAACAAAAATTACTTATCCAACCCATCCATGCCCCCTCATTAATTCCATTTGTCCATGGGACAAATATTTTATTGCGAGTCATTGGATAGTAATAGAAATTTTAGCACAACAGTAATCACTGAACACAGTATACATGAATCATTAAGGGTTTTTACTAGGAGGCCATCAAAATTGGTTAATATGAATAATCGGGTTTCATACATCATCCATACATATCACGAAATTCAGTTTATCATCATTAATTTCCATGTACCTATGTGTCTGGATTTTCCCATGATATGATGCCTACACTGGTATGGATCTTTACATTAATAATGTAAAAAATGTTGGAATAAGGGAAACCCATTAACATGGTCATCCATAACCTTGCTAAAATTTATGAGTTGTTGTGTCAAATACAAGATGTAATATCTTTGCATTGCATCAGTAACCCTTTTAGTTCTTTCATTGATTGGTGGTAGTGCACTATCGATGGAATGAGATTTGTAAATCATTATTATATATTGCTACAATTTCATCCCTTCCCTTCACATAATTTCTAGATTCTGCCTCAAATAACATGGCATCAATGGCATGGTCGTGATTTTGAGTGATTTATCCTAATTATGTTTTTTCATTCCCACAAAAATTATAGAGTAGTAGGGGATGAATTAATGGGTTCTTTGTTAAGACCATATTATATTATTTCATTGTGATATATGATCTCAACTACTCGAGTAGTTTTGGTAACCATTATTGATACTTAAACTCTTAATAGGTTCTCCTAGAAATTTTGGATTCCTGCATTAGGTCACATCAATATTATGAGGGAATCATAGCTGGCCATTGTTTATCTGTAGTCGATGACAATAAAATGAGAGGATTATATTATATAAATTCTTTTCCATCCCAGAGAATTGTTTTCTAACTTATCAGGGGAGTATTCTCATACGTGGTAGTATAAATAACCAAATTGAGTACTTGTGTGGTCTGTCAGATTTGGGCATAAACTATTGGATGCTCCCGACCATTCAAACAATGTGATATATTTACAAACTTATAAAGGATAGATTATTTCCTCCCATAATAATTGGAATTAATAGGTGGCTTCTTTATCAAGTCCTTTTTCATTGGGAATTTATTCATAACTAATACTCTTTAATGATGTCATCAATAACCAAACTACGGCTATCCAATGGGGGACAACATCTGGAATTCCTATGATTGAATCGAAACCTCTTAGTTTAGAGTCTGAGATTGATCCCGTCAATGTTTTGGATGATTTTACCACCTTATTATTGAAAATTATGGAGTAAAAGTCCCCCATAACCAAAATCCTAATTTATATACCTATTATAGAATGGGAATAAAACCATGGTCCTGGGGATTCTACTGAAAATTAGTTTGTATAGAAATGGGAATGGAACCAAATCATCACCATCACTACAGTTAACCCCATTGTAATGATTATTGATAATGTAGACACCTTATGTAAAAAATTTATCATATTGGTATTAAGAGACTATGATTATTAGCAACATCACATTATTATCCATCAGATTTTCATATCTCGAGAATACCTAGTCTCTTATGAATGTGACATTTCATATTTGAAAATATAAAATCATAAAAAGGAAGCATCATAGGATATTACTATTGAGATACACCACACAGAGGCTAAGGAAACAATATTTTTTAATCAAGTGATTGTATATAATGCGGTTTAATAGGAATGTGATTCTTGTGTAGCATGGTTTGTGGAACAGGTTTCCAAAACAAGTAGTAATTTTCAATCCATCCAGAAAAAAATTAAAACATTAGGGACATCGTTAGAAAAATAATTTCAATAATTTATGCCAATTCTGATCTATTCACCACTTTTGAATACTCCAATGATGGTCTACGTCAGATGCTAATAAATTTAGTGGTGCAAGATATATCAGATTCATTGTATCTCATTTAGTTGGATCAGGTATTTTGATAAGTATCATAAAAAGAGTCTCTAGTATGTGGATAGTCCTCTATTTTAATTTAATTTCTGAATACATAATTTATGTACAATGTCAAAAATTTATATTTTCATACAATATCAATTGATAATACTCTAAAATTTGTTTTAAAATATATATATCATAGATCACTTGAATAATTTTATCACTCGATATCAATTTCAATTACCATATGGGATATCCAAAGTTTTCTATTTATTTAATTCTCTATTTGTTTTCCTGAGATGAAGGACACCATGAGTGTAATTTATAATGATAATTGAATTATATGAAAAACCCTAAAAACATTGTGTCTTCTATGTTATTTCCCTAGTTTTCTCCTATGTACAATAATGTGAAGGCTTAGTGGAAAAACATGACTATTTCACAAGACACCCATTTTGGGTTTTCATCCTAAAATGTTTTTTTTCTCTTTTTATTTTTAATATCAGGAATTTTTCGTAAACTATGTGATCCATCAGTTAAGCGAACCAGTACTCAAAATTTACCCAATGTTCCCTTTAAAGCTTTTCAACCTATAAATTTTTGTACCACTTTAAAAGGGAAATTTATTGTCTTTAAATATAGAATAATGTAAATGAAGATTTAGGCCGAGTATGATTGATAATGAATAATAGAGCTACAGCCCAAAAAGGGTTAATTTCTTGAAAATGATTCTATATTTTTCAAAAATGGATGAGGGATTTTTCATGAAATTTGTTTTATGATATCTGAATCTGATATATGGTGTGGGAAAGTATGTGAGGAGTAATATTAATAGAGGATTCTAACACAATTGTTTTTGGGAATAGAGAGGTAGGATAAGTCTCTCATGAGAATGAATATGGAAATGGTTGATGAGACATTTTGGGGGGAGACTCATGAAGAGAAAACTTAGGAATATTATGCATAGTAAGACAATGGTGTCATTCAGTCATTGAACCTTTTGCTTCTAATGGCTAGGTAATTTAAACGACTTCATATTTGTCAAGACCATAAATGATATATTGTGAAGGGAATGATATCTATAAATTATGTTGGTAATTGAATCATCATTAGTCACAGGGGATATAATTTATGGTATTTATCTTTGACTGAGAGATTACTGATTCACCCTTTTTATGAAAATATATCAAAGAATATTCAAGAATATTTAGGAATTAGGGGTTATGTTTGATAAATATAATCTTGGTTTTTCTAACTTCAATGAGTGATGTGGTACATAAACTTCAATTGGGGAGTAAAGTGGTAGGAAAATTGTTTCATAGGAATGCATTTTTATTTAATTGATAGTCCTTTTTTGTGGGAATCATATGAAAATCTCCAAATGGGAATATTGTGCATAGGCAAATAAAATAATCCTAAGGATGTTTTTGGTTTTCCACTTCAAATGGTTGAGGAGTTTTATGGGTATTCATACCTTTCTGTATAGAGAGTATTTTTTGTAGAAGAGAGTGCATAAACATGAAGAGGGAATTAAATGTTGAAATTACATGATAATATGTAGAGATGTTTTATATTAGATGGTTTGAACCAAATGAAAAACATTATATTCTTCAATTCGATACATGTTGTTTCTATATCACTATGTGTAACATTTAAATGAGAATCAAGCCACATGTACATCTGGGATGGTTCCCCAGTTAGGTCTGACCCATGAATAGTGAACAAAACCTTTATTAATGTGCCCTATAAATAATGATAGACTCATATTGGATTATACTAGGTATATCTACATCATGTATGGTAATATAGGGATTTGAACTCTTTTTTTATGTTAGAATATTCCATGTTATTTGTAGGCCCAAACACATAAAAACCAGTTACATTTTTTCATCATTGATGAAACCTATTAATTTGTTTCGAGTTTTATTATGTGTCACAAGATGTTAGGAATCAATATTATTATAGTTATTGGAGACCCATTAAATTTAACATCATTAGATGGGGTAGAGATGGAGGTTTTTAGATTATTTTCATATAACTATGAAAATATGTTGTATAAACCCTTATTAATTGGAGGATAATCAATATAGGAAGTTTAAAAATTCTCCCAATGTATGGGAACTATAAATAATGATCCAGAGGGTTATTAGATCCAAGGAAATGATATGGGGAGAAGAATCCATTGGGGATTATATATTTTTAAGAGGCCGATCCAGAGGATTAATTTTCATGTGGTATAATGGTTTTTTTGAGAAACTTTTGCAGAACAAATTTGGGAATATTTTTCAATGTTAAAGAATTTGGTTCTTAGGATAATGATCCTCCATTTCAGGTGTCTTTAGGAAGAGTTTGAGGATCCAAAATTTCCTAGGGAATATAGTTTGATGAATATATATAATGTGTATTAGGACAAATGATATAATCATACCATTATTGGAAATTAATTTTGAATATCCATACAAAGATTTGACTAATACGTTGTGGGTAATTTGTTTCATTGATCAATTCATGAATGAGGAAGCCAAACATGAGATATCTTAAGAAAATATGTATTTTCATAAAGGGGATGGGAAAATATATCTTTTTTTATTTTACATGGCTATGATTTTTGAATAAGGCACATAAAAAAATATATATATTGTTGATATTAGTATCATGTCATAATTTTTCTATTAGGAACCTTAATATGTAATTATATGTGGAATATAATTATGTGTTGAGTGTAATTATGTTCCCTGATGTAAAGAGGAAATATTATGGAATGAACCATGATTAATTATATTGGAGTCACTGTATATCATGTGATCGTATGAATCAAGATACATGTAGTTATTGAAATACCATGAATTTTAACAACATGGGATAAAGGCTGTATCCATGCAGTTTAACAACATGTGGTAAGGACATGGTTTTTCCAATGTGAATGGAGGTGGATGTGATGGATCAATGTAGTTTAAAATCATACAGGAAGAACAATTGATGTTTCTTACAAGGTCATTATAATAGGGCCATGGAAAATCTGATATAGATTTATATACCATGGTTATGTGGGGAATCCATTTTTAGACATCTTACGTCCATGTGATATATTATTATTGTGAAAAACAGCAGGTGGAAAAGGTTTATCCACCACATAGATGTGGTAAAATAAAGGATAAATTAATATTTTTAATTTCTGGTGGCTGGACCCAGATATAGAATCGAGGAATCACTACATAACTCTTTATAGTGAGAGTTAATCCAAGCATTGTTCTTTATGAAAATATCCATATGTAGTTCAAGACCATACACAATGAGGTAGGAATTTTTTCATTGAGTTTGACGGGCTGAAGGATGGAAATCCCGACATTGTAACACATCCATTGTGGGAATGAATGAAGGCATAAATTATTCATGAAATGGGATCCCTGTGAGGATTTGACTCTTACATATGGAAGAGGAAATATTTAAGCATTATTTTGGAAGGCATTGGATTAGAGAACTATTCATCATTATGTCCCATGAATAGGTATGAATCAAGACACATATAGTTCTAAAGGAAGAGCTCCATAGATATGAATGGACCATACATAGGGATGAAGGCATTTTTTCATTCAAGAGGCTAGGGAAAATATATAATTCATGGAATCACTACATATCCCGTGTTATGGTAGTAAATTTGTACATATTTATGGAAAATGTAATTGTACATAAATGATGCAGATGTTGATGTTCTCTTAGGTGAGAAAAATATAGGGTCGTGGAGTTTATCATCGTGATGTTATGATGAAGGTTCCATGAATTTTATAATTATGAGGTACAGATGAAGGATCCATTTATTTTATTATTATGTCATTAGAATGAATGCATTGTGATGTTCATCATCATGTGGTTAGGATGAAGAAACCATGAAATTTATCAATGTTCAATCTGGATGAATTTGACATGTAGTTTATCATTGGGTTGTAAGGATGAATAAATTCTGTAGTTTATTATCATGTAGTCCAAATAAAGGCACTGTGAAATATATCATCATAGGGTCATTAAAAATGGGTTGTTTAGTGGGTCATATTGTAGTCAGGATTAAGGTTATATTCATTTTATCATTGTGTGTTCAAGACGAAGGAGACATACAATTAATCTTCTTGAGTTGTAGATGAATGTTTTTTGAAAATTTTCATTGAGTATTTTAGATGATGGAATCTTGGATTTTATTTTAATGCATTTTGGATGAATATGTCATACAATATATCATCATATTGTTTTGATGAAGTCATCATGTAACTTATCATCATGTACCCATGATTATTTGACATGTAATTACATGAAATATTTCTAAATGAACCTCTTTATTATGGGAGATTTGGAGACTATTCCATCCATTGATATTATGTAATACATTTCCTTCATGTAATCCATATGTAGGAAATAATGTTACTCCCATTATGGTTCCAAATATAGAGGATTGTTTCCTCGCATCATTGGAATTTGGATGAAAAACATCATATCCCATTTTCTGAATGATCAGAGGTGAATCATTTTTTGTTAATGGCTTGAAAAATCATGATTTGGTGGATTTACAAATTAAAAAAATTATGAAATATTTTATCATAAACCTACCCCAATTCAACCATCCATTTCAGGGATTTATTATATATGGATAACTGATCTCATATTTAAAAATGGAGTGAGGGAAATTAAAACATCATTAGTAAGGACAACCTATGTCCCATATACTAGCGAGTATGGGGTCATCTATGTAAATTAGTGGGGTCATGGTCTTATAATCCAACAAGTCATGCAATATATTTTATAGAAGAGACATTTTATCTTTATCTTCCATCATCTGAAATATAACCATTCAGTTTTGTTGAAGGACTATATTAGTTTTTTAGTCAATTCATGGTAGCAGGATGAACAATGGGACTTGATATCTAACTATTAATACAACTTTATCAATTCATCGTATAAGAAATTTGTCCCACTTTAGGCTGTTATTTTTTAGGGACGCAAAATAAGAAGATTTTTTTGGCATTCATGATGTTGAAAATTTTATTTACCATGTGTTCTTTATTTGGTTCAACATAACCCCACATGGAGAAGAATTCAGTTTCAATAAGAATGTATATAAATATTTTTGTCGTAGTGTAAGGGTATGGTCCCTGATTTTCTATCCACTTGTGTAAAATTTCAAGGAGTACTTGGTTTTGTACAATAGCCTCGAAGGTTAGTGGATTACGTTTGTATGAACATAGCAGGAATTACTTTTTTTGGTTAAATTATTGTAGCCATGTGGTAGAATGTTCGAGTATGACCCAATCATTAAGATTTGGTAGGATATATTGAGTCTGAACTGGTGGGCACACCATGTTTCCACATTTACATCCATCATGAACACAACTCTCTCTTATATATCAATAAACCTCTGATGGACCCCATCAATGATCTTTTTATAGAGTTATTTGTGTGGTTTAGGATATCATAGAGATCAAATTTAATTTCTCTTATACATATTTTATATCTCCCAACTCTGTCCAGTTGCAGTTCTCCGCATTGAAGGTATCACACAATTAGTGCCATCCAGCAGGTTGAATTACCACATGGTTCTATTATGGGACTAATCTCATTTATATCTTCTATATTTGTTTCAAATCAAGGTTATTCCATCTGATAGTGTGCTTTATAATGATTGATTCATCCTTTTTATGATCTTCTATTATTGTGTATTAATAATTTAATATATCAACATAGAAATTTGGTGAATTTGAAACATGAGACAATGTATGTTTCAAAAGAAATTAAATAGTTAGTCATAATATGTGTCTTATAAGGTGGATTATCTCTTTCTTTTTTGATATCATACTCACTATTAACATGATTGAGGAACAATTATGAATTGTCTTTTTAATAAAGTGTTTTATTTTTAGTTGAAGTACCAGCTCTAGCCCTATAATTAGAGTATGATATTATTCCTCATTATTCATATAGTTCTCTGAAATTAGAACGATGTATGAAAATACTGCATTTATTAGAGATATAATGATGTCTACAATCCCCACTTTTTTGAGCATGTGATCGTCTTCCTCTTTATTATTAGGCTTATTGATGCACTATCAAAATTAATATCCCATAAATGAGGTCTCCCTTTAGTAGTGAAGACATCTTCATAGAGTTGTTTGGAATTTAATGAGTTCATTTCTATAGTGTGGTTTTCTTCTAGATAATATACTGATTTTTAGCCTTTGATTGATTATAGAATCATGAAATTAATGTCAAAATATTGTATAATTTCTTCCCACCATGAATGAAATCATGTCAACATCAGATCGATGATAATGTATTGAAGGGGTTACTGTAAGAGACCAAATGGTACTTGGGGTACAACATATAGTCCCTCAGTTTATGGAATTCTAATATTATCACTAAACATATCTTCTCGATATCTTTATACTGATTCTCATCATCGATCAAGGTTTTTACGAGTTAATAAAGGTGGTATTTATTTATAGAATCATTATTTTATATGGGGAAGGATCACAATAATTTCTCCAATTTCATCTCATATAATATAAACTATATTCCTTCAATTTCAGTCATTAGAACAAGTTGGAGAAAGTTGTATTTCTTGATAATGTGGAGTATTTCTTGATAATAATCAGTAAAATGATATGTTATCACTTTTTTCATTAACTCGGGGAAGGGAAAACATTTACTGGAAAGGTCAGATTTGAAGCACCTGATATTACCTTAGAATACATGATGTGATCTAAACTCTATGAAGATGGCATGAGGTGAATTTCCAATAATGTAATTATTATTCATGTGGTAAACTTCAATATTGTGATGGATTGAGAATAATCCAAGAAGCATCCCATAAATAATGGTGATTTCACATTTCAAGGGGTAAATTTTCATATTATGTTGTCAGATATTTTCAAAAATGGTATAAATATCCTCTATGTGGTTCGGCTGTTGTAATAATTTAACCACCAGATCATCATAATATATTATTCAAATAGTCATGAGAAGGGTTTGAATATGCGATGCATGTCCCAGTGGTATTTTTTGATAAAAATTATCAATACAATAGGAATTACCTGATATAAAAACACTTGGTGTTAGATTATTAATCATCTTGGCCCATTTGCATTTAATTTTGATAATGAATAGACATCCATTATAGAAGTATCACATTTTTAAACTATTGCATCAATCATCAGTTCCTTGATATGGATAGGGAAATCATATTTTCAGTAGTTTTAGTTGAGGTCATTGGAATCGATGGAATCACATATTTTTATGTTCATTTTTTATAGTGACTATGTTTTATTTTCTCATGTGATATTTGGCCTCCATAATGAAGTTTTATTTTATTTTATTTTTTACTTAGCCACAATTTTGGTAGCATGAGTTCGGTGCATCATTATGAATGATTATTTATAGTCATGTTTGTCATATAGTTGTCTTATGTGGTGAGTGGACACCTTTCTGATTGATGAATAGAATTTCTATATAGATCGAAGAGAATAAGTCTTAATGCTTCCTCAAGAAGAATCTATATAAAACTTTCTCATTAGAATTCATTTCGTCTCTCTTCAAGGTGGATCATGGATCTGTTTGTTTACCCATTTTTATGCCACTTAGTTCATCAATAGTTTTTGTGACACTCTCTTCAAATGTTAGAGGGGGATCCCTATGATCTTCTTCCACTTTATCCTTTTCCTTACCATCATATCCTTTCACTTGTTACAATGGGGATAAAATCTTGGGATTATTTCTCTAATGTTGATAGGGGAGATAATATCATGCTATTTTGTAGATAATTCAACATCATCATTCCTAGATGAAAGTGGGAGATTTTGTAGAATATATGGATATGGTGGAGTGAGGAAATGAGTAGTGTACATGTTATATTTTAGTCATGATTCATCATCATATTCCAAAGTTGGAGAGGTAGGTATTTCTTGTTGATATGAGAATAAGATGAAGGAATTTTAATGCAAGCATTGACCAATATTTTGGGAGTGAACATGATTTTCAACAATACATGATTATGTGGCAATGAATGAAATAATGAACATTTGTGTACATGAACTCGAATTTGGGATCATATGCTATATATGATTGATAGAATGAACATATTTATTTATGAGTATACTATAGGGGTCATAAAATATTATTTTGAAACCATTATTTGAGGTGAAAAATTAAAAACCATCAATCTTGGGTCGATTCTAATTCTCTTGATAGAATCCATCATGGATATAGTGCAACTTGTTGGATTTAAATAGAGTTTTATTTGGAATAAAATGTCTCAATTTTTCTAATGAGGAATTATTTGATGAATTGACGGTACAAATATGGAAGGAAGAGTGTGGGTGAAAATAGGGTCTCCCTAGAATGGCATATAAGGCTATGTTCTACCAAACCACAAGCAAATGATTGACGACTGTGAGTTCTCTGAAATGGGATTTGAGAATGATTTAGAATAACGGATTTTAATAAAATTTATTCTATCCTTAATGTTTTATGGTGGAATGAGTTACATTATATTAATCACAACCCATATGGTGAAGTGTTTTGATAGGAAGGAGATTCATTCCATATATATTATCAATGAATACATTTCATATATTGACACTGTTTATCGCGCTAGACATATACATGTGTCTGATGTTCCATTATATAATGATGTCACCATATTGATTTATAATGTATATTACCACATGGAATTATATATTATTATTCTATATATAATATACCTTACCCAATAATTCTCCAGTTTCATTCTCTTGGGGCGTAATAGTGCCTCTATGAGATCTTTAATGTGGTCTTTTGAATAATATAAGGAATCCATGATCTATAGATTGTCGTATACATAAGATAACTATTTTTGGATGTCATACATATATCCTAAATTCCTATATGTACCTATACGAGGGTTGAATATAACATTCTATTTAGTAGACTGAGTATTTTAAATAGATGGATTAGTCATCAAGGCAAGAGAAGAAGGTGATCCAGTCCTTCATTGGTTGGGTCAAGATTGTTTTCCTGCTTGCTGAGAGAGAAATGACACAATTTTCATTCTTGATTTATATTCATCAATGATCAATTTAAAATGACATGGATATTGTATAGGTGTTTTACCATTCTTTATGGGATATTTTAATGGATCTTTAATGAGATTCTATAATATTGATTGTGTAAGTAGTAGTGTGTTTAACATTATGGTTTTTCCATGAGTATGTTTTACCTTATATTCATGGCTCCAACAACCCATTACCTTAGTTCCATGGTTATATAAAGAGATATTAGTTTCATATTCATACTTATCATCGGATAAGGGGTCAATTATGTTAACTAAATTAATGGAATTAAGAATTAAATCCTCTTCTGGTGACGATTCTCTGTAACTGATCATTTCTTGTGATGCCGTTTAGCGGTGTGGTATGTGATTATTTAGATATGAGGGAATGAAATATAAGAGGTTAAATGCATCATTTTCACATGATACAATTTATCCTCCCTCACTTCATCCTTTTTATTCAGTCTAGGGGGATTTTTTGAATCCTCCCATTTGAAATATTTTTAGGTTAATGAGGTAGAATTTGTTGTAGTGGAAGAAGTTAGGTGGAAATGATTTTTGGTTCATCTATTTTTGTAGAATTTTTTGAGATTAGTTGATTGTTTTCTGAGTCATCCATCATTCATATTTATATCCCCATCATGTAAAAACTACATTCCATTTATTTATTCATCACAGAAAGTAGTGGAATCATATGACACATAAGCTAGTGGAGGTCTAAGCTTCTCATGTCCAGAAAATATTATTTTCTATTGGATGTATTCAAAGGGAATTAATTCATGAATTTAGTGTCCTAGTATCATTTGAATGGGGAAATAATATTTTTGTTCATCACAACCCACTTCATCCACCCATTTTTTGATCCAGTAAATGTTTTAAATCACAGTTCATGAAATATATAATAAATCTATGAACGCAATAATTTTGTAATAAGTAGACATTATTCATTCATTCATTGATTTTATTTCTTTTATGTCCCTTGAACTTGACCTGTTGATGTGGGGGTCACTGTTGGAACCCCAAGACTACAAACTGGTATTTTATAGGCTTCATAGATGGAGAAAATGTAGAGGGTGGGCTAAATGTGACAAATGAAAACTCTACATTCCCTACAATTTTCCATAGGACTGGTGGAGTTACTTAGGCCATGAGTATAGTATTCTATATGAATTCATCCATATTTTGTAAAATGGAAGAGAATTTATTGAATCAAACTATATATTTCATCAGTACGAGTATCATTCAATCCTCTTTGTTACGGTTATCAGTACATACATATAGCAGCAACTCCTGAGGAATCTGTCATTCCTTGGAAGGGGTATGCACTTTCCATCATGAAATGAAATCCATGAATATCTCATTTTCTCACTGTTTTCCATTTGAGTGGTAACATATTATTGTCTACTATAGTTTTGAGATGAACTTAATGGTAAATTTCTGATGGTGATCTTACGATCACGTGTTTTTATGAGATGGAATACTTCTATACGATATGAAGGCTATCCTTTGGTGGGTTTTCAAAATGAATCTGATATTCACTACTTCTTTTTTCTCATGAGATCCCATAAAGGGATCACAATGGGATTCATAGTGTGACACATGTTATTCCAAGTAACCTATGACCTTGAATACCAAAATGGTAAGACTCTTGATGTTTAGATATGGTAGAGTGTTACTCACCCTACTAGGGTATGGTTTCCATTATGTATTTACTATTGATCGCTGGTCCTCTACGGTTTCCAATCAAGATTAAAACGAATATATGGCATCAATAAACCATTTTTTGTTTGGTTGAAAAAAACCATGGATATGTGAGGATATTGGAATAACCTTATATTCATATTAAATCACATTTTGTGGTGTGTAATGACCCGCCAATTATCATTGGATTGAGAGCTAAATGAGTCATTACTTGGCCTTAAGAGACACCCCAAAGGCACCAAAGTCTATCAATAAATTCCAAAGGGTTTCAAACAAGTGGGGGATGACTTACACTTTTTGAACATCCATAGAACCAACAACCATAACCAAACCATCAACTAAATGATGGATGATAAAATCTAAGACAACTCAACCATTTATTTTATCAAAATCAAACCAAGAGTAACACAGTGAAAACCAACACTCAAACATCAGAGTAAATAGCGGAAAGAAAACTCAAAGACTACAAGACAACAACCCTACTCCATGATCCACAAGCTCCAAGTACCAACATCACAAACCAACCCAAGTATCATGAAGCAATGCTCTAAATATGTGACACTTTACCTTTACCAACGTCTCGGTACATGACATCTGCAAAAGCACCAACATGCCAAAGCATGGGGTGAGTAATTACACTCAGTAGGTTTTCCCCGATGACTTCCCAACCGATGCCTATAGGATAAAACATGTTAGAAAATTTATATAAGTCAATTTATATAAAAAAATTCCCAAAATAGTTCACAATATAACAAGTTCCATGTCGAAACCATTTTCCACCAAAACCCATCTTTCTCAAGAAAAGCAGTCATGCAAGGTTCCCAATTCCATTCACATTTCCATTTGGCACATTCGTTCCATTTCAACAATCCACACAACCAACCATGCATGCAACCTAGACCTCCCTATACTCACGAGTGGTGAGTTATCCTTCCACTAAGCTGCCACTTAGTGGACTACCTTGCTAGGGGTACTTCATGACCTTATCCGCCCAAACCTATTGATGGGAGGACTTCTCACCCTTATCAATACCAATATTTTCATGGGGGTACTTCTCGCCATTATCCATCCCAATGCATATGAATAGACACCACAACCCATGAAAATCTATCCCCAAACCACGTGTGATAAAAACGGTTCAATAAAGCATCACCCTTTTATTGAAAACCATTTCTTTTAGGCGGAAAAACCATATCCAATTTAAAATCATGATTTTAAATTCACTTCACCAAACACTCTCCAAAACACACAATTTCCATCACCCATTACTAAAAGATGGGTTTCAGCCACTTTTTCACAACAGATAAACAAACCATTTAAATCATGGAAAACAATTTGCAATTAAGCCTTCATGTTCTATGAAAGAGGAATCTAAGTGAAGCCACCTACCTCAATGGTTTTGACGAAAACCCTAACAAATGGAGAACACACAAGAAAACTGGCCCGATTCACCAAGGATCCTCCTTAGACCTCTTCAAATAACACAAAAAAGACAAAAACACATCATGTTTGGAATCCACACACTTAGATCTACCCATAACGGGCGTAGATGAAAGAAATAGAGAGAAGAGGAGAAGTAGATCTAAGTAGATCTGAGAAATCAAAACAAGAATGGTCACAAACCTCAAGAATCCGACTTCGAATCGCCAAGAGAAGCCTTGGGATCGCCTCCAGAATGATGGGAAAACCTTTGTTGACCTTGGGAGAACCAAAATACCGAGTTAGGGCCGCTTAGAATCTTAAACGATGCATTTAGAGGTGAAAACGCATGAGATCCACAATTTATGGATCTAATATTAATTGATAGCATGGTTAGTCCACGCGGTTTGACAAACTGTGTGCTAACCGTGCGTTGGATACTTCCTCAACCACCCTTCTCGCATGGTTTGGACTCACAGTTAGACAAACTATGTGCTGACCGTGTGGAAGCCACTGCCACCAAGACCCACTACGCAGGGTTTGGCCACACGGTTAGACAAACCGTGCGCTGACCGTGCGACTTCCCCTTTGCCTCCAAACATCATTCCAAGTTCTCCCGACTCTCCCATTCAACACCCTTAGCATTAAAACCATGAAAAGCATCAAGAAAGGGTTACATACTAGAAATCGGGGGTACTACATTCTCCTCACCGTTGGCCTTTCCGTCCTCGGAAAGTAGAAAACCATCGCTTGATCGAAAGAGTTCTAGCCACTGCTCTTTTATTTCTTTCTCGCATTCCCAAGTCTCTTCTTGAATCTGACCATGTTTCCACAAAACCCACACTAGACCGATGATTTTCCCATGCAATAATTTATCCTTACTATCCACTATCCGTACTGGGATATGTATCAATGAAGCATCTGGCTCTAGGTCAATGTGATCCCATCTGATCACATGGTCAAGATCGGGCTGATGCTTCTTCAACTGAGATACATGGAACACATTATGAACTCCATTGAACCATGGTGTAAATTCCAACCGATACGCCACCTTTCCTACCCATTCCAGCATCTCAAAAGGGCCTATATATCGAGGAGATAATTTTCCCAGCATCCCAAAATGACGATGTCCAAGCCTCGAAGAGATTCTCAATAAGACATGATCACTCACCGCAAACGACAATTATATTAGGTCATGATGTGCATACGATTTCTGACGACTCTGAACCATCTACATCCTATTTATAATCAACTGAAACTTCTCCTTTGTTTCTTGGACAAGGCTTGGTCCAATTAGTGATGTTTCACCAGTTTCCACCCAGCATAGTGGAGAATGACAAGGACGCACATACAATGATTCAAACGGAGCCATGTGTATCGAGGCCTACTAACTGTTATTGTATGAGAACTACACTAAGGGTATATGCTTCTCCCATGAGCCACCAAAGTCCATTACACAAGCTCGCAACATGTCTTCCAAATTTTGTATCATCTGCTCATATTTCCCATCTGTATGAGGTTTATACGCCATGCTCATCGTCAACCGAGTCACAAGGGCTTGCTGTAAGGATTTATAGAAATGAGATGTGAAACTTAGATCTCTATCTGAGTTAATAGAAATTGGTAACCCATGATTCTTTACCACTTCTCGGATATAGATTTTTGAAAGATCTTCCACCGTATGAGTTTCACTAATTGGGATGAAGTGGGCCGACTTGGTTAGACAACCCACTATCACCCAAATGGCATCTTGTTTCCAAAACGTTCTTGGAAGACTTGTAACAAAATACATTGCTATCTGATCCCATTACCACACTAAGATAGGTAATTATTGTAACATACTGACTGGACTCTGATGTTCGGCTTTAACTTACAGACATGTTAAACACCTTGAAACAAATTCAGCTACCTTCTTTTTCGTGCCTCTCTACCAAAACTGCACCTGCAACGCCTTATACATCTTCTGTGTACTTGGATGTACTGCCCATCTTGAATGGTGGTAAGAATGAAGGAGTTTTTCCTGAGCAACTAAAGGTACAACCATCTGATCTTGATACCACAAAACTGAACTCCCCTCTAGCTTCCATCCCTCAATGGTCTCCCAACAATTGAGTTTTGAACTCATTGCAACCCAGTCTACATTGGATGCTTGTGCCTCTTTTACTATCTCCACCAAATCAAGAACAAGTGTAGCTGAAAAGAAAACCGCAACATCACCTCAGTTTTCACATTCCACATGCATGTCGGCTAAGACTGACAACAATTGGCATTCCTATGAAGCTTCCTCTGCTAACTGAGCATACGACTTCCTCCTTAATGCATCGACCACCGAATTACCCTTACCCGGTGTACACATTAAGTCAAATTCAAACATTTGAAGATACTCTATCCACCTCCTTTTCCTCAGATTCAAATATCACTGTGAGAAGAAGTGTTTCAAGCTTTTGTGATTCGTAACCACAGTAAATTTCTCAACAAAGAGATAATGTCTCCATGTTTCAAAGCATGGACGACTACAGCCAACTCAAAATCATTTGTTGGGTAATTTTTCTCATGAACTCTCAACAGCCTTGAGCCATAAGAAACCACATGGTCTCCTTCCATAAAAACACAACCCAAACCTGTTCCCGAAGCATCAAAATAAACCACGTATCCTTGTCCTGATTCTGGAAATATTAATATAGGTACTTATGTAAGGAGAACTTTCAACACTTGAAAAGATCTCTGACATTCCTCAATCCATTGAAATGCACTGTTCTTCTTTGTCAATGCTGTCATAGGCAAAGATAGTCGTAAGAAGTCACAGAGAAAGCATCTGTAATAACCAGCTATACCAAGAAAACTTCGTATTTCAAAGACTTTTTTCATTTGTTTCCAATAAAGAACAACTTCTATCATTTCTGGATCCACTGAAACACCTTTATCAGAAACGACATTGCCTAAAAAATGTTCCTCGTGAATCCAAAAATCATACTTTGATAATTTGGCATACAACTGATGGTCCCTCAAGATTTCCAACACTATCGCTAAGTGTTTCTCATTCTCAGCCCTTGTTCTTGAATACACCAATATTTCATCCACAAACACCACAACAAAAGAATCCATATATTGTTGAAATATCTGATTAATAAGATCCATGAAGACCGCTGGTGCATTCTTTAGACCAAAAGGCATGACTACATATTCGTAGTGGCCATATCTGCTTCTGAAGGCTGTCTTCAAAATATCCTCCTTCCAAACTCACAACTGGTGATATCCTGACCACAAGTCAATCTTGGAGAACTACTGAGCTCCCCTTAATTAATCAAACAGGCCATCAATGTGTGTAAGTGGATATCTATTCATTATTGTAACTTGTTTAAGTTTCCGATAATCCACACATATCCTCAAGGATCCATATGCTTTATTTACAAACAAACCTGGTGAGATAGGACTGGTCCATAGAAGGAGATCAATCGTAAACTCTACTTCTATTGCAGGTTGTAACCCCAAGAAGTTTTCAGGAAAAACATCAAGAAATTTATCCACCACAGCTGGAAAACTATTTTCCGCTATCTCTTCCAATGATTCCAAAGTCAACACTTCCAATTGGTAGGAAATCATTCCCACCATTGGTTCCAATATGATCTTTGACCCTTTCTTTACTATCCTTTCTTCTCTAAATAGATGGTCGATGTCGTCCTCAGTCGTGAAACTAACCATCCTCCTATAACAGTCGATGTGAGCCTTAAACCTTGTCAACCAATCCATACCCATTATTAGATCATAGACATCCATATCCAACATGGAGAAGTCCCATTCAGCTCAGCTCCATCAATAGTTATAGCACATGCTCGACACGCTAAGGCTTGACATTCTCTTTCACCAAGAGTAGTTTGCAGTTTCAACATAGAAGGCATCATTTTGAGTTTTAAGTTCATAAGATCAGCAATACGAGAATCAAGAAACGAATGTGATGCTCCAATATCAAAAAACACTTGCATGTGGGTAGACCTCAAAATAACCATACAACTCACCGTAGATGGTCTATCCTGATCATCGACCATCATTTGCTCAGCTCCATACAATTTTTTTATTGTTGCACTGTTCTCTTTGTTGCCTTGCTGAGACTACCCTGGTTGAGGGGTCATGGTATTCTTAGAATCACCACAACTAGCTCTTTTATGCTGGCAAGACTGATTTTTCCGTCCTCGCCCTGTCGAAGCATAAGATGCATGGGACACTTGAAAAGTGTCACGAACACCTGACCGTGGAGCACTGCGACAATATCACTGAAGATTCCCCATCATCTTGCAATTTCGGCATCCTCTCGGTGGTTCTATACAATCTAGTTTGATGTGATCATTCAAACCACATTGAAAGAAACCTGCTTTGCTCTGGGGTAATGGAGGAAGGTTGACTGATCCTACTGTCTGGTTCGGATTCACACTCCCACCTTGGAAGTAGGTGTCCCTCTTCCCCTTGTTTCCAGCATTAAATCTTCCACCCATTCTCATGGGTATCATCATGCTTCCTCCTATCGATCCCGAGATATCATGTTCAACAACCGTTGCTCTGTTCACAATCTCTGTATAATCCGTAATACATAGCACCACAATCTTCATTCTAATCTCCTGCCTTATCCCCGATTCAAAGATTCATGCCTTCAAGGAAGCACTTGCCGCAACCTCTGGTGAAAAACAGACTAAATTCATGAACTTGGCTGCATACTCTGGGATAGAGAGGCTCTCTTGTTTCAAGCTGAAAAATATTGTCGTTTTCTTGATCTTGAACGTGTGAGGATAGAATTTTTTGTTAAACAATTCTTCAAAGTCCTCCCATGTAAGGCCTTCATCCAATTTATCCTTCACATCGAAATCTTACCACTGACGTGCAAGATCCTCACGCATATACGTCACTAGCTTTACCTTAATTTGTACTGGCATGCTAATGAAATCAAATATACGATTCATCCTACTTATCCACACCTTCTCCTTCTCGGGTTTAGCATGACCCCAAAAGATGGGTGGATTCTACTTCTGGAACTGGACGGAATGGTCTACATGTCTTTACTAATCCATCTGATTCCCTATGTCCACATCTTGGAACGCTTGAACGATACTCTGAACCAGCTCTTGGTTCACAGGTGGTTCAGGTGAAACCACATTCTCCACAACTTCTTCGGGTTGGTTTCTACGACGCCTAACAGGTACCATTTTCTATACAAACAACACACGCATTTAGTCTCACTTCCTAGAAACCGAAGGCATATCATTTCAATTTCTATCACATCAACTATCACATCATTGTTTTCCAACAATCCAACTTATCCACATGTTCAACCATTTTTGAAAACATCCCACATACTCTTTGAAAATCCACCTATTTTCAAATTGAACTAAATATCCAGTTTTTAAAATCTTTCATTTGAAAATCAATTTATGAATTTTTCATAAATCTACACCTTTCCCAAAATCATAAATCATTATTTTCAATGAGTTATGTCATCCTTGTGGGAAGTCATTCCTCTAATGCATTTCATGCTCATCTCATTGGCTAAACAAATGACAATGAGATTTGAAACATTCTAGAAGTGTATCCAAAACACTTATGGACGCAATACCCTGGTAACATGAAGTTCAACATAATTGTGTTAGCTACGTCCTTTTATGCTATATATTTCATGTTCCGACAATCCTACTCCTGTCTAAGATGATCACCCAAAGAAATAGACAAGAAGGAATTTCAACTCTAGGACCAACCACATCGATGACCACTTGTTAGGCAAGGACCGAACAAGCTGATACAATTTGTAATGACCCGCCAATTCTCACTTTCTTTAGAGCTCAAAGAGTCATTACTTTGCCTTAAGTGACATCCCCAAGGAACCAAAGGCTGGAAATAAATTTTGAAGGGTTTCAAACAAGTGGGGGATGATTTAACCTTTTTGAACATCCACATAACCGACAACCGTAACCAAAAAAACAACTAAATGATACATGATAAAAGCTAAGATAACTCAACCATTTATTTTATCAAAAACCAACCAAGAGTACCACAGTGGAAACCAACACTCAAACATCAGAGTAAACAGCGGAAAGACAACTCAAAGACTACAAGACAACAACCCTACTCCGTGCTCCACAAGCTCCAAGCTCCAACATCACGAACCAGCCCAAGTATCATGAAGCAGTGCTCTAAACATGTGAAACTTTACCTTTTCCAACATCTTGGTACATGAAATCTGTAAAAGCACCAACGTGCCAAATTAGGGGGTGAGTAATTACACTCAGTAGGTTTTCCCTGATGACTTCCCAACCCATGCATGTAGGATAAAACAAGTTTTCATATTAATATAAAACAATTTATATAAAATAATTCCAAAAACAGTTCCCAATATTACAAGTTCCATGTCAAAAACATTTTCCAACAAAACCCATCTTTCTCAAGAAATGCAATCAAGCAAAGTTCAAAATTCCATTCACATTTCCATTTGGCACATTCGTTCCATTTCACCAATCCAAACAACCAACCATGCATGCAACCTGGACCTCCCTATACTCGTGAGTGGTGAGTAATCCTTCCACTAAGCCGTCACTTAGTGGAATACCTTGATGGGGGTACTTCATGACCTTATCCTTCCCATCCTATTGATGGGGGTACTTCTCACCCTTATTCATCCCATCCTTTTTATGGGGGTACTTCTCACCCTTATCCATCCCAATGCATATGAACACACACCACAACCCATGAAAATATATGCCCAAACCATGTGTGTTCAAAACCTTTCAATAAAGCATCACACTTTTATTGAAATAAATTTCTTTTAAGTAGAAAAACCATATCCAATTTAAAATCACCATTTTAAATACACTTCAACAACCACTTTCCAAAAACACACAACTTCCATCACCTGTTACTAAAAGAGGGGTTTCAACCATTCTTTCACAACAGATAAACAAACCATTTCAATCATGGAAAAAATTTGAAACTAAGCCTTCATGTTCAAAGAAATAGGAATCGCGAGTGAAGCCACCTACCTCAAAGGTTTGGACGAAAAGCCTAAAAAACGGAGAACGCACAAGAAAACTGGCTTAATTCACCAAGGATCCTCCCTAGACATATTCTCCTAACACAACCAAGACAAAAAATCATCATGTTTGGAATCCACACAATTAGATCTACCCATAACGGGCGTAGATCTATTAAACCAAGAGAAGAGGTGAAGTAGATCTAAGTAGATCTGCGAAATCAAACAAGAAAAATCACATACCTCAAGAATCCAGCTTCAAATCACCAAGAGAAGCCTTCAGATCGCCTCCGGAACGATGGGAGAACCTCTCTTGACCTTGGGAGAACCAAAATCCCGAGTAAGGGACGCTTAGGATCCTAAACAAGGCATTTAGAGGTGAAAAAACGTGAGATCCACAATTTAAGGATCTAATTTTATGTGACCGGTAAGTTAGTCCGCACGGTTTGAAAAACCGTGCGCTAACCGTGCATTGGCTACTTCCTCGATCACCATTCTCGCACAGTTTGGATGCATGGTTAGACAAACTGTGCACCGACCGTGCAGAAGCCACTCCCTTCAAGTCCCACTGTGCACAGTTTGGCCACACGGTTAGACAAACCATGCGCCAACCATGCGACTTACCCTTTTCCTCCAAACACATTCCAAGTTCTCCCGACTCTCCCATTCAACAACCTTAAAATTAAAACAATGAAAATATCAAGAAAGGGTTATATACAAAAAACTAGGGGTACTACATGGTGGATACCCACCTAGAAGCTTCTATTGTGCATTGTTTAGAACATGTTTTAATTTTCGCTTTATTGGAGGAAAATCTTGATATATTACCATGATTAGGTCCTAGTAGTCTGATGGTCCATTCATCGTATTGGTATGATTGAATAAAATTAATTTAATTGTCTAGATATACCCTTATGATTTAAGAGTTTACGTTAAAAGAATACATTGAGGTTCTTCCTAATTGGCATATTTGGATAGAATTATTCTAGATAGAAACTCAACATTGATTCACCTAAACACTGCCATTTATTCCTCATTCTGAGTAATACTCTCTTCTGTCATAAATAGATCATCCTCTTTGAGAGGAGGTGGTAGGTATTAAATTACCATAAATTTATTCTATTCTTTGTTAGATATTAGGTAAGGTGGATGGGTATTGTTCGAGGGAGAACATGGATTTTTGGAAATACACATTTTTAGGAGAGGACACCAACATTCTTAATGTAGACTATGTTTCGGGAGGAACCATCCACACATTTCTCTTATGAATTGACATTATTCCATGTGTTTTATGTAGGATTGACATCAACAATGATCACCATTGAGTAATTGATTGTGGGAATTATTTTGATCACTGAACGATGTGTGGGATGTTTGATCCTTCTTTTGTAACCATCCTTTCCCTTTTGGGATCACCTTCATGCTTCGTGGTAAACAGTTACATGAATGTATAATTTATGTGGATTGATCATACACCTCCCTTATTTGGGAAATGAGGCATGAAATGGGATGAACTAGAAGACCCCTTTTCTTGACTCCCTCCCTTGAGGGAAAAACTAATTTTCCTAAAGGGGGTGGTTTAATACTTCATTTCCCCGGTCCTATGGTATCAAGTTACTCCTTATATTTTATTTTTATGCTCTGATCTAGTTTTTTTTAGTCTTCTAAGATAATATTATGTGGAATGTTCCACCATACCAATGGGATATGACTGATCCTATACAATAGTGGATGCTGCTGATGTTGTCAATCTCTAGATATTGTGCATCCCGATTCAAGTGTGAGTCAGATAAAATGAATATCATTCATTAGAATTGTTCATTTATGAATACATTTTTGGATTTTGATTATTGGATTACATTAGGGTATATATCTACTAAATTGTATAGGTTATCAGATTTATGATTTTTTTTAATGCACATTCTCTTTGGGGCTGGTGATCATGAGACATATGTTTGATTCTCGAGGAGTGTTCGACATTCCCTATGTATGATATTATCATGACTTCTAACTTCAATGATGATATCACATGATAAAATTTCTATTGCATTATGTTTAATGGATAATGAGGAGATATTAAATGATCTATTTTTCTCATTCCCCTAATATGAACACCATGTGGGCTGTCAGAAATTAGATAATGTAACTTATGAAATAAATTGAGGTAGGTCAGTTGGAGGTCATTCAATCACCTCTATGACTGTGGTCATCATGAAGGCGGTACTTATTATATGATTATTTGAAAATTAATCGCTCCCAATATTTTGAAATGGTCTGAGTACCAATTGTAAGGTATGAATTGTTTTCTAGGTAGAAGAAAATTTTGTAGACATGGAGATGAATGTTATGTATAAATTATTCTGACATCTCCAATGGTAAAGAAACATATTCTTTTATTCTTATAGCATGGATACTTTTACATAATCTTCCCAAAATAGACAATTATTTACTAGTTTATCATAAGTAACATGGAAAATATTTGTCTCATTGGTGTTTGAGAAGTCATGGAGTGGCTCAAGAATATGATCATTTCACTATGCCATATATTTTTAGAGAAATGATTTTAGTCTTTATTGATAGGGTATTGAACATGAAATGCTCATTATTTCCATTTTACATGGAATAAAAGTATTTTTTTTAATTTGACATAGAAAGGGTATAATATTATTTTCAATTGGATGTGTCACTATGAGGAGGATATTTGGATTGAATTCCATCACCGATAGGAATACAATATTATCATAATGTATGAATTTAGGGAGTATTTCAGTAGTATATACCCTATGTAAGACCATCAGAGAATGTTTCAGAAAGGGGGGGACATTATTTCCGTTTGATGTCACTATTGGGATGACCTTTATAGAAAATTACATCATGGAAAGAACAACCACCAAAAATTGACTTCTAAACGAGGTGACAATATGTACACCATATATCTTTTAGGAGACCTTTATGGAGAAAAAAGTATTGGGATGAAATTATATCATTCTTGATCTTTTGGTTATGAGGAGCGATATCATTGCACTCATTAAGAGACAAGAAATTGTGATCAATTAGTTTAGAACATTATGTAGTCCTTCATGGAAGATGATATAGGGAAGAAATTTAGATATGACTGGTAAAAATGTTTTTGGGACAACTTTTGTAACTATAATTTCATATTTTTTTAATCTCATAATGAATTAATAAAATATATAATATCCATTGATATGTCGTTAATGGAATCCAAACAACTATCTTCTAGTAGAACAAGGACAGAATTCTTCTCTTCATTTTACAGTATCCTTTGGATAACTTTATTTATAGGATCTTTCAAAACATAGAGTGGAACCTCATTATATAGGTGAGAAACATTATATACAAGTTATTTTTTGACATTGTCTCATTGTGCTATCAGGATAATTCAGTGAGAATCTTGAGTGTTGTATGGGATATATACATTCCATAGAGTGGACATATTAGACTAATATTTTTCCCCAATTTGAAGATATATTTTTTCAAGATCCAGTTTTCCATTTATCATGTAATATAGATGATGGAATTCATAGATAGGGGAATGGTTTAATGTCCACTCCTAAAAGGCCATCCTATTTTAAGAATGAGTTACCCGACATGGTGATGCCAACTTTTGGTGCTGGCACATTACAATTTCTGCTGCGTTGATTATATATTAGCAATTCAATAGGATTCGGTCATGGATTTAAGTTCGACCCTCCATCCTTTATATGAAATTTTTTGATATATCTTTAAATTTAATGGTAATATAGGCCTATTCTGAAGTCATAAAAGGATTTTTTTCCAGCTCCTGTCTCCCATTTCTTGCAAATATGTAATAAAAATTCTCTATTGTGTGGGAAAAGATATGAATATGTTGCTGATGTATCACTAGGATATGAAATCTATTTTCTATAATTTACATTGAATTTACATGATGGGATTTATATAAGTGAAAAATAATTTTCACATCATCATTCACTGTAAACTAATTTAGATGATGGACTTGATACTCATACGAAAGAATATTCATCTTCTTATATTTAGAGGATGGTATATTTTTATAGAGGGATTGATATTAATTTTCTTGAATTAGCATATTCTTATTGGCTACCACCATATTTGACTAATGGTATTGATTTTTGTGGGCAGGTATATTTGTCTGAATTTTGTATTCATTCTTTTTTTGTCGGTCTTGACGAGCAATATTAAGAATTTGTGACTTCTTTTAATTCATTTTCATATTTGACTGAACATCTTAAAATGTGGGAGTAGGAATATAGGTCTTCTCCTGATGTGGAACTGTAATTTCATAGATGTATTTTTCATTAGGAATTAGTAAAATTACATGTTCTAAATTGTCTAGCCACCTCCCTTTATCTGCATCCTTGGGTACCTATGTATGTATGACTTTTGATGGGACCTTCTGTGTGGTACCCTTTGCACGTTAACGATATTGGCACACACGGTGTCGAATATAATGATTTTTGGAAGGGGATATTGAGTAAGACCCATATTCTACAAGGATTAAATCATTTGTGAAGACTCTATTTGACTCCCCAAGGTAAGAGAGTAATCCGTTATCACATTCCAATTACATTCTCCAATAAGAATTAAAGATAACAATTAGGGTCTTCAGGCTCTTAGCCACATACTATTATTGGGGGGATGATTGGAGTGGCCTTATAGCATGGAGTTACTATTAAACTAACTCTAGGGTTTGAATAGTACAACTCTAGTGGTTCTGCCTAACTAAGAGATTCGAGACCCATTTTTAATTACTCTAGAAGGGAGATGGATTCCTCTATATTATGGTGGACCATGAGGGTGCAGTAGTTGGTTCACATAACAATGAAAACTATTGATATGAAATTGGAATGAAGGTTTCTTTAATGAGTTCCCAAAATATATGTGATAAATAATTATAAAAAACCTCATCAGTGTTTCATTTGATGAACACATTCTTAACCGATGTTATCTTCCGGCCCTCATCCAATTTTCGATAAAAAATGTTCCAAATGTGTGGAAACACTACCACCATGGTTGAGTATTAAAATATGATTCATCAATATGTTCCCCTTAAAAAATCCTTGGTGGACTAATGGTGGATTGCAATGAGATAAATGTTTGGAAATCACTAGATTTTGGTATAACACAATCGAATGGTCCCCAACTTGTTTTTTTCATGAATCCAGATATTTTTAATGTCTCTCATATTTATGATAAATGGAGAAACATTCCAACGGATTTTATTTATTGGGTAACATGGAAAACCACACTTAAGAACTGCCATTGGTCAAGAAGATTAGAATTCCGGATCATCAATCCATTTTCAAGAAACCATTTATTATTTTGGTACTCTCTTATTGATTTATGATATGTTCATGAATCCTTTGTTGTTTCCCATGTATATATATTATGGATTAACCTATGATAATGATTGCTTATGAACACACATGGTTTAAGATGAATCTTCATGTATTCAAGGATCTATATCAATGAAATAACTTATATGTTTTCGAGGTTCTTCATCAATGTTACACTTATAAGGAAAGATCAGGGATTACTTGATTTCATTTCAAGATAATGCCAATATGATTTCACTTGGTGGGGGAACTCTAGAGTTTACCATCATCCAGGGGAATGTGTAATTTGTGATTTTAGGATTGAATCCATTGAATGATATTCCTATGTATCTTCATGAGAGGAATCTGAATCAACATAATTTGATGCCACTAAATAGGGCACATTACTTTGTAGAGTCTTGTAATGAGGACTAAACAATGTAGTTTAATGTTATGCTATTAGGATGTCAATGAGAAAGGTGCATAGTAATAGATTGTGTTGGAATTATGTCATGGAAGACCATAGAGCCTCTAAAAGATATGATCTATTTGGTGGATAAGTCTCTAATGGAAATGTGGCCCGATGAACATTATGGTGGACATGGGTGATGGGTTTGGACCACATGGAGGATTCCAATATACCCTGTAATATGGGAATCAAATCCCATGTGATTAGATAAGACTAGGGAATACACATTAGAGTATTCCCACATTTTACTAAATCATTGAGAATATGGAACATTTAAGATGAGTCATGGTTTTTTGATTACACATGTTAACAACCCACTTGAGGCATGATGTAGAGACGTAGATTTATGTAAAATCCCATAAATCATATTTTTGTGGCTTACCCATGGAAGCAGACCATTTTTTTGATATAGTATGGATTATATGATCACGATTAACTTCTATGATCATTTGAGTCTTTCTCAATATTTGAAAGTATATGAATATGTATAATTAATAATTACATGATTTTAGTACATCTACTTAGGGATGGTTATGGATTCCAAATTGATAGGGAAATGGGTTTTATTTATCCCATCTATTCATTTAATTTGGAAACAGAGGAATTAAAATATTGGAGTCTATATTGATAAAAAACGAGATGAGGATAATAGGTGTATGTGTTCCACATACAATAAGAAATGTTATGGCCTTACTCTAGGAGGGACACCCTGAAATTGGTTCCAAAAGGGGGAGGAGTGTTCAGAAAATTACTTCATCGAATGGAAAGGTCAGTGGTTCCACTCACTCCCTTGAACAAGGAGGTTCACATGATCACCCCAATACTGGAGCCTACTATACCAAATAAATCCAAACATAAGGATATACTGCGGTCTCCCCTTAATGTGGAGGTTAACCACACCACTCCACTTACCATAGGTATATAAACCTCAAGTGTCACCCTAATGTGTTAATTGATTTTATCAAACCTATCAGATGGATTTGGATGGGGTATTTACCTTATATCATTAGACTAGTTTGTAGAGGGTCCAACAATAGGGCAGATGACTTGACCAATGGGAGAAATAGGAGAGAGATGTGTAATTCCCTTGGGTGACCCATTACACAAAGAAAATTATTTTTCAGTATATGGATCTATCTATGTAGCATTATTCTATGCAAGTAAGGGGAATTTCCACTTAGATCATTGAAACATATACAAGGGTTCTTGAACAAATTTTTTTGGCTCTGTTGGTTCAAGTTTTTTCCATAGAGAGTTTTCTTATGTGGGGTAGGATTCTCCCCACATAGTGATTTTCTATGCGGGATGCATATCCATAAATGGTCCATCCATTTTCTACACCACAAAAAGGTTTCTACAAATGATTTTGACTTCACAAAAGGACATAAGTTTTCATTATTTCAACCTTTCTCTTATGAAACAGATTTTTACTTACTGTTTAATGACTAAAAGGATCCAGTTTTTTTTGTTTCCTCATCGATCATGTTCCATGGAACTATTCATTCACATTGGTTCATTCTCCCTTTTCCAGTCCCCATTGCAGTCTAATTATATATCAATAGAGGGAGAAAATACAAGAATGTCTGGTAATCTATGGAGGTCCAAGATCATAATTTTGTGGGAGGCTTGGAAGATTATATAACCTATGAATGAATTAGTTAGTGGGGAGTAGTCGTTCATGGGGACGAACTTCATCGTTCGACCCCAAATATGAAATTGGTTGGTTTTTAGGAGACTACTATACCACCACATCCAACTAACTATTTATTTTATATGTATTATTAATCATGGGGGTATAAATGAATAAATGTTCTGAATAAACCAAATTTTTTAATTATTTTGTCTCTAGTGGTTCCATTCCATTTGACAAACAATTTCGTTCTTGAGGGATTCATGAAGTGGTGAAATTCTATTAAGAGTTGAGTTCCATGAGGAAATTTTTCCATTGAGGTTATTTCATTTTGAATATTTATTTAATTATTTATGGTTTTATTTCTACCCCAATTCTAATTATGATATTATTCACTTTTTAAATGATAATATTTTAGGATCCAACATTATCGATTAGAGATACTCACCTAGTGAAGAAGCTAGAAAAAAACTATATTTAAAAGATCATTGGACAACATGGAGTCCCATTGAGCATTGATTCTTATAGATATTCCCATATTAAATATCAATTTTGGTCGGTTTATCAAATAACACTTGGAACCAAGATAATATTTACCAATGTTTACCATCCTCAAAATGATAGATTTTCTGAGAAGAGTATACACATGATGGAGGATATTCATTGAGCTTTCATGGTAGGCCTTGGAATAACATGATATGATCACTTATGCTTTATATAATTCCCATAAAATAATAGTTATGGAAATTCTATTTAGATGGATCATTATCAACATATTTATGGGAGTCCATTTCCCTAATCATTGTGTCTACAAGAGGTGGATGAGGTAGTAGTTGTTGTCCCCACAATGGTTCAAGATTCCTCTAAAAAAATGCAGATGGTACATAGGAGATTTATTACCACTCAGATAATACAAATATCTCATTCAAACCATTCTATGAGTGTATTTTATCTTGACGTAGGAGTTCAGGTTTTGTTGATACTGACAATTAGGTTGGCTCATCAATATCTATAAAATAAGGGAAATGTTGACCCACATTATTTTAAATCCAATGAGATCAGATAATGGATAGAGATAATGGAATATCATCTATAACTTCCTTTCTCCCTATCAATTTATTCATGAATTATTCCATATGGAATAATATCATAGTTTCATAACAGACCCTACACATGTTATTAATTATGACGATGTTGAGGTAATGACAAACACATCTAATGAGGAGATTCTATTGAGAATAATTGTTGGGAGCGATAAGGCATTGTGAGGAAAGACGATATCACTATTATAGATTGAATCATCATATAGAATGATCTAATATGACACATGAGAATATCAATATAATGTTTGATCTTTGTGGCTTGGATTTTTATGAAATATCTCCCAAGATACATCTTGAGGACGAGAACATAATAGAGGGGAAATATTTTAGTATTATGATTTTTTAATTATAATAAAACCATTTTTTTGATAAAAAATTACTGTTTTATGTGAAATACTAAATTAATAAATAAAATCATTTAATTAATGTATCAAAGTCATTTTGTAAGCATAAAATCCTAGTTGACCCATTGAAATATTCAATCAATAATATTCTTATCCAGACACTGAGTTAGTTCTGGATTATGATGCCTCTAATGCCATGACACAGATGAAATAAATGTATTAAATATGTTATATTACAGATGTATCATTTATCCAAAATAATTAATTATGTTTCATATTTTACATCATATAAGAAAAATTATAACACAGTTATATTAAAGACACAATATTTACACTAGGTCTTTTATTATGTTTTTAAGAAACATATGATTAGATCAGACACTAACAATAAAAATTTAATTTATAATTTGTATTATATGATCTATGAAACCAATTTAATATCTAAAAAATGGTTCATAATATTATAAATATGAGACCATCTTTATGTCTGAAATGTGAGGTTTACCCTAGATTGGGTATAATTATTATGCACACCGGCAGTTTGAAATTATTTCTTGCGATAAAACCCAATTTATATATAATTGTATTTATATTTGAATATTTTAAATAAAATAGTTAATATCTCTCAAATGGAGCATTGTATAAAACATAAGAGATCGACATTAGGCCTCGTATGTAGGTATTACTATTTGTGGTGTAAAACTATTTCATGTGTTGTGCATTTAGTCCGGGTTCCCACTTAATTAATTTATTTAATAATTTTACTATATTATTTTTTAGAATTTAATAAATAAAAATTTCACTATACATCATCTCATGAAAATTTCTTTCACACCACCATTTTTAATACCTTATCTATTATAAATAGTTAACTTATCAGATATATTTACCATTTAAAATCCTAAAACCTTAAGGGGATTATTTTAATGTCCCCACCATAATTTTTTTGGTGAAAGAGTAGGTTAAATTGGGTTATTGATTTGGCTGACCATTTACATGTTTTAGGGTTCTAAATATCCAAATAAATCATCTATTTTAGTGTTAGATGTTTCTATTGTAAATGAATGACCACATATCTTCTATAAATTTGATTACTGGATATTTATAGATTGGATGGTGGCACATTATGGCCATGTTTCTCCTCTTATCCATTGTGTTTGATCCTTTTTTATATAATTTATATTTTCATTAATATATTCATCAAATCATCTATCATCAATAAATATTTTTATATTGATGAGAATTAACTGATGCATGTGAGTTTTTACTAATCTTGATGGGATGAAACTAAATCCAATTTTTTTTGGATGTGGCACATGATAAGATCATTTTTATTTTTCACATTTTTTAATTTATATTCATAAAAAATTATCAAAATATAAACAAAAAGAAATTAACAATATATTTTTACTCTGAATACATGTATAATAAGAATAAAAATTATGAATGATAATTACACCAATTATTTATGTTGAAGATATAGTTCATAAAATTATTAAAATATTTTTTTTCAATGAAATGATAATCCAAAATAATATTCAACAAATGAATAGTTATATAACATTATTGAATAATAACAGTAAAGAATAACCTATTGATAACTTCATCCAATTATTGAATTTATAGTTGTTTATAATTTTCAAATGATAATTATTTTTTGATTATCCAGAGTTATTTATTATAGAAATTATCAATGGATTATTGTGTGAAATTATAAATATATAATTTTTACAACATTTTCATAAGATAAAATTTACCAATAAATAAAAGGATTATTTGAAAATTTAAAAATTATTAGTGGAAAATAGATTATCAATGAAAATTATTAGGTATAGTTATAAAATTTATATTTTTAATAAATTATTGAATGATAATAATAATAAATGTTTTGTAATAGATTATAAAAAATAACTATAAAATCATAGGTTTTTTAAAGAATCAAAATATAATTATAAAGGATAAGTTTTAATAATGGGTTAATAGATAATTATTAAATGATAATGTTTAATAAAATTTTAAAAAGATAATTCAAAATGATAATTTATAATGGTATATGGAATGATAAGTAAAAATGATAATTTATGATAAATTTATAAACTATAAATAGAAAATGATAATTTGTTTTAAATTATTAGAGGATAATAAAAAAGGATAATTTATAATAAATTATCGAAAGATATTTATTCGTGAACAGACTATAGCTAGTGTGTGCATTTAAATAAATGATACTTTTAAAATTATTTTAGAGAGAGAATATATTATTGAGGGATACATACTGATCTATTACAATATTTTTTACATCAATGACATTTTATTTAGGGATTTAATTATTATTTTTTGGATCAGTTATACATTATTTCATTAATATAATTATGCATAAACATATTTTTATAATCTTGTAAGATTATGATTTCACATGGGTGTCTGTGTAGCCCCTGAAATATTAAGTTACAGTTGATGATATGAGTACTTTGTTTCTTTTTATTCATGTTTGATGTTGATCACAAGTATTGTGTTTGTAACATTGCTTGTGAGGATATGTTATACATTATCATGTATCATACCATGCCATGTATTATTCTACTATATTGTTCCCAGAGGCCATGATATTTTTAACCTCATGACATGTTATCCCTTATAAGGATAGTGTGCATAAAATGTGACAATGATGAAGCTAAACCTATTTAAATGGAAGGAATAAGACAATGACCATGAGTGTTGTTTGATGAACATGATATAAAAGGGTTGTTGATTATATATTAATCCATATTATGTGTTAAATTATAGTTTTTCACAACTTAGGATAGTATTTCTCCAAAAATAAACTTTTTAAATAAGGTGGTCCCTTTATGATCATAGAAGATAAATCAATGTGGGTATATTGTTGAAAGGCATTGAAGAGAAATTATCAAGAGATTATTATTGTTATTTTATCATTAAAAGATAATAATTTTTCCTCACATGTTTTTATAATATGAATGGGTATCTTTGATGATCTATATGAAACTTTTCATTAAAATGTCACCCACATCATAAGTGAAATCATGCAGGAAGATGATTTGAAATGGTAGGAAGATTAATTGAAAATTAGAAAATGATGGATGAATCACCAAATATTAAAGTCCCTCCCACATACCAAAAAATATATAGTTATCAATGAAATGAATATATAATTTAATAATGAATTCAATAGAATACTTGAGCAATTCTGAAATCTACATGAGGGAGAATATGAATTGTAACAATTGATCAATAGATTCTGGTTCCACATCCAAAATATTCTATAATACATTTACCTTAGTGATAACTCCAAGTATGAACTTTTTTCCATTTCTAATTCATCATATTTCACTAATATAGTTTTTTGTTAGGTTTTTAGTGCTTTCTATAATTTATATTTCTCTTCCTGAATATGGATGATCTAAATCATTGTCAATTCAATATCATCCTTCCTAGCACTGATCATGTTTCAATGAGACACATACACCACGTGTTAGGAAGCCTCACTCAATGCTTCATCCCAACATCGTATGGCAAAATATGAATCCAATAATACTACTATCCACATTTTATGGGACTAAATTTTATCTCTCTCTGAAATAAATTCCATAACATTGGTAAGAAGAGTGGTAAACTGAAAACCCCTAAATCTATGTAGGTAAAAATATACTGAAGATACCTAGTTGGTCCTTATGCTCTTCCAAAAGGGATTCCAAGATTAAGGCCACGATTTATGTAACGACCCAAAGTTTTTCAATGGTAATTTCCTTCTTAAAAAAACTTTCATAAAATCACATGAAAACACAACATAATGAACTACTAAGTTCTAAGTGACCATTAAACCCAAGTTTTTTTACTTCTGTGTTTGCAATTTTGAAAATCCAACATACACAGTTGTGTTCAAGATGATTTTTTGAGTCTGATAAAACCAAAATATTTTTTGGTGAATATTAACCTCCCCTTATGAATAGTAACATACCCCTATAAATAGTAATATGACCCTTATAAATTGTAAATCGTCCGAAATAAGATTATCCTTACCCATTAATAATTAAATAAAATTTAGGCATCTAAGAAAGTGACAATTTTACAATAGTAAATGTTTTGGTAAATTTGTAAGTCATAAATAATTATTTATAATAAATTAATTAATTTAAACAAAAATGTATTTTCTTAAAATGTGTTCATAAATTAAAAAAATCTATTTATTATTTATTTAATAAAATTTTGTAAGACCTTATGTAATTTTTGAAATCATTATAAAATCAGTTCTAATTTAAAAAAAAACATTTTTAATGTAAATTATGATTTTAATTAAATATGAAATTTATCATATTTAGGAAATTATTTTAGACAAATGGACTACATTTTTGGATTATAAAATTCAATAAATGGTTGGGGTGATGTTTTGGGATTTTTCTGAAATAAATGAATTTTGGATGAATAGTGAAATACTCTAATTTACAAAAATAATCTAAATAAGCTAGTTATAGAGTCATGTGTGACGTTCTGCAAATGTAAGCCCACAGGATTCAATATTAAATTATAATATTACTATTAATGTTTATGGAAGACTCACTATTCATCATATTGGGGAGAGATAATAAATTAATTAATTTTATATTAAGAAAACCCCTCCCCCTCCACTATAAATACCACCCTACACACCCTCATTTCCTCTCACCTCTCAAGCTTAAAGCCCAATATAAACACTTCCCAAGAATCATTCCTTGCCCTTTTCCCATGTCCAAAAGCTTATGGTCTCATCAAAATACTACGCTTAGGCCCCTTAATGTGGATCTCAAGAGGAGGATTCAAGAGGTAACTTGTCTCCTTCTTTTCCTTTAAATTCTTTCCAATTTCAAGTTTTTTCCTTATTATATACCCACCTATCTTTTACCAAATGGTATGGTAACTCTAGTATCATACATATACTGTAGTGTTATGATACTAGTGGGATATTATATCCTACAACCCCCTCTCTCTTCTTCTTTTTATTTTATAAAAGAAAATGTTGTTCGTGAGTTGTTAATCTATCACCTTGAAGAACGACATGTTTTCTTTTTTCCATTTAAACCATTATATCTAATCCTGAAACCATTTTTATGGTTGAACCTGAATATTTTATATGTATTATTTCATAATTAATGATATGGATCTAACTTATGTACATATTAAAAAATGATTAAACAAAAAAAGTTCATTGTGGTCGACAAACCACCGAAATTAACCCAAACAATCACCAATAAAATTATATCTAATGATTCATCCACATGGAATATAACATAATTAATTATAAGACCCTTAAAACTCCTATAATATCATTAATAACAAGTAAAATCAGTTCTATATGTTTACCCATGTTCTACCCAAATGACAATTTATGAATACTAGTGAACCGCTCATGAAAACCGTAAAAACAAACATTCCCGAACAATGTTTTTAAAACCTATAAATCATAAAAAGGCCCATCAAAAAACACAATGAAACCAAAATGAACCCTTTTAATTTATAAAAGTTTTTAGAGTTTCTAATTAATTAGTATAATTCAATTATATAGGACATTAATGTGAAGGAAGCGTTCGAATATAAAGTAAGGGGAAAATCTTGAACCCAATTTTCTTTCTTCGGGTTCTACCAGTTTCACTCCGAATATTGTATGGTCACTACTTAAAAATAATTTTTTCATCATTATCTCTCTTTTTTGGGATATACATGTTTTCTACTGAAGATTATGTCAAATAAAATGTTTTCCAATATAACTCTTCTTTTAAGAACTCACCCTTTACCTCTCATTCAAAGTTGATGGTTCTTGTATCAAGTATGTTGTTCCATATTTATTTTGGGAACACAATGATTATGAAAGTTTTCTTATAAGATGAAACCAATTACGTTCCATGGGTTAGTTATGTGCATTATTTATATATGTTTTATGTGTCATGCATGATAATGATAATGATATGATGTGACAAGTGCACCCGTAATTATATAGCGCAATATGAATGTCTGAATGTGACTAGTGCGCCCGACATTATATTGTGCTCCAATGAATTGGGTAAAGTGATGAATCTCATGCATAAATGTGAAATTATGTGAAGAAGATGATATCTTTGTTATATAGTAGGTGTGGTAGATAACCATTAATACATGGTGTTTCATTTATTTGCATGTACACATTTCAAGTCTTATATTTATGTTTCCTCTTATGATAATGATCCTTTGCCTATGTTATGATTATGATCACCCAATGCTATATTGTTTTATCCCTTACTGGGATTCTAGATAACCACTTTTTAGGTATATCCTCAGGAGACTACATGTACTAAGGAGAGGTTAAATGCCAGTAACAAGCTAGTGAGGAAGAAATTGAATAAATGTTTATGCTCGATGTTGTAATTGTTTGGTATGGTCCATGTTTTCCCAAGACACTAAACCGTTGGATCCTCTATGTGTAATAATATTATGTTATTTATATTTAATATGATTTAATAGTAATGTAAGAAAAGTTTGGTTCTTTATAGTTGGTATTAGAGGAAATATTTAGTTAATTTGGAAAATAGGATTAGTGAACCCTGTAAAAAACCTCTAGCATGAGACTAAGTACAAATATGAAAATAAGAATATTTACATAAGGATCCCATATGTTATGATTTTAGTATAAAGTGTGAAAATCAATTTGTTATTTATTCATGACTTTTTTATTTATGTTTCGATCTAACCTTTTCTATTTTAGAAAATGGTGGGAACCAGGAGAAACCAGGACAACAACTCATGCGAGGGCCAATGCAATGATTTCCCAAACAACAACCCCAATGATTTCGTTGGTGGAGGTAAAACATTCATAGTGATGAATACCCAATTATCTCAGGTTATGAACAATAACCATAATAATGGGGAACGTCTTCCTTCACCAATTATAGAGCAACTAGCTATCGAATATTTCATACGGCAACGACCACCCACGTTTAGTGGATCTTCCAATACACTAGTTGCAGAATAGTGGGTCAACTCCATGGAGAATATCCTTTCTGTTCTTCATTGTTCTGAGATAGAGAAGGTGACACTAGCCGTTTATTGTCTAGATGGAGAGGCTGATGAATGGTGGGATTTGATTATGAACACCAAGCCAAGGGATGAAATTGAAGAGATGGAATGGGAAGAAATTAAGATATTGATTCTTAACAAGAATTTCCCATGAAATCTTCGCACAAAGATGGAGAGAAAATTCATAGAGATCAAGAAAAAAGAAAGAGAATTTGTCACAACCTATGAAGTGAATCTGGAAAGGCATTCAAGGCACATATCAGGTTTTGTTATTAACATTGATAGAAAAATTGATAGATCATTTAGTGGATTAAAACCACACCTTAGAAAGGCTCTTGAAATCCGAGACATTAGGAGTTATAAATAAGTTGTCTGGTGTGCTCTCAAAGTATAGATGGATTTTGGAGAATGGTCCCAAAACAATTCTGATAAGAAACGAAATATGGAGTTTCAATCCGGTGGATATAATGTCAACGGTGGGAGGAAAAAACAATGACCCACATGCTAAAAATATTGGAAGTTTCACCATGGGAACTACCTCAAAGGGACGGGGAAATGATTTAAGTGTGGGAAAGAAGGACACAATGATCAAGAGTGTCAAAAAAACATTAAAAGGAAGGAAAATGTGGAGGATGAAAGGAGAGAACCACCCATGGTTCAATGATACTACTGTAGGGAGATAGGTAACTATGAAAGCTAGTGCACTAAACCTCGAGTTCCTGAGGGTAATCAGCGTCAGCAGCCACCATAACCAAAGCTACATGGGAAGACTTATGCCATCACAATAGAAAAAGTGGAGAAAGATAATGAAGTTATAAAAGTTATACTTTATATTCACTCAAGAATGGAAAAATTATTATTTGATTCTGATTCTATGCATTCCTTTATATCTTACAAGTTTTCTAGTACTATTGAATCGAATCCCAAAAACATTGAATTAGAGTTATCAATAAAAACACCAAGTGGTGAAATCATTGGAACCCAAGTGTTTGACTCTTCTCATGTTGGCGTAGGTGTGAAGATTCTTCCAATGAATCTTGTAATACTTCCCTTGGTGGAATTCGATGATATAATGGGAATGGATTGGATCTCATTATTTAGAGAACATATCAACTATCGGGAAAAGGAAATATCTTTTCCTATTCAAAACCATCCCATTCTCCTATAAAAATTCAAGGATGATCATGAATCTTCTTTTAAATATCAATCATCTTTTGTGGGTGTTGATTCCCTGTAAAGAAGCATACCATACCCAGATGGTTATGTCAAAGGAAGATACCAATCTTGCGAAAATGCCCATTGTGAGGGAATACATGGATGTATTTCCTGAAGAGTTACCTAGAATTTCCCCATATCATGAGGTGTATTTCTCAATAGAACTCATACCTGAAGCAACACCTATATCAAGGTAGACCTATAGGATGGCCCATATAGAATTGGATGAGTAAAAGAAGTAGCTACTAGAGAATCTGGACAAAGGGTTCATTTTCCCTAGTTCATCACCTTGGGGTGTACTAGTGATCTTTGAGATGAATAAGGAAGGAACAATGCAGCTGTGTATCGATTATTGGGAACTCAATAAGATCACCATAAAGAATAAGTATCCTCTTCAAGGATTGATGACTTGTTCAATCAGTTAAGAGGATCTCAATACTTCTCAAAGGTGGATCATTGTTCTGGATATCATTAGCAAAAGGTGAATAAGGAAGATATTCATAAGACTACCTTCTATACAAGGTATGGGAACTATGAGTTACTGGTTATGACCTTCAGACATACTAATTCCCCTGAAATCATCATGGGTTTGATGAATAGAGTCTTTATACATTACCTAAACAAATTTATGGTAGTGTGTATTGATGATATTATCATTTAATCCAATATCAAGGAGGAACATGAGGAACATATAAGACTTGTGTTGGTGACATTGGGAAAGGATAATTTGTAGGCGATGTACATCATGTGTGACTTTTGGATGAAGAAAGTCACATTCTTGGGACATGTGATCACAAGTGAGGGAATTTCTGTGGTTCCATAAAAAACAAAGGCAATTGAGGAATGTCCAAGACCCTCTACTGTCACTGAAATCTGTAGTTTTCTTATATTAGCTGGGTACTACCGACGTTTTTTGAAAATGTAGAGATGGAAACTGTGATTTTTGCCTTGAAAATATGGCGGCACTACCTTTATTGTGAGAAGTGTGACATACACAATGAACACAAGAGGCTAAAGTATATATTCACACAAAAGGCGCTCAACATGGATCAAAGGAGATGGTTAGATCTAATCAAGGATTACGATTTCTCTATTCACTATCACCCTGAAAGGCGAACAAGGTAGTTAATTCTCTAAGAAAAAAATAACCTGCTACACTATCCATGTTACAGATTGTGAAAGAACTTATCTTCATAGACATTCAGAGGATGAATTTAGAAATCATAAGAATAGGGAATACAACCAAACATTCCCAAATAATTGTGCAACCATCCATCCAAGAGAAGATTATGGAAGCACAAAGGGATGATGTAGAGATATAAATGAGGGTGAATGCCGTAAAAAATGGAAGATTAATGAGTTACATATCAATGATGATGGTGTGATTTGGTTTGGAATGTGAAATTGTGTGCATTCATCACACGGGATAAAGAAGGAGTTATTAGACAATTCACATTGCTCAACATTCTCTATCCATCCTGGTATCCCCTGATGTATCGTGATCTCTGAGAACACTTCTTGTGGGATAACATGAAAAAGGTGATCACGGAATATATATCAAGGTGCTTGGTATGTCACCAGGTTAATGTAGAGTGAAAAAAGTAAAAAGGTTTAATGCATCCATTGCCTATACCCATGCAGAAATGGGAAAATTTTACTATGGACTTTGTCATGGGTCTCCCAAAGACATCGAAGGGAAATAATGTGATATGAGTTGGGTTGATCGAATCACCAAGACTTCCCATTTTATAGCTATTTGGGAAGAACTGTCACTTGAACAACTTGAAAAGATATATGTGAAGGAAGTGGTGAGATCGCATGGTGTTCCTATTTCAATTATATCAGTCCATGATCGAAGGTTCACATAAAAATTTAGGAGGAGCCTTCAACATGCTTTGAGTAATGAATTAAATTTTAGTAAGGCCTATCACCCCCAAACTAATGGCCAAACTTAAAGGAATATTCAAACACTTGATGATATGCTAAAATACGCCTCTCTAGAATTCAAAGGTGTATGGGATCATCATATCTCATTAGATGAGTTCTCATACCATAATAGCATCCACTTGAGTATTCAGATGTATGAAAATCGATGTATAACTCCAACCTTTTGGGATGAATTAGAAGAAAGAAAGCTACATGGACCTGATCTTGTGCAAGAGATGACAAAGAAGGTTTAAGTCATCCAAAAACACATCAAAACTACTCAGAGTCGGTAAAATAGCTATGCTAGAAACCGTCGAAGTGACATGGAGTTCGACGTTGGAGATAAAGTTTTCCTTTGAATATCACCATGGATGAGGGTCATGCGATTTGGAAAGAATGGGAATCTAAGACCAAGGTGCATTGGACCCTTTGAAATCATTAACCGTATAGGAGTTGTGGCCAATCAGCTTTCCCTTTCACTGAATATGGCTCATGTTCATGTAGTTATTCATGTATCACACTTGAGGAAGCACATACCTGATCCCTCACATGTACTAAACTCAATGGTGGTATAGCTGGAAGATGATCACTCTTATGAGGAGGAGCCAATAGAGATTATGGACCAGAGAGATAATGTTCTACTCATCCAGACAACACACCATGTCAATGGGTTGTGGAAGAACCTTATGTTTGAATATGCTATTTAGGAACCTGAGGTGGCGATGAAGGAGAAGTACCCTCACCTGTTTTTCTAAACTGAAATTTCGGGGGAAAAATTAAATAAAGGGGGAAGAATGTAACAACCCAAATTTTATCAATGGAAATTAACTACTTATAAAAATGACATAAAATCATTTGAAAACACTACATAATGAATAACTAAGTTCAATGTGACCTTTAAAAATAAGTTTTTCACATCTATGTTTAGAATTTTGAAAATCTGACATTCACAGTTGTGTTCAAGATGATTTTTAGAGTCTAATAAAACAAACATAATTTTTTGTGATTAGAAACCTACCCTTATGAATAGTAACCTTCCCTTATAAATAGTAATACATCCCTTATGATTATTAAATTACAAAATTAAGTGTAACCTTACCCATGAATTATTAAATAAAATTTAGGCATATTAGAAAGTGACAATTTGACTATAGTAAACATTTTGGTATTTTTGTAAGTCATAAATAAATAATTATAATTAATTAATTAATTTAAAATGAAATTTATTTTCTTAAAATGTGTTCATAAATTAAAAAATCTATGAATTTATTATTTAATATAATTTTATAATACCTCATGTAATTTTTTAAAGCATTATAAAATCAGTTTAAATTTAAAAAACTGTATTTTTCAAGTAAATTATGATTTTAATTAAATATAAAAGTAATCATATAGATTTTTTTTTTAAAAATGGAAATCATATTTGTATTTTACATTCTAAAACATGGTTGGGGGGGGGAAATTATGGGATTTTTTGGAAATACATGAATATTTAATGAATAGTGAAGTACCATAATTTACAAAAATAAGCTATATAATCTAATTATAGAGTCATGTGTGATGTTCTGATGATATAAGACCACATGGTTCAGTATTAGAATATTTAATTATTATTATTGGTCATATAATACTATCTATTCCTTGTCTCGTGGAGAAATAATAATTAAATTAATTTTATATTAAGAAAACCCCTCTCCCCTCCAATATAAATACCACCCTTCACACCATCATTTACTCACACCTCTCAAGCATCAATACTTGTCAAAAATCTATCCAAGAATCTTCCCTATCCCCTCCTACACGTATAAAATCTTTTGATCTCATTAAAAGTTCTAGATTAAGACCCTTAAGGAGGATCTCAAGAGGAAGATTCAAGAGGTAACTTCTTTCCTTCTTTTCCCTTATATTCCTTTCAATTTCATGTTATTTTTTATTCTCTCCCATAATATATTTTTCCAAATGGTATGTTAACTCTAGTATCATACATATATTGGAATTTTATGATACAAATGGAATATTATATAATCCAACCCCCTTTCTCCTCTTCTTTTTATTTTATAAAAAAAACATTGTTCGTGAGGTGTTAATCTATCAACTTCAAGAATGAGATGCTTTCTTTTTCCATTTATACATTTTTAATAGATAATGATACCATTTTTATGGTTGAAACAAAATATGTTAAATGTATTATTTCCTAATTAATGTTATGGAACTAAGTTATGTACATATTACAAAATGAGTAAACAAAACAAGTTCATTGTGGTCGAAAGACCACCCAAATTAACCCAAACGATCATCAATAAATTTCTATATAATGATTCATACACATGGTATATAACATAATTAATTATAAGATAATATATTATCCTTTAATATCATTAATAACATGTAATATCAGTTATGTATGTTTACCCATGTTCTACCCAAACATCAATTTATGAATACAAGTGAACCGCTCAAGAAAACCATTGAAACAAACATTCCCGAATAATGTTTTTAAACCCTACAACTCATAAAAAGGCCCCTAAAATAAAATAATGAAACAAAAATGAACCCTTTTAATTGATAAATGTTTTTGGAGTTTCTAATTAATGAGTTTAATGTCATTATACAAGACATTAAAGCGAAGGAAGCGTTCTGATTTAAGGTAAGGGGAAAATCTCGAACCCAATTTTCTTTGTTCGGGTTTTCCCTATTTGACACTAAATTTGGTATGATCACTCCTAAAAAATAATTTTGTCATAATTATATTAACTCTTATGGGACATAAATGTTTTTTACGGATGTTTATGTCAAATAAAATGTTTTCCAAAATAACTCTTCTTTTATGAACTCACCTTTTACCTCTCATTCAGGGTTGATGGTTCTTTTATCAAGTATATTGTTCCCTGTTTATTTTGGTAAACCAATGTTTATGAATGTTTTATTTTGATATTAAAACCATTAATTTAAATGGTTTAGTTATTTTCATTATTGATAAATGTTCTATGTGGCATGCATGATAATGGTAATGTAATGATGTGACGGGTGCGCCCAGAATTATATAGAGCAATATGAATGTTTGAATGTGACGGGTGCACCTGGAATTATACAGCGCTCCAATGAATTGGGTAAAGTGGTGAATATCTTGAGTAAATGTGAAATTATATAAACAATATTCTATATTTTTTCAAAAGTATGCGTGGTAGTTAACCACTAATACATGATGTTTCATTTGTATGCTTTGCCACATTTCATGTATTATATTTATGATTCATCTTATGTTCATGATCCTTTGCCTAGGTTATGATTATGATCTCCCCATGAAATATTGTTCTTATCTGTCCCCTTAAATTGATTTTAGCTCACCACTTTTGATGTATATCCTCATGATTCTTTATGTACCAAGGAGAGGTCAAGTTCCTGTAAGAAGCTAGTGAAGAAGAAATTGAATAAATGTTTATGCTCGATGTTGTAATTTTTATATATGGTCCTAGTATGACCAAGACACTAAACTATTGGATCTTTTATGTGTAATACTATTATGTTATTTATCTTTAAAATGATGTAATAGTAATGTATGAAAAGGATGGCTCTCTATAATTTAAATCCACAATATTATCCAAATTAGTTGGTTGATTGACATTGACTCTAGGAATATACTAAGGAAGGATCCAAGAGTTGTAATATATTTTATGAATATATCTCTAGGAAATGGGAATTTACTCGTGAACATTGATGAGGTTGGTATAGAGAAAGCCAGTTGATTAGTAGACTCTGCCAAAGGAATATATGAAGAAAAAGGGAGAAAAATATCATTTCTCCCAGGAGAAGATACTATAATATGAGGAATAGTAGGTGATTAGATTGATGGTAAATATAGTGATATTAAATTTATACAATAAATGTTGGAACAATACGTTTTTCAATTTTTCAACTAGTAACTTCTATCTCTTGAACCCTATATTTTGAAAAAGAGACAATTCCATCTTATCAAAATTGATCCGGTTGTACCACATATGTTTTATCTATCATTATATTTTTCTGACTACCTTGAAGGACTATAGGTTAAAATGGAATTTTAGGTGACTTGACACCATGTGAACCATGATTTGTGTTTCTAAATAAAAACTCAGCAAGAGTCAACAATTCCATTATCAAGGAAAAATAAATAATTTAATAACTACCAGCATTATCCTCCTTCGACCGATAAATTTTTTATGTCAGGTTAAAGGGAATGAACACTTGAATATTAGTATTATACTCATGGAATAAAATACTTAGAAGTACATTCTTATCCACTTCTTTGTGAGCTTGTCCAGATGTTATGATTCTTCCAAGATAACACGATTCGAACCCATATATTCAATAATAAATGTATGTTACCCAATGAATGATCTGTATTCAGTAAAATATTTTTTCTAAAACATTGTTTGATAAAAAATGGTAATTAATTAAAAAATTATAGAAAATTTATTCTTACATAAGGATTCTAAATTAAACGACATTAATAGTTTGAATAGTTTTTTTAACACTATCATCTAAGAGGAATGTCCCCTATAGGTGTCCAACACTGATGTTGATGAGGTTGGTTCTAATAAAAATCTATATTTTGAATCTTTATGGGTGGATTTCACCACCCTAATTAGATTCATTTGACAAGAGGATCCATCATCATTTTCTCATGGTTAACCCCTATGTCATCTTTGACTATGATTCCCCTAGTAAAATATATCAGGGATAATTGAAGTTGAAGGTAATCTTCAACTTTCGTATATATCAAAAAAATTTAAAATTCATTGGTATGATCACAAAGACATTGTATCCATTTGAATAAATATATGTTCAAGTCTTACCACTACCTCATTGATAGGATGAATCTCTTCCTCCATAACTTCCTTCATCTTGCACGACACAACCATCCACTACTTCAAAGGTTTGTAGTTGATTTATTGTTTCACGATTTTTATATTCACATAGATGTCTCAAATTAATGGTTATAACCAAGTGGGATGGGTTTTTAAGGATAAAAATTCAGAATTATTATCATATAAATGGCCTTCCATGCATACTTTTTATATTTATAGTATACCCCAGTGCATGGAATCTGAGATTTTTTTCATCCATATAAACCATTACTGAAATGTGGTTGGAAATTACAGTATATGTACAACTTTTCTTATAGGTCATACTCTATTTATAGTTGTAAAATTTGTAACTACTCCATTTAATAATGTTGATTATAAATTCATCACCTACATGTGAAGTATCTACGAGAATGTAAGACTAATAGAAATTATATTCACTTGATGCCTCATATTTCTTCAATAATCGATGGGAAAATTTACATCCAATGGTAATGTTGTGAATATCATCCCATTAAAATATGAGATTATCCAAATCTCATAATAATGTTGATAATAATTGATATCTATTTGATTTTAAGGAAATAAAATATAAAAAATGATATCTACTATAATAAATGTTAACCAAAATTAGAGACCCTACATTAAATTATAGTTAGACAAAATGTTAAGTGGTTGAGTTAATTTCTTATTAATAAAATAAAACTAACCACTAAACCTACAAGGAATGAACCATTTTTAGAAGATCATACCATAAATCTGGGTAGAAAGGATTCCCCCACATACTAACATCATTTAAGCCTGATAATTATTTATTATCCCACAATTTTAAGTCACAATACCAATTGGAGTATATTAGGGATTGAATGAGAAGTGGTTCTGAATGATCATGCAGGATTATATTTCCCATTACCTTAATGTGAAAGTCGTTAAATTGATAATATTCTGTAAAAATAGTTGTATATGAACACTAGGAATGTTCTTTATACACATGTATTTATATCCATAATGAGGACCCACCATCCAGCTGTATTACACTAGGAAGGGACTAAAAATACTAATTAAGGACCGTCCTCAATTAATATGATATAGGAAGTGGTAATTGTTTTCAAAAAAAGGGAATATACATCCTAATGTTTCTCATTAATGTTGTAACTATAGCCTCCGTCATGGTGGAAACACAGACAATGCATGTATACATTTTTGGGAGTAGGTACCCTCATAGGTATATATATAATGAAAATTGGGCAAATGAGTGTCCTGGCCAATATCCAGAATAACCCTCCACCACTCTTTTTAAATTAACCATCTTCCACTGTGTGCCTATAGGAACCCTCAACACTACGGAACCATTTGATGTATAAACATTGAACCACTTGGCTATTGGTTAAAAACATAATTTCATGAAAAACAACCCTCCCATTTCATGAATTGTATATCATCCTTAATATGTGGGGCTTTCCCATGGTTCTTTGTATCCATCATGATCATCTCTCGGGTAAGGGTTGGGGTCTGATATACATATCCCACATAGGTTATTTATTGTGAAAATAAAAATTGATGTGCCCTGAAATTGGTGTGTTTTAATCCTACCTGACATCATAGAGATTGATTCCCATCATTCAATGTGTCAGATGAAATGTATTTGTGTCTGGACTTCATTGGATGACAAAGTCATCCAATAAGATATTTTTACTATAGGATATTGTATGGTTGATATATAATCCATCATCTATCCCAATGTTTTTATGATCCTTTAATCATTTGGATGTAGTATTCTATACCCAAAAGTATTTCCTCTTATCTGTCCAAGATCTGTCCCCACATCAGATCTCCCATCAAGGCATCCATATGAACCGATAGTTCAAGGTAGACTTAAGCATTATTGATAGATAAATGTGGATGTTAGAATTGGATTTATAGTGGTCCTTCCAAAACTCTCTTCCATAAACATCAATACATACCATCTATTCTCTTTTCTTCAATAATAGAATTATAGATATTATCCACACATGATACAATGGAATTTAGAGGAGTCTAAAATGTCTTTAGACCCTTGTCATGATGGATTATTTGAATTGGAAGAAATATACCTAATAAAATATGTATATGTTATTTGGGAAATGATACTTGTCAAATGTATTGAATAACCCTGATAATGTCCTAAAAATCACATGAACCCTGGAACATGTCATGATTACATTACCCATTTTTGTCAGTTTTGATAACATGACGATGGGGAAGACATGAGAACCATGCAAAAATCATGTGATCATGCGATAAAGATACTATATATTAGGAATTCCATAGTACATCCATATAGCTAAGAACACGTGTTATGGTTCAATAAAATCACATAAAATTGTTCTGTATTACAATTATACATGTAAAATAATTAATTTATTAGTATTAAAAAATTGAATATTTTGAATCAATCATTTGTGGTTGTTTATACAAATTTTTTCTTGTGAAGTAGTCAAAAAAATCAGGGAATTGAGATTGAGGAAAATAATAAGATATAAGAAATATGAGTCACTGGTGGAATCTTACACTCCCCCAATAAATTTTTTATATGTTTCAAATAGAATTACAAAGATATCATTGATGACAAAATTATTTGTGAGACAGCAATAAAAAAACCCACAAAGACTCATATGGGAATATACTATCTATAAAATCGAGTTGCTGTCCCTATGGGAATCTCTCCAAAATAAAGGGGGATTTATACACATTCCAAACAATCATAAAACTTTTTATGATCGTTGAAATACCAAAATAATACATCTGGTTTTATCCACAAGGAAAGGGGATGAGAACCATCAGTATATAAATGTCAAGTGGCTATATCATGTCAATTGTGTGACCCATAATAAGATATATGATTTTATAACGATAATAATGTCACCAAAATAGGTCATTTGATTGACCAAATATACTAATGGTAATTAAAATTTTATAAAACAATACAACATTTTCTATTGATGGTGTGAATAAAAGTTATAATGATCATTTGAGGGATTCCTGGTGTGATTCTCCAATCATGTGACATGTCAACCAATAATTCCTCATGAACATGAGAATTACCTCAAACACTTCCATTCAATCATTCTTCTTCTCTCAAGATCCACATACAAGTGGGACGGCTGTTCATGAAAACTATGTGCACCATTATAAGACCCATCACTAATCATATAATGCACCATATACCAGAATATAGATATTATATCAAAATGGTCACATGGTGTCATTATATCCATTATTGATATTGTGATTCCCAAATATAAATCCAATGGATAAAAATAAAATTTATAAGATATTGAATTGGAGGAACCCTCATGTGAGAAAATTTTATGCCTTTTTAGGCAAATGAGCTGTGTTCTTCATGAGATAAGCTCATTGATCACATGAATGGACCCTGAATGGACATCTTTATCTCATTTAGAAACATTGAAAAAACAAATTTATATCAAAAAAATCAATTTTAAATCCAAAATGATCTCATTAATATCACCTCACAAGCCAACTTTATCTCGTAAAGGTCTCTATAGAACTTTCCATGATCATGTGAATGCCCCATCAGGAGGAGTCTTGGTCTCACAAACTATTTCATACATGTCATCCTGATTTTGAAAAGGATCAATGACATGTCAAAATGATCATGAAAACCAAATTTTATAAGTTGAGAGTTCAATAAATATGGGGATAATATATTATTATTGGAATCTATATTTTTCATGTGAAACATTGCTGACACCTGAGATGACCCATGAAATGTTCATGTAAAGAGAATGATGAAATTACACCTCTAATGAATCAATAAAATATTAATATTTAATATATTTGATAGGATTTGTATAATCTTGGTTTAGTGACCTATAAATTACTATCACTTTCTAAAAAAATGGAGAGACTCAGACACAAGATGCAAGGCACCCACATAGATGCAAGAGATGAGTTGTCAGAGTATAAATCCATGAAATATAAAAGATATATCAATATGTAAAACCTAGTTATTAACTTAAGGGATTTAATTTAATATACATATTATTTACACAGTCATTGTATTGATCAGAATAAAGGATTCCATTGGGAAATCCTGATTTTTTGAAAGAGTTTTTTCTTGTCAATATGGTCCAAAAAACTCACAAAAGTACAATTCCATCAAATACTTGGTGATATTATGAATTAAATGAAAAACATACTAGACATTTATTAAAATATTGATATGTAGATTCCCATAAAAAGGTATCATGTTCTTTTCCTGACCTATCTATATCATTAGATTGCCTTCCAACATGTCATTCATATTTCCAAACACCATGGGATGTTTCAGTGATGATCATGATAATACATTTATAAATTTAATCCAGATTATGTGAAACCTTATGACATGTCATCATTATTAGATGAATCCATTGGACATGTTGGTTTTGGAAACATGAGGACACAATGACATGTCATCCAGATCATCGGATAACCATTTGAAATGTCATATTGTTCTTATGACACCCTTGGACCTCTCTAATTATATCATTATAAAAACCATGTTAATGTCAAACATGTCCTACCATGGACATTGGTCTTGTAAACCAGATCACATAACAGGAACCAACATACATTTCCTGACTTATATAGACATGTTGGAAAGACAACTAGGTCATATCCTGAAGATATCTAAAACATGTGAATCATAGAATGAAAATGTTTTAATATCCTAATTTTTTCAAATATATTAAAAAAAATATTGTTGAAAAGTTATAACGGTGTTATGTGAAAAAATAATTTATTAAAGGTTTTTTCTTCATGGAAAACTAATTGTTTAAAATTTTAACATTCAGTAAAATATTTTATGTTTTAGGTGCTGAAATTGTGCGTGAGTTTGAGGACCATAATGGCTCAACACATACAATATATAAATATCCAATATATTATATTATGAACATGTGATTAATCAATAATAATTTATTATCAATTAAATGATGCATCATATGAAAAATTTGAGTCCATTGTGAGGTACGATATGATATTTTTACCATTGGAAGGTATACCATTTGTATGACTCAGTCGTTTGAATGGGTTTCTCAAAAGAACAAGTTATATAATAAAGTTTATTATATTATTTTTGAAAATATTTTAATATCCCCAAACTAGTTCATCCTATTGGATATATGAGACCAATGTTATGTACAGAATGTCAGGTTTACACCATAAAGAGTATATATTTTATACAATATGGGTGTTGGAAATATCACACCAGATAAAAAACTTTATATTAAAATAATTAATTATTATTTATTTAAACTAAAAATAATTAATATCTCTCACATAAGGAATCTTATGTGAAATATAAAATCACCATTTGGTCAAGAATGTTTCCTTTACCCTAGGTGGGGTATAAATTTTTCTCATATTAGGTGTTTTTTAAGGATTCCCTCTAAATTAATTTAGTTAACAATTTTAATTTTTTAATACTTAAATTAATTAATATAAACAACTATTATTCATAATATCCCAAAAATATCATGTCCACCAACATTTATTATACCCTAAACATTTAAAAAATATTATTTATCACATGTTTTGACCATTTTAATTCAGTAAACACTTAATTAGATTATTTTAACGACTTCCATCATGATTCGGTTGAAATGATAAATTATATTGGATTATTGATTTTTCTGAATGCATAAAAATTTTAGGGTTCTATAAATGATAAAACATATTCTTATTTAGTGTTATATCTTTCTTTAAAGTCTAGAAGACCCCATTAATACACTAAATGTTATCGGTGGAGATCGATTGATGAGATGGTAGTGTGCGGCTGTCTTGCTGCTTCTCCTGTGTGTGGTATTTGGTCTTAACATTTTGAATATTTTATTATTTTATTTTAATTATTCACCCTTTATTTTTTCATCAATATATTAATTGATATTGATTGGAATTATTTGTTATCAGTTTCATTGGATACACCTCACTATGATGAATTCACATAGTAATTTTGTATTTTCTAGTGGAATTTTATTCTCAATATTATTTCACACATTCCATAGTGGATAACTTCAAAAATAATTATCAAAATATAATATTAAAATAAATGACCCAATGATTATTACATGGAAATTAAATCTAATAATTATTTAAATTATTTAAATTATTTATAATATTAATTTATTCTAAGGATATAATCTATAAAATTATCTAAATAATATTTTTTAGAAATAATAATTATAAAAAAATATATTGTATTGAATAATTATTTAAAATTGTCAAATTATTACATTGAATAACTATCATAATATAAATTCAAAGAATTATTGAATTTTAAATTGTTTAGAAGTATAAAAAATAATTATTTTGGATTATTAAAATATAATAATTAAATAAATTATGAGTGTATAATTTTGTGAAATTATCAATCAAAAATTAATAACAGAATTTGAAAAGATTATTTTTATGTATTTATAAAAGATTATATGTAAAATAAACATTATCAGAGAAATTATTAAATATATTTATAAAAATGATAAATTACAATTAATTAAAAAATTGTAATTATAAGGAATACATTAAAAAAACAATCAATAGATAATAATAAAAGAGTAACTTGTATTAAATTTTAATAAGATATTAAAATATTATATGTTATAATAAATCTTCTAAAAATAATTATAGAATGATAATATTTAATAAATATAAAAAAAATAATTATAATCGGATGTTTATAATAAATTCTCAAATTATATTTATAAAAGATAAATTATGTTAAAATTATCAATTATAATAATAGAAGTTTATTTTGAATTATTTTATTAATGGATAATTTTACATGGCAATTTACTATAAATTATTATAATATATATATTCATGAGGTCAATACAAAGAGATCATCAGTTGACTTTAATGATATATTGGAAACTATATAGGTTATAAAAATTATCATCGCGTATGATTATTTATTTCTATTTTAAATAAAATAATTGTTTTTTGTTTTAGGGACCCTTGACTTACCTCATGTACTGACATATTAAATATTATATATAATAAGGCCACAAAGGGGAATATTATGGGTTTATTCCTACATTTTTTAATCAATTATTTCATAGGTATGTATTTCCATACCTGTATAGGTTTTTTTTCTTGATTTTCTATTAAGATGATTAGGATTAGAACTATTTTGATAACCATGCAATATTATGATCGAATGTGGGTTTCAGTGTAGCCCTAAAACGTTATGTTACACATGATTCCAGGTGTAATTTATAATTTATTGTAATTTTTTTATTTTTATCACAAGTATTGTGTTTGTTACCATATGTTTATGATTTCTCAGGTATCCTATGATGTTATGATTTCTTTTGTTGTATTTTCCTTGGATCCCCTGATAGGTTGAATGTCATGACTTGTAATCCCATAGATGAAAAGTGATCATGACATGAAACTATGATGATGAGGATCCAATGTAGAGGAAAGGGAAACCAATATTCCTCGATGAAGCCATTTGATGCACATGATGACTAAGAGATACTAATTACAAATTGATCCCTAGTATATTATTCATGACGACTATGGGATGTGAATTAGCTCTTGATCTCTAATATTTACTGAGAAAATATATTTTTGACGACAATTGATATGGAATTTCTATGTCACACAACACCGAGTTTCATTATTCTAGTAGACCTGTGGTTAGTCTATCATTAATTTAACAACAAAATTATTTATCCAACATAGAGTAAAAGCATTTATGAATGCATATTTTATGAAGCATTCGTTAGCGTACAATTGCTCAGTTTTTATACTACATATTTATTTGTGTTACAAATTGATCATTATTATAAAATACATTGTTATATTTGGGATTTATAGGTTACAGAAGTATTAGTGGTGCATACAGAGACTTTTACTAAGAATTTAAATGGGTATTTGAATGCATATGTAGATTGCATGTGGGATCCGATGATTGATAAGGGCCTTGTGGTGGATATATGGGCAGAGGAGGATGGATCTTGTTATATACCAGAACAAACTTGAGAGGATCTCTTGTCTATTTATATGCTTTATCTTCTTTGTTTCATTTGGACATGATGTCCACTTACAGGTGATGTATTCCTTGAATCATAAGTAGGCAATCATTAATTTTCTCCATATTTACTCTTATTATTTTCCATATATCATATTGTTGATTATTAATACCCTGAATGGATATAGAGGGTATAGTATCCCCACATATAGACTCAGACCCCAACTACAAGTTGTCAACCTCATACGTATGGGGATAAATGCATAAGGTCATGTGGCATTCTTTCTTAGAGATGGTGGATCGGGTTGGGATGTCAAAAAATGGTATTAGAGGATTATAAATCAATGACTTGTTCTTATGTATTTTGATTGGGAAATGTTACACAAGAGATAATACATTTGGGATTAAGGTATGGGAGCAGGGAATGTGCATGACCAACACTATATAGTGGACCTTAATGTTTCTATAATGGAGGAAAATTTATTTTTCTATTCCTCTTTCTTAAATATAGCTTGGGTGATGTAAAAGATGTTCAAAAATTTATTTATGAGATTTTATGTATTTCCATTGGTCATGACTAGGATCTTAGTTTCTGAATCCATATATAATTTTATTTTTCATTTCATTGTGCATAAATAAATAATTGGCATCAAATTTTCTATCAATTTTGGTTATTTTTTTTTGTGATATACTTTTGATTCCTTGTAGTGTTACATATCTTTATCGATGTTGATTATTTGAATGTACCATTTTTTTGTGTTATAATATATATAATGAATGTGGCTAGCATAAAAGGATTGGACAAGGGTGGGTTCTAGGAGGGTTATACCTTAGGTTAATGGCAGAATCCTAGAAAAAACTTATGTGGAACCCATTGACTGATTAGGGTCTTACATGATTATTCAGTTTCTTATTGTAACTTTCTTCCTTCATGTTACATAATATGTATCTAAGATGTAGTCTTTAGTTATTACATTGGAAGCAGGCTAAAATACATCCTTAATGAAGGACGCTTCATCATTACCACTACATGTGTAGAAGAGTTCTATTTATCATTCAACTATAGCTTCTTTTTTAAAGGAAATGGGGAAACATCAACAAAAAGACAATATCATAGTTCTTGTCAATGATATAGGAGGTTATAATGATGGTAAAATATTTCCTCATTCAAAATCCATCATTATTCTTTATTTTAATTAATTTTTGGCCCATAGACTACTGAATAATACGTTGAAATATTAATGTGAATATTTAATAAATTATTGACTATGAAGGGACACCAAGTTAAACTATGATTGATCACATTATATGATGAGTAGCTATTTTGAAAACCTATATCTTATGGTGACAACTGAGTTTAAGGAGCTCAAGTTCTAGATATATAAGATGGTGAGAAAGGGATTTATAATGCTTAGAACATCACATGGGTGTTCACCTATCTTGTTTATGAAGAATATGTATTGTAGTCTTCAGGTATGCTTTGATTATAAAAATTAAAAGTAGGTGAAGGTGGAGAACCAAAATCTTTTTCCAATGATCGATGATCATTTCAATCATCTAAATGGTACACATTGGTTCTACAAGAATGATCATCAATTGGGATATTATCAATTGTGATTTGGGAAGGAGGACTTTGTAAAGAAAGTGTTTCAGAGAAGGTGTGGATTTTGTGAGTACTTGTTAAAGCCTCTTGGGCTGAAGACTGTTTAGGTAGTTTTCATGGACCTCGTGAAAGGGGAAATTCAACCATGATTGGAATATTACTTCACAAATTTCGTGTTGATATCCTCATATACTCCTTGACATTAGATTAATATTCTATAAACCTAGATATATTTTGTCATCCTATTAGAAAAATATACAATATGCAAAGCAATAATAATTTTACATCTATATTAATGAAGTAAAATTACATGGACACATAAAGTCTAATAATGATATATCAATAAACCTGTAGAAGGTCAAGAAATTAATTTCATAGATGTGTCCCTAAAATTTGTTTGATATTTTGTGATTTCAATGATTTTAAGGATAATACCTAAAATTTATCATGGACTTCTCCTGACTATCAGCACATATGATAACATTGAAGAACATGTGAGTGAAGATACAATGGTCATAAAAGTGTGATGATTATTTTGTTGATCTAATTATAATATCAATGAACGCTCTAGTATTGACACTCCCCCATTATTATATTTTCTATATAGTGCACTTTGATGCATTATGTGTTGTCTTTGGGGTAGTGTTGATGAAAATAGATCATATATTTTATTATGGGTCTCAATGTCTCTGAAACTATGAAAATAAATTCCCTTCACATGAATTTAAGCTGGTATTCATGGTCCACACACTACTAGAAAACAAGTAAATACCCATAGTTATGGAAAAAACAAACGATATATGTCACCCCTATAGCTATGGTGAAACAATATTTCACATGAAGGACAAATAACCAAGGATTCCCAAAAAAATGTGTATAGGTCACACATATACACATAGTTTTTGGAGAACCTAGGGTAAATGTTTTTCTATGAAATGTAATTTCACGAGAAGGAACTGTACACAGGGTTCTTAAAAAGCAAAAGGTATAGGTCACCCCAATACATTTAGTTTCCTCTAAACCATGGTAATAGGTTTTTGAAAAAAAAACTCATAGGAATAACCTATACCCATTTTTGACCAAACAACCGGTATAGGAAATTGTTTTTTCACCTGCACCAATTGATTCAGTAAAATATTGGAATTGATCACATATACCCAATGTTTTCCAATATTTTATGTATATATTAAACTATATATACAATAATTATATCAATAAATTTAAATAATATATATATATATGTGTGTGTGATTATAAGAACAGAAACTGATTTATATGATATTGAAAATTTCAATGGAGTATTGGTGGAAGGTGTTGGGATCAATTCCTAGGGCGTTCTTATTTATAATAAATGAAATATTCACATGTTTTGACAAAACAATTTTTATATATTAGGCCATTATTTGTCATAGTAATATATAGAATATTAAAAACATATATATATATATATATAAGAATACATGAATAACATTATTATAGAAGACTCTCTTAATTTTAAGACATAGGTTGAGAAGTAACATGTCAAGAGGTCCTCAGAGGATCAGTGGCGCTTGATTAGTTTTTATGAAAACAATAGAGGATGGATGATTAAAACTAAAATGGATCTCTGAATTTCCCCCCATGTAATTTACATCATCACTTGTGTGTTGGGTAATGACTGAAATAATTCAATCTTTGAGTGTGTTCTGATGAGGGAACAAGATATCGGTGATGAATCAATGCCCTAATGGTTATTGGATGATGATTATATGATCATGGTAAACTGAATAGTATTATTACCTATATAAATTAGATAAGAACTAGTAAGGGATTATTATTCCTTTATATGGAAATTATATTATATTGAGAACAAGATGTCTCATGAAACCATGAAAATTTTCTAGTGGAAAGGATTAAGATAAACTTTGCTAGTTTTATCTCCTAATTCCTTTCCTGATAAAGGATGAATGAAGTGCACCATCGTCTTTGTGGTTAGTTATATCCACATTCAATTCCCATGATTAAGAGGTAGGAAATAATAATTGAATTTGTAATGGGGTTCCAATGTCCCAAAGGAGATTTGATGTTGTCTGGGTGATTGATTAATAGTAAATGGTGTCTTCCCACATCATACATGTTTCCCCTATAGAATGTTTTTCTCCAAAAAGTTTATTATAAAAGGATAAATAGTGTTAAATAAATATATTCAGGTACAAAACTTTCAAAACATTTTCAATATGTTTACTTCATGGAGCCATTGGTAACCCATGGCTCTCATATTCAAGATTCATGGACCTATTTTCTAATGGAATCTGTTTGTTGGGTAACATGGCCAATGATACATGTGTTAACATATTGGATAAGTGGATGGGATTTTAGGATCATCACCCGATTTTATAGGGCTTTAATTCCAATTCTATGACTCTCAAAAATATTTAATATGTTTTCATGAATCCATTGTTCATTCCCATGTTTGTATAGTACAGATCACCAAATTTTAAAGACTAATTATTAATACACATGGGTTCTAAATAATCTTTATTAATTAAAGGATCTATATTATTGATATAACCGGAATAAATCCTAGTATTATCATCAATGTTACACAATTATGGAAATATCATGGATTCCTCGATGGCATATTGGTATGATGTCTGTTTTAACCCACTTGATGTGAACTACGGATAATACCATCTTTTAGATGGGATATAAGATTTCTGTATGTCTGTATCAAACCCATAGAGTTGTATTCATAAATATAATTGTGATAGTAATAATAACCCATTTAGTTTAGTACCACTGAAAAGGGCACATCGCCATTGAGTATCCTAGGACGAGGACCAAACCATATAGTTTAATTTTAATAAATTTGGACAAAATTGGGAAATGTTCCCCATCAATGATCACATGGGACTTATGACGAGGTATCCCAATGTTTTTAGTAGAGATGTGGTCTTATGTCTTAATATGAACCTATCAGGGATGTGGCCTAATAAAAATTAAGGTGGTACTGAGTGATGGTCTTGGACTTCAATGAGGCTTCCTACGCATCCAAGTTAGTTGGAAATAAAATACACTATAGTCAGGTAAGACCATGTCTTAGAACATAGATGAAGGCTTATTGGTGATGGTTCATTGGTAATATGTTTTTTTGACAGTTGAGGAAGGGTTTTGGGTATTATGCATGGAAGAAACACTTATGATGTTTGATGTTGAGACTTATATCTATAGAGATGTATTATGGAACATATGGTTGGTGCTTAAGAATGTAAGAGGCCAATTTTAGGATATTTCATCATGCATATTTCATTATTTACAAAAACCTCTATGCCCATGTGAGTCACGATTGGTGCGATAAACATGATGAACAAGTAGACCCAATGATCATAAAATTAATCACTTTTGGAAGATGGATGGTTGTAATGCACGAAGAGTAAAAGGGTTTGTAATGTTACATTCTCTATTATTATTTTGGTAATTAGGATAGTCACATATATTTGCCTATCTAGCTACAACCTGGGATAATATGAATAAGGGAATGAAGATAAAATCTTAAAATAAATTCTATAAGCTTACTCTAGGAGGGATTCCATGAAATTGATTCTAGGATGTAGAAGATTTATTATCATTGGACCACATCAATGTTAAAGGATAGTGGTTCCACTCACTCCGAAAAATGGGGAGGTTCACATGAGAACACCAATGTGAAAACCAACATTACCATTGGATTGACATCCCGATGATCTTCCAAGGGTCCACTTTACTATAGAGGATACCTACGCGACTCCACGTACCATGGGTATTTAATCTCGATGGGTCATTCTGATGTGACCATCGGTTTTTTCATATAAATCATGAGGACATGGAAATGTTTTTGGAATGATACTGTAAGACACGTTTGTTGGGGGAATAACATGGGTTATGATGACATGAATGAAGTGCTTCATGTGGTACAAAGAGTTAAAATCCATAGGAGTCCCAATTCCTCATGGAATGTTTTTATGTGGGGTGGGTTCTATATGTGTAGTATTTTTCAATATGTGTCCGGGGTCCTTATATAAAGAGTTGTGCTACATGGACCTAGTTTCTTATAGGATATCATGTGGCTATATAGGGATAATTTTTTTCCAAGTATTTATTTTCATTGTGGGACATGTTTTCACCCATATATAAATTTTTAAGGTGTGGTGATTATCAAAAAAATGTTGTCCATTTTACTCTGGACTAAATAGTGACTGAAAATGTTTTTAACATTGCACAAGGAAAACTATTTAAAAATTTAAACCATTATTTTATGTGATGGATATTTACGTGAAGGGTATCAATATAAAGGCACTAGTTTTTTAGTTCCACATTCCTCATATCCTTCATATCTATTCATTATTGTTGGTATATTCTATTTTTTCTATCCTCCTTTATTTCATTTTATAAAATAATTAAGGGATAATATATTTTCATGACAGGTTGTTCGTAGTAGGCCAAAATCCTTATTATGAAAAATCTCAGGAGAACGACTTATCATGTGTCTGAATTAGTTAGTAAGGAGATGTCATTCATGTGGATGAACACTCCCATCAGTCCCCACAAATGACTTTGTTCCCTTTTTGGGATCTAGTTGTACCACCTAATCCGAGAAACATTGAAGGGATGGGTATTTTGGGGGATAAAATCACCATTTTTTACTATAAAAAAATGATTCATTTTAGTGTCTTAGTGGTTCCATACCATTTTATCAAACACTTATATTCACATGATATTTTATATGAAACAGAATTTTATGCGGTGTGGCTATCCATGATGCAAATTTTTTTGGATTCATCCCTTAAAATATATACTTTTTTATTAATATATATTTCATTTAAGAACCTTTTTCAATCATAAAAATATTTAATTATTAAATTATGAATTTTTAAGATCTAAAAACTTGCCCCAATGGAATATCTTCCAATCGGCATGAATAAGAGGATTTCTTGATAACGAAATTGGTTTACAATGCACCTGTAGACTAGTGGGAGGGTACCATGAATATAAATAGGGACCGTAGGTCATTTTTACACTAATATATTTTAATATATCTAATGCTTCCACATCTTTGAACTAGTTCTTTTGTAGACAGATATATTATGGAGTGAGATCCTTTACCCAAAAACAGAAAAACATAACCTTAAATGATAAATCTTGATATTCTATATATCTTCAATAATTCATGGAATATTTGTTTTGTGGGACGTTTTTACTTTATAATGTTTTTTGGTATAGTGTCTTTATCCCTATAATTATCAAAATGATGGCTCATGGGATTATTGTTTTTGGGCCTATGCATTGATTGAAAGATCATGTTTCAATTATTAATATACATTGTTATCCATAATCTTGAATGAATCTAACACACTCATGATGATATACTATATAGAAAAAATGACTTCTTCTTCCACTTCTGTGACTATTTCATGGGATGTAATAACTACATATCATAATGTTAAAGATAATCGTCATTTATACATCACACCTCAAAAGGGTGTTCTGAAGAACTATCTATCGCTAGAACTTTTGTATTATTCATTCTCCACCTTATAATGACTTTATATTTTCAAACTTCAATATGATGATCCTGTACCACTATTTCACAAAAATATCACATATTTTTTGTTGTATATTTCCCATGTGAATCCCTATGATAATATGTATTCCACATAGAATATTATTGTTGGTCTAGTCAGTGAGAAAGTCTTTGTTTTGAATAGATCTATGTGGGTACAAAGCAATAAATACATCCACGATACATCATTTTCATCAAATATTTAGGATTACCCATCTATTTTCAACCTCACTCAAGGAAACACCTACAATATATGGAGATCATATTGGGAGTTATGGTCTAAATGGAGTTTTGGGGAAGTATGGGCTTGGGAATTCTTGTTGAACTAGAATTGAAGGTAACTCCTTGAATAGTTTTTTGTTTTCCACTTATACTTGGATGTTTGGGTATCCCAATATACAATCTATACACTGTCTGATATATTAACCAAACATATCATGCGCTAATATTCATAAACCAATACATTTCCCCTATAGTACAGTGAAGTAGGGATAAGTTAATGGGACATTTACTAAATATGGGAAATCCCCATTCTCAGTAACATGTTTGAATAATATATTCATATATAAAATGATTAGGAAAACATATAACATGTATCTTTACTGGCAAGTGACCTACGAGTCACAGAAGAGAAATTACTTATCCAACCCATCCACGCCCCTCATTAATTCCATTTGATGATGGGATAACTTTGTTACTACGAGTCATTGGATATTTATAGAAAGTTTGGAACCACAGTACTCACTAAACCTATCATACATGAATAATCAAGGGTTTGTATTGGGAGACCATTAGGGCATGTTAACATGACAACTCGGGTTACAGACATTATCCATACATATCACGATGTTTAGTTTATCATCATTATTTTCCATGATCCTATGTGTCTAGATTCTCAAATGATATGATTCCTACAATGATACAGATCTATACATTAGTAATGAAAAACATGTTTGAATAGGGAAAACCCATTAACATGGTCATCCATAACCTTTCTAAAATTTATGGGAAGTTGGGACACATAAAAGAAGGAATATCCTTGGGTTTCACCAGTGGTCCATTTATGTTCTTTTATAGATGGGTGGTAGTGCACTATTAACGGGATGAGTATTGATAAATCAGTATTATATATCGCTCCAATTTTCTCCCTTCACCTCTCATCATTTATAGAGTCTGCCTCAAATAACATGGCATCAATGGCTTGGTCGAGATGTTGAATGATTTATCCTAATTCATTTTTTGAATTCCCCCAAACATTATGGAGGAGTGGGGGATGAATAAAGGAGTTCATTGTTTGGGCGATATTATATTATTAAATTGTAATATGTGATCTCAACTACTTGAGTATATTTGCAAACCATTATTGATACTTACACTCCTAATAGGTTCTCTTGGAAATCTTGGTTGCCTACATCAGGTCACATCTTTACAAATTTCTAATATTATGAGGAAATCAAATCTGGCCATTGATTATCAGTTGTGGATGATAATGAAATGAGAGGATTCCATTTTATAAATTGTTTTCACTCTAATAGAATTGTTTACTAACTTATTGGGGGAAACTTTTTATATGTGGTAGTATAAAAACCCGAATTCAGTACTTGGGAGGTCTGTCAGATGGGTGCACAATCCATTGGATTCTCCCAAACATTCAAAATAGTGTACTATATTTATGAACTTATAATGGATAGAGACTTTTCCAGATATCATCATTGGAATTCATAGGCGGATTTTTATTCAAGTCCTTTTTCATTGGGAATTGATTCATAACCAATTCTACATAATGATTTCATCAACCACCAAACTAAGGTCATCCCAAGTGGGAGAGCATCTGGAATTCATATGAATGAATCGAACGCTCTTTGATTAGAGACTGAGATTGATCCCGTCAATGGGGTGGTGGATTTTACCATCTTAGTATTGAAATTTACCATGTGAAAATCCACCATAACTGAAAACCTAGTTTTTATACCTATAGTAGAATGGGAATAAGACCAAGGTCCTAGTGCTTCTAGTGAAAATCAGTTTGTGTAGAAACAGGATTGGAACCAAATCATTACCATCACTAAATGTAACCCCATTGTAATGATTATAGATAATGTGGACACCCTATGCAAAAATTTTATCATCTTAAGATCAAGATTGATTGTTTATTAGCAACTTCACATCCTAATCCATTGGATTTTCATACCTTGAGAATACCTAGTCTCTTAGGAATGTGACATTTCATTTTTGGATGCCTAAAATCATAAAAAAGAAGCCTCATAGGATATTACTATTGAGATACACCATACGAAGGGTGAGGTAACAATATTTTTAAATCATGTGGTTGAATATAATGAGGATTAATAGGAATTTGATTATTGTGTAGCATGGTTTCTAGCATAGTTTTCCAAAACAAGTACTAATTTTCATGCCATCAAGAAAAAACATTAAAACCTCAGGGAAATCGTTAGAAAAATACATGCAATAATTTATGCCACTATTGATATATAGACCACTTTTTAATACACTCATGATGGTCTACATCATACAATAAACAATTTAGTGATGCACGAAATATCAGATTCATTGAATCTCATTTAGTTGGATCATGTATTTTGATAAGAATCATAAAAAAGAGTCTCTAGTATGTATATGGTCTTCTATTTTCATTTAATGATTGAAAACATAAGTTTTGTACAATTTCAACAATTTATATTTTCTGACAATATCCATTGATCGTACTCTATATTGTGTTTTAAAATATATATTTCTTAGATGACTTGAACAATTTTATCACTGTTTATCAATTTCAATTACCAGCTGGGATATCCAATGTGTCCTTTTTATGTAATTCTCTAATTTTTTTCCTAAGATGAAGGACACCATGAGTGTAATTTTTAATGATGGTTGAAATACATGAAAAACCTCAAAAACATTGTGTCTTCTATGATATTTCCCTAGTTTTATGCTATGAACAATAATGTGCAGGCATTGTTGGAATAACATGACTATTTCATAGGCCACCCATTTTGGGTTTTCATCCTAAAAATTTTTTTGTCTCTATTTTTCTTTTGAATATCATGATTTTTTCGTAAACCATGTGATCCATCAGTTAATCAACTAGGTATTGAAAATTTACCCAATTTCCCCTTAACAGTTTTTAACCTATACATTTTTGTACCACTTTGAATGGGAACATTATTTTATTTAAATCCAGAATAATTTTATTAATGATTTAGGTCGAATATAATTGAAAAAGAATAGCATAGAAATGGCCCAAATTGGGTTAATTTCTTGAAAAGGTTTCAGTATTTTTCAGAAATAGATGTGGGATTAATTAGGAATTTTTTTTGATATCTAAATATAATATATGGTGTGGGGAACATATGTGAGGTGTAATAGAAAGAGTGTATTCCAACAAAATGTCTTTTGGGAATAGAGATGTAGGAGAAGCCTCTCATTAAAATGAATATGGAAATGGTTGATGATACTTATTGGTGGTTGGTTCACGAAGAGAAAACTATGGAATATTATTCATAGTAAGACAATGGTGTCATTAGAACATTGAACCTTTACTTCCAATGGATAGGTAATTTATAGGACATCCGATTTGTCAAGACCATAAATGATATCTTGTGAAGGGAATGATATAAAAAAATGATGTGGGTAATTGAATCATCCTTGGTCATGTGGGATATAATTTATGGAATTTACTTATGACCGAGAGATTAATGATTCACCTGTTTCTTGACAATTTATCAAATAATGTGATAGAATATTCATGAATTAAGGGTTATGTTTTTAAAATATAATCTTGTTGTTTACAACTCCAATTAGTGATGTGGTATATAAACATCAATTGAGGAGTAAATTGGTTGGAAAATTCTATCATATGAATGAATTTTCATTTGGTTGATTGTCTTTTTTTTGTGGGAATCATATGAAGAGACAACATGTGAATAATGTTCATAGTAAAATAAAATAATACTCATGATGTTGTTGGTTGTCCATTTCTAATGGTTCGTGTGTTTTATGGGGATTAATACCATTATGTATAGACAATATGTTTTTTAGTTGGAGAGGGCATGACCATGAAGAGGGAATTGAATATTGAAATTACTCAATAATATGTAGAGATGTTTTCCATTCGATGGTTTGAACCAAATAAAAACAAATTATATACTCCAATTTCATACATGTGGAATAGAAATCACTATGTATCAAATTTAAATGATAATAAAGCCTCATGTACATTTGAGGAGGTTCCCTATGTAGGTCCGACCCATGCATAGTAAACCATACTTTTATTAATGTGAGCCTACAAATAATGATAAACTCATCATGGATGATCTTATGTATATCTACCTCATGCAAGGTAATATAGAGATATTTCCTCTATTTTTATGTTAGAAAATTCAATTTTATTTTTTGGCCCATACACATAAAAAGGAGTTACATTTTTTCATCATTGATGAAACATATTTATTTGGTTTGAGTGTCATTATGTGTCTTATGATTTTATGAATCAATATTATTAAACTTATTGGAGACCCATGAAATTTAACATCATTAGATGTGGGAGAGATGGTGTTTGTCAGATTATTGTCATAAAACTATGAAAATAGGTTGTATAAACTCGTATTAATTAGAGGATAATCAATATAGTAAGTTTAAAAATTCACTAAATGTAGGGTAATTATAAACCATGATCTTTAGGGTTATCAGATCCATGGAAATGATACAGGGAGTAGAAGCCATCGATGCTTATAAAAATTTAATAGGACCATCCAAAGGATTAATTTTAATGTGGTAGAATTTTTTTTGATAATATTTTGCAGAACAAATTGGGGAATATTATTTATCGTAAAAAATTTGGTTCATGGGATGATAAACCTCCATTTTTGGTGTCTTTAGGAAGAGTGCGAGGATACAAAATTTCCTAGGGCATATGTTTTTATGAATATATCGAATCTGTATTGGCACGAAAGTTATATTCATACCATTATTGGCCATTAATTTTAAAGATCCATACATAGATCTGACTAATATGTTTTGGGTAATGTTTTCCCTTGATTCATTCCCGAATGAGGAACCCAAACATGAGACATTTTACATAAAGTTGTATTTTCATAAAGGGGATGGGAAAATAAATCTTATTCCCTTTTAAATGGCTATGATTAGCGATTAAGGCCCATACATGAATCTATATATTGTTGATATGAGTATCAAGTCATATGTTGTTTTTTAGGAACCATACTTTGTAATTATGTGTGTAATGTAATTATGTTTCCCGACCTAAAGAGGAAATACTGTAGAAAGAACCATGATTAATGATATTGGAGTCACTGTATATCCTATGATCATAGGAATCAAGACACTTGTAGTTATTGAAATACGATGAATTTTAACCACAAGGGATAAATAAAATATCCATATAGTTTAACATCATGTGGTAAGGAAAATGTTTTTCCAACATTAATAGAGATGGATGTCGTTGATCAATGTAGTTTAAAATCTTACAAGAATAACAACTGATGTTTCTTCATGGTCATTATAATAGGGCCATGGAAACTCTGATATAGATTTATATACCTTGGTTATGTGGGGAATCCATTTTTATACATGTTACATCCATGTGATATATTATCATTGTGAACAAAAATAGGTGGAAAAGGTTTCTCAACCACATAGATGTGGTATAATGAAGGATAGATGAATATTTTTAATTTCGGGTGGCTCGACTGAGATATATAATTGAGGAATCACTGCATATCTACTTATAGTGAGAATTAGTCCATGCATTTTTCATTATTAAAATATCCATCTGTAGTTCAAGACCATACAAAACGAGGAAGTAATTTTTTTCATTGAGTTTGACAGGCCGAAGGATGGAAATTTGGGCATTGGTACACATCCAACATAGGAAATAATAAAGACATAAATAGTTCATGAAAGGGGATCCCTGTGAGGATTTGAATCGTATATATGGAAGAGGAAATATTTATGCATTATTGTGGATAGAATGGGAATTGAGAACTATTCATCACTACGTACCATGTACAAGTATGAATTAAGACACACATAGTTTTAAAGGGAGAGATCCCTAGATATGAATGGACCAAAAATAGGGATGGAGGAATTTTTTTCATTCAGGAGGTTGGGACAAAATATGAATGTCTTGGAATCACTACATATCCCATGTTATGGCAGTCAATTTTTAAAAAGATATGGAATATGTAATTGTACATAATTGATGAGGATGTCAATGTTATTTTAGGTGATAAAAATATAGTGTCATTTTTTTATCATCAGGATGTTACAAAGAAGGTAACATGAATTTTAACATCATGAGGTAAGGATGAAGGCACCATGTATTTTATTATTATGTGGTTTGGATGTATGAATTATTAAGTTTACCCTCATGTGTTTAGGATGAATAAACCATGGAATTTATCATTGTGCAATCACGAAGAATGTGACATGCAGTTTATCATCAGGTTGTCAGGATGATGAAATATTGTAGTTTATTATCATGCTGTCAGAATAAAGGCTCTGTAAAATATATCATCATTGGGTCATGAAAAATGTATTGTGTAGTGTGTCAAATTATTTTCTCGACGAAGGTTTTGTTCATTTTATAATTTTGCGTTCAAGATGAAGAGACATGTTCTTTATCCTCATGAATTGTAGATGAATGTGTTCTAAAATTTTTCATTGTGAATTCAGGATGATGGAAGCATGGATTTTATTTTTAGGAAGTTAGGAAGAAGATGCCTGGTAGTTTATTATCATATGGTTTTGATGAAGGCATCATGTGACTTATCATCATGTAATCGAGATGATTTGACATGTAATTACATGAAATATTTGTTCATGAACCTTGTGATTGTGGGAGATTTGGTGATCATTCCATCCATTGATATTAGGTAAAACATTCCATTCATGTAATCCATATGTATGGAATAATTTTTTTCCCATTATGTTTTTAAATATGGTGGATTATTTCCCCATATCATTGGAATTTGGAGGAAAAACATCATATCTCTTTTTCAGAATGATCAGAGGTGAATCAATTTTTGTTAAAGGATTTCACAGTCATGATTTAGTGGTTTTCAAAATGAAAAAAATAATTAAATATTTTATCATAAACCTAGTCTAATTCAATAATCCATTTCATGGATGTATTATATTTGGATAACTTATCCCATATTTCAACATGAAGTGAGGGAAATTAAAACTTCAATGGGAAGGACAACCTCTATCCAATATACTATCGAGTAGGGGGTATCAATGTAAATTTGGGGGGTTATGGACTTATAATCCAACAAGGAATTCATTATATATTCTATACAAGACCCATTATCCTTATCTTTCGCTATCTGGAATATAACCAAATTTATTATTGAATAACTATATCAGTTTGTTTGTTGATGCATGGTAACAGGATGAATATTTGTACTTGATATCTTACTACTGATGCATATTTTAAAATTCATTGTATAAGAAATTGGTCTTGTTTTAGGCTATTACTTTTTTGAGGGACACTAAATAGGATGATGTTTTTAGCCTTCACGAAGTTGAAAATTTTATTTTCCGTGTCTTATTTATGTGGTTCAACATTATCCCACATGGAGATGAATTCATTTACAGTAAGAATGTACATAAATTTATTTGTTTTAGTTAGAGGGTACACTCCTTGATTTTAAATCCCCTTGTTTAATATTTCAAGAATTAATTTTTGGTTTAAAATATCACTTAAGGTTTTAGGATTATGTTTGTATAAACATAGAAGGAATTACATTTTTTGGTGAAATTAGTGTAACCTTGTGGTAGAATGTTCGAGTATGAACAAATACTTCAGATTTGGTGGGAAATATTGTGTCTGAACTGGTGGTCACACCATGTTTTCACATATACATACATCATGAACACAACTATCTCTTCTATATCAATAATCCTTTGAATGATACCATCAATGATCTTCTTATAGAGTTATTAATGTGGTTAATGATATCATAGAGATCAAGTTTAATTTCTCTTCTACATATTTTCTATCTCCCAACTCAGTGCAGTTAGTGTTATCCACATTGAAGGTAGGCCACAATTAGTGTCATCCAGTAGGTGGAAGTACCATATGGTTCTGTTATGGGACTAATCTCATCGATATCTTCTATATTTGTTTCAACATTGGGTAATTCCATCTTATAGTGTGCTTTCTAATGACTGTTACATCCTATTTATGATCTTTTATTGTTGTGGCATTATTTTTTAATACATCATCATCGGAATTTTGTGATTTTGGGACATGAGACAATGTATGATTCAAAAGAAATTATATAGTTAGTCATAATATGTTTCTTAGAAGGGGGATTATCTCTTTCTTTTTTGATATCATACTTACTATTAACATGTTTGAAGACCAATAATAAATTTCCTTTTAAATCAAGTGTTTTATTTTTAGTTGATGTACCAGCTCTAGACCTATAATTAGAGTATGATATTATTCCTCATTATTTATACAATTCTCTTAAAATAGATTGGTGTAAGTAAATACTGCTTTTCTTGGAGATATGATGATGACTACAATCCCCACTTTTTCGAGAATGGGATCATCTTCTTCTTTCCTATTAGGCATCTTGATGCACTATCAAAATTCATATCATATATATGAGGTCCCTCTTTATTAGTGAATACCTCTTCATCGAGTTGTTTAAATTTTATTGAGTAAATTTCTATAGTGGGGTTTTCTTCTAGATAATATACTAATTTCTAGCCCATTATTGATTATAGAATCATGAAATGAATGTCAAAATATTTTATAATGGCTTCCCACCATGAATGAAATTTTTCTAACATCATATCGATGATAATATATTTAAGGGGTTACTATAAGAGAGAAAATAAAACTTAGGGTACAACATATAGTCCCTCAGTTTATGGAAATCAAATATTATCACTAAACAAATCTACTCAATATCTTTATACTGAGTTTCTTCATCTATCAATGTTTTTATGAGCTAATAAAGGTGGTTTTTATTTATAGAATGTTTATATTGTATGTGGAAGGATCACATTAATTTCTCTAATTCCATCACATATAATAAAAGGTCTATTCCTTCAATTTTTGTCATTAGAAAAAGTTGGAGAATGTTTTATTTCTTGATAATGTTGAATATTTCTTGATAATAATTAGTAAGTTGGTATGTAATAACATTTTTCATTAACTCGGTGAAGGGAAAACATTTACTGGAAAGGTTGGATTTGAATCACCGGATATTTCCTTAGAATCCATGAAGTGATTTAACTCTATGAGGATGACATGAGGTGAAATTCAAATAACGCAATTATTATTCTTAGAGTCAACCTCAATATTGTGATGGCTTGAGATGAATCCAAGAAACATATCATAGGTAATGGTGATTTCATATTTCAAGGGGTTCATTTTCAAATTATTTTGTCAGCGAATTTCAAAAATGGTATAAATATCCCCCTAATGGTTTGACTGTTGTAATAATTTAACCACCAGATCATCATCATACATTATGAAAATAATCCTGGGATGGGTTTGAAGATGCGATGCATGTCACATTGGTATGTTGTGGTAAAAATTATCAATCCAATGGGAATTCAATGATATTGAAACACTTGGAGGTAGATTGTTAATCATATTGGGCCATTTAGGTTTATATTGATCTTGAATAGACATACATGATAGAGTTATCATATTATTATACTATTTCATCAATCATCAGTTCCTTGATCTGGATAGGGAAATAATATTTTTAGTATTTCTGGTTGAGGTCATTGGAATCGATGGAATCTAAAATTTTTATGTTCATTTTTATAGTGACTATGTTTTATCTTCTCAATTGATATTGGGCCACCATAATGAAGCTTCATTTTATTTTAATTTTTTACATAGCCTCAATTTGGTAGAATAAGCTTGATGAAATGTTATAGATGCTTATTTATAGTCATGTTTTTCCTCTAGTAGTCTTATGTGGTGAGTGGACACCTTGACAATTGATGCATAGAATTTCATTATAGATCTACGAGAATATGTTATAATTTTTCCTCAAGAAGAAGGTATATAACACTTTCTCATTATCATTATTTTCTTATCTATTCAATTTGGATCATAGAACTTTTTCTATACCCATATTTATTCCCCTTAGTTCATCAATATTTGTAGTGACACCCTCCTAAAATTTTGGAGGGGAATCTCTATGATCTTCTTCGACTTATTACTCTTCTTTACCGTCATATAATTTATCATGTTAGTATGGGGAAAAATCATGGTATGATTTCTCCAAGGTTGATAGGGGAGTTAATATCTTGGTATTTTGAGGATAAATCGACATCTTCTATCATAGATGATAGTGGGAGATTTTGTTGAATTTGTTGATATGGGGGATGATGAAATGAGGAGTGTACATGTTATCTTTTAGTCATGATTCCTCATCATAAGCCAAATTTAGTTAGGTAGGTATCTATTGTGAATATGATAATTTTATGAAGGAATTTTAATCCAAGCATTGATAACTATTTTGGGAGTCAACATAATTTTCATGAATTCTAGATTCTGTTGTAATGAATGAACAAAAAACAATTGTGTACGTCCACTCGAATTTGGGATCATATTCTATAAATGTTTGATAGGATGAAGATATTAGTTTATGATTAGCCTATAAGGGTCACACAATATTATTTTGAATCCATTTTTTGTGGTGAAAAATTAAAAACCATCAACCATGGGCTGATTCCAATTATCTTGATAGAATCCATCGTGGATATAGTGCAACTCATTAGATTAAAATAGAGACTCTTTTTGAATAATGTGTCTCAATTTTTCAATTGATGAATTATTTGATGAATTGATGGTAAAAATATGGGAAGGAAGAATGTTGGTGAAAATAGGGCCTCCTTAGAATGACATATAAGGCTATGTTATACCAAACTAAAAGCAATTGATTGACGGCTGTGAGTTCTCCGAATTGGGAATTGAGCATGATTTGGAATATTGGATATTGCTAACTTTATTCCCAGACTAAATGATTTATGGTGGAATTTGTTACAGTATATTAATCATAACCCATCTGGTGATGTTTTCCGACTATAACGATATTCATTCCAGAAATATTATCAATGAATACATTTCATACATTGACACAATTTATCGTGCCAAACTTATACATGGTTCTGATGTTCTTCTATATAATGATGTAACCATATTTATTTATAATGTATATGACCACATAGAATTACATATTATTAGTCCATGTCTAATAGGCCTTATCCAATAATAATTCAGGTTCATTCTCTTGGGGAATTATAGTTCCTCTATGAGATCATTAATGTGGTCTATTGAAAATACATATGGCATCCATGCTCAATAGATTGTCATATACCTAAGAAAACTATTTTTTGATTTCATACATATAACATAAATTCATATATATCTCTATTTGGTGGGTGATGTATAAAATTCTCTTTAGTAGAATGAGTATTTTAAATAGATGGATCACTCATCATGACAAGAGAAAGTGGTGATCCAGTCCTCGGTTGGTTGGGTTGGGATGATTTTCCTACTTGTTGAGGGAGATCTGACACATGTTTCTATCTAGATTTATATTCATTAGTGATCAATTTAAAATGAATTATTGATAATTTATAAGGGGTTTACCATTCTAGATGGAACAACTGAATTGATCTTTAATGAGATTCTACAATATTGATAGTGTAAGTAGTGGTTTGTCTCACATTCTTGATTCTTTCATTAGTATGTTTTCCCTTTTATACATGGCTCCAACAACTTATTCCCCTTTTTCCAAGGTTATATAAGGAGTAATTAGTTTTATATTCATACTCATCATCAGAGAAGGGGTAAATTATGTTATCTAAATTAATGGAATTAAGAATTAAATCATATTCTGATCATGATTCCCCCTAACTGATCATTTCTGGTGATTCCCTTTGGCGGTGTAGTGCTTGTTTATTTAGATCCAAGGTCCTAAAATCTAAGAGGTTAAAATCATCATTTGGCCTTGATACAATGTCATCCTCCCCCACCTCATCATTTTTATTCAGTCTAGGGTGACTTTTAGAATCCTCCCATTTGGAGAATTTTTAGTCTAATGATGTAGAATTTGTTGTAGTGGAAGAAGTTGGGGGGAATAGATTTTTGTTTCATCTATTCTTGTATAATTTTTTGAGATTAGTTGATTGTTTTTAGTGTCATCCATCAGTCAAACTCATATCCCCCTCTGTTAAAAACTACTTTCCATTTCTTCATTCATCATTGTTAGTAGTGGAATTGTATGACACATGCACTTGGGGAGGTCCAAGATTATCATGTTTTGAATCTATAATATTCTGTTGGAGGTATTCAAAGGGAATTAATTATCGAATTATGTGTCCTCGTTTCATGTGAATGGGGAAATAATATTCTACTCATTAAGACCAACTTCATCAGCTCATTTCTTGATCGTGTAAATGTTTTAAATCAAAGTACATGAAATATATAATATACCCATGAACATGATCATCTTGTAATAAGTGATAATTATTCCTTCATTCCCTGAATTTATTTCTGCTAGGTCCCTTGAACTTTCCATATTAATGTTGGGGTCATTTTTGGCACCCAGGGACTGCGGCTTGATACTGTATAGGCTTCATAGATGGAGAAAATGTAGAGGGTCGACTAAATGTGACATATGACACACTAAATTCACTACCCTTTTCCATAGTACAGGTGGAGTTACTCCAGCCTTGAGCGTAGTCTTTTGTATGAAGTCTTCAATATTTTTGTAAATGGAAGAGAAATTATAGAATCCAACTATATATTTCATCAGTAATAGTAGCATTCACAACTCATTGTGAAGGTTATCAGTACATATAGATAGAATCAACTAATAAAGAATATGTCATTTCTTGGAGTGGGTAAGCCCTTTCCATCGAGAAATGATATAAAAAAATCACTCATTTTCTCACAGTTTTCCATTTGAGTGGTAACAAATTATTGTCTAATGTAGTGTTGAGTTCAACTGAATGGTAAATTTCTAATGGTGATCTTCCCATAATGTGTTTTTCTAAGATGGAAAACTGTTATACTATATGAAGGATTTTCCTTGTAGGGTTTTCAATATGAATATGACATTAACTAATTATTTTTTCTCACGAGATCCCATAATGGGATCAAAATGGGATTCATAGTGCGTCAGCTGTAGTTCCATGTCACCTAATCCCTTGAATACAAAAATGGTAGGACAATTTATGTTTAGATGTGGAAGAGTATTACTCACCCTGCTAGGGTACGGTTTCCATTCTATCTTTACTATTGATCGATGGTCCTCTATGGTTTCCAATCAAGATAAAAATGAATATATTTCATCAATAAACCCTTTTTACTGTTTTGTTGAAAAAAAAACAATGAATAGGGGAGGTAATTGGAATGACCTTGTGTTCAGATTCAATCACATTTTGTGGTAGATACCCACCTAGATGCATCTTTTGTGTATTTTCCAGATCATGATTATATTTAATCCTTAATGGAGGAAAACCAAGATATATATCAGTGATTAGTTTTAGGTAGTCTGATGGTCCATGCATAATATTGGTTTGATTGACTAACCTTACATGAATTCTCAAGATGTATGCTAATGATTAAGGAGTTCTTTTCAGAAAAATACATTGAGGCTCTTCCTGAGGGACATATTTGATAAGAATTATTCTAGATAGAATCTTTACATTGATTAACCTAAACACTATCATTTCTTCCAAATTCCTGGTGACACTCTCATCTATCATAAGGATATAATCATTTATAAGAGGAGGTGGCAGGTATTAAAATACCATACATTTATTATATTGTATGTCAGATATTTGCCAAGGTGGATGGGGATTGTTCAAGGGAGAACATAGATTTTTGGAAATTCACATTTTTAGGAGAGGACACCCACATTCTCAATGTAAACTATATTTTGAGAGGAACTATCCTCGCATATCTCTTATGGATTGACATTATTTCAAGTGTTTTATGTAGGATTGACTTCTACTATGATCACGATTGGGAAATTAATTATGGGAATTATTTTGATCCCTAAATGATGTGAGGGATATTTGATCCATATATTGGAACCCTACCTTCCCTTTTGGGATCACATTCAGGATTCATGGTAAAGTGTAACTTGGATGGATGATTTATGTGGATTGATCATACACCTTTTTTATACGGTAAATGGGGAGTGATATGGGACAGACTAGAAGACCACTTTTCTTGTCTCCCTCCCTAGAGAAAAAAACTGATTTCCCTCAATGGGGTTGTTTAGGAAAAACATTCTCCACACCTATGGTATCTAGTTACTATTCTTTTATTTTTTTCCTTGATCTAGTTTTTCTAGTCTTCTAAGATAATATTTTGTGGAAAGTTCCACCATACCTATTGGATAGGGCTGATCGGATACTATGGTTGATGCTGCTAATGTTGTCGATCTCTATATTTTTTGCATCCCTATTCAAGTGTGATCCAGATAAAATCCATGTCATTCGTTTGAATTGTTCATTTATGAATAAATTTCAGGTTTTGATTATTGTATTCTATTAGGGGATAGATCTACTAAATTTTATAGGTTCCCTGGTTCATGACTTTTTTAATGCTCATTCTCATTAGGGATGAAGCTTTTGAGACATATTCCTGATTCTTGTGAAGTGTTTGACATTCCCAAAGTTTGATATTTTCATGATATGAAACATAATTATGACATTACATGATTAAATTTCTATTGGGTTCTATTGAATGGAAAATTATGAGAAATGAAATTATCTTTGTTACCCATTACAATGATATGAACACCAGGTGGGCTGTCAAAAATAAGATGATGTAACTTAAAAAATGAATTGAGGTAGGTCAGTTGGAGATCATTCCATCACCTCTATGAATGTGGTCATCATGAAGGCGGGAGAGATTATATGATTATTTGACAATTAATATCTCTCAAAATTTTGAAATGGTCGGAGTACCAATGGTAAGGTATGAATTTTTTCTAGGTGGAAAGAAAATTTATAAAGATGATGATGAATGTTATGTATGAATTATTCTGATATCATTAATGTTATATCAGACTATAAAATGGGTGGTGGTGAACATTACAAGTATTTCACCCATGGGAAATTTTATTCATAGAAGAATCATATACTTTTATTCTTCTACTAGGGACACTTTTACATAATCTTTCCATCATAGACACTTATTTACTAGTTTATCATATGTTTCAAGTCTAATAGTGGTCTCAATGGTGTTTGAAACGTCTTGGTGTGGCTAAATAATATGAACATTTCACTACTCCATATCTTGGTAGAGAAACAATTTCAGTCTTTTTTGATAGGGTATTGAACATGACATGCTCATTCTTTCCATTTTCCTTGGATTATAATGTATTTTTCATATTTGACATAACATGGGTAGAATATTATTTTCAATTAGATGTGTCCCTATTAAGAGAGTCTATGTATTGAATTCCATCACTGAGAGGAGTAAAATATCATCTTTATGTATGTATTTAGGTAGAATTTCAGCATACTATACCCTAGGTAGGAGCATCAGGGAATGCGGCAGTATGTGGATGACATTATTTCCATTTTATGTCACTCTGGGGAGGACCTAGATAGGAAATTCCATCATGGAAATAACTACCACCATACCATGATGTTTTAACGAGGTGATAATTTCTACACCATGTATCTTTGAGGAGAACTTCATGGAGAAAAATGTATGGGGATGAAATTATATATTTTTTGAACATCTGGATTTGAGGTGTGATATCATTTCACTCATCAAGAGACATGAAATCATGATCAATGAGTTTAAAAACATTATGTATTCCTTCATGGAAGATGATCTGGGAGGAACATTAGATATGATTGGTAAAGAAGTTGTGGGGATGAATTTTATAACTGAAACTTCATATTTTCTTAACTTGATAATGAATCTGTAGAATATATAATATCCACTGATATGTATTTGATAGAATTCAATACACTATCTTCCAGTAGAACAGGTTAATAATTAGTCACTTCATTTTCTAGTATCCTTTAGAATGATTTATTTATAGGATCTCTCATATGATAGATTGGGGATTCTTAATATAGGCAAGGAACATTATATAAAAGTTCTTTTTTGGAATTCTATCATCATGCTGTCAGGATACTCCAACGAGAATCCCAAGTTATGGAAGGGATATTTTCATGTCTTGGAGTGTCCATAATAAAGTACTAGTGTCCCCCAATTGGAAGATATATTTTTTCTAGATCTAATTGTCCATTTATCATGTAATATAAATGATAAAAATAATAGATAAGGGGAATGGATTCATGTTTACTCCAAAGAGACCACCCTATTTTATTAATGATTTACCCCACCTGGTGAGGCCGAGTTTTGGGGTTGGATAATTACTATTTTCACTGACGTGATTATATATTATCAATTAAAAGGGATATGTTCATGGATTTACGTTCAACCCTCCATAATTTATATGACATTTTTTGAGACATATTTAAATGGAATGGAAATATAGTCCATTATGAGGTCATAAAAGGATTTTTTTACATATCTTGTCTCCTATTTCAGGAAAATAGTTACTGACAATTCACAAATTTGGGGGAAAAGATATTAATATGCTGATGATGTATCACTAGGATATGAAATTTTTTTTCTATAATTTACCTTGAATTTACATGCGTGGATTGATATAAGTGAATAAAAAATTCACCTCATCATTCATTGTAAAATAATTTGGATGATGGAATTGATAATAATATGAAAGAATATTCATATTCTAATATTTGGAGGATTTTATATTTTTCTAGAGGGATGGATATGAAATAGCATGAATTAGAATATTCTCAATTACTTCCACAATATTTTTCTAATGGTATTTATTTTTATCGGTTGGTATATTTGTTTGACTTTTTTAGTCATCCCTTTTTTGTGTGGAGGGCTTGACGAGCAATATTAAGAATTTGTGACTTCTTGTAATAAATTTTCATATTTGACTAAACAACTTAATAAGATGGAGAAGAAATATAGGTCTTCTTCGGATGAGGCCCCGTAATTTCATTGAGGGAATCTTCATTAGGTATTAGTAATATTACATGTTCTAAATTATCTGGCCGCCTCCCTTTATCTACCACCTTGGGTACCTGTGTATGTAAGACTTTATATGGGGCCTTCTAGGTAGTACCCATTGCAGATTAACAATATAGGCAAACACGGTGTAGGTGATGATGATTTTTGGAAGGGGATATTGAGTAATACATTTATTCTATATGGATTAAATGATTTGTAAAGACTCTATAGGAGTCCACAATGTAAGGGAGTAATTCTTTATCATACTCTAATGACATTCTAAAAAAAGAGTTAAACAAAAAAATTTGGGTCTTCGGGATCTCAGCCACCGACTATCATTGGGAAGATGAGTGGAGGGGCCTTATAGCTTTGATGTCCTTTAAAACCACCTCTAGGGTTTTAATAGTAGCACTTTGGTGTTACTACCTAACCATGAGATTCAAGACCCATTATTATTAAAGATTCTTGGAGGGAGATAGATTCCCCTATATTGTGGTGGATCTTGATGGTGGAGTGGTTGGTCCACATATCAATGAAAAATGTTGAGATGAAATTGGATTGAAGGTTTCTATGATGATTTCCTACAATATATGTGATTAATAATGTTAAAAAAACTCATCAATGTTTCATTTTAGGAACACATTCTTAACTGATGTTCTCTTTTGTCCCTCTTCCAATTTTGGACACAAAATGTGCCTAATGTATGGAAACACCTCCTACATTGTTAAGGATTAAAATTTGATTCATCAATTTTTTCCCCATTAAGAATCATTGGTGACTGAATGGTCGATTAACATGAGATAAATGGTTTGAAATCACTTGATTTGGGTACAACACAATCGAATGGTCCCCAACATGTTTTTTTCATGAAGCTGGATATTGTTAATGTATATCATATGTATGATTCCTGGAGAAACATTCCAATGGATGGTGTTCAATGGGTAACATGTAAAACCACACTTAAGAACTATCATTGGTCAAGAATATTAGAATTCAGGATCATCTTACCATTTTTGAGAAACCATTTCTTATTTTGTTACTATCTTATTGATTTATGATATGTCCATCAATCCTGTGTTGTTTTCCATGTCTGTATATTATGGATTAACCTATAATAATTATTGTTTGTGAATACACATGGTTTAAGATGAATATTTAGGTATTCAATGACCTATAAAAATGAAAAACTTATATGTTTTCGAGGTTCTTCATCAATGTTACACTTATAAGGAATGATCAGGGATTCCTTGATTGAATTGCATGATCATGCTTGTATTAATTCATTCGTCGAGGGAACTCTGAAGATTACCATCATCTAGGGAAATATGTTTTTTTATGATTTATTATTGATAAAATTTAATGGTATTACAATGTATCCTCATGAGGGGAATCCTAATCAACATAATTTGGTGCCACTGAATAGGGAACATTTCTTGGTAGAGTCTTGTGATGATGACTAAACCATGTAGCTTAATGTTATGCAGTTAGGATGTCTAGGAGAAAAGTTCATAGTAATATATGGTGTAGGAATTATTTAATGGAACACCATAGGGACTATAAATGTTATGATCTTTTTGGTGGATTCGACTCTACTAGGGATGTGTCCCGATGAACATTAGAGTGGGATTGGGTGCTAGGTTTGGACCTCAAGGAGGATTCCAATGTACCCTGTTAGATGGGAATCGAATCCCATGTGGTTAGATAATACTAATGAATACACATTAGTGTATTACCACATTTTACTACTTCATTGTGAATATGGAATACTGAATTTGAGTCTGGGTTTTGTTGACTACACATGTTAACAACCCATTTGAGGCTTGAAGTAGAGATGTAGATTTATGTAGAAATCCCCGAGAGCATTTTGTTGGGGCTTACCCACAAAATCAGAACATTTTTCTTTTGATATTTTATGGATTACATGATCACCACTAACTTCTAATCTCATTTGAGACATTCTCAGTGTTTGAAACTAGATGAATATGTAGAACTAATAATGACATGATTTCACTATATCTACATATGGATGGTGCTGGAATCCAAATTAACAGGGATCAACATTTTATTTATCCCATCTATTGAATTAATTTGGAAACCGAGGATATCACATATTGGTGTCTATCTAGTTATAGCATGAGATGAGGCAAAGTGGTTATTGTGTCCCACTTACCACAAGAAATGTTATGGGATTACTCTAGGAGGGACACCACGTAAGTGGTTCTTGAAGGGGGAGGAGTGTTCAAAACATGACCTCATCGAAGGGAAAGGTCAGTGGTTCCACACACTCCCTTGAACTAGGAGGTTCACATGATCACCCCAATACTAGAGCCTAAATTACCAAATAAATGTAAATATAAGGACATACTTAGGTCCCCATTAATGTGTAGGTTAACCACACCACACCACTTACCATGAGTATATAAACCTCATGTGTCACTCTGATGAGTTAATTGATTTTATCAAACCAATAAGATGTATTTGGATGGGTTCATTCTGTGATACCATTAAAATTGTTTTTACAGGGCCTAACATTGAGGCTTATGACTTGACCAAAGGGAGAAATGAGAGATGGGCATGTAATTACCCTGGTTGATCCATTAAACATAGCAAATTATTTATCAGGATATGGATCCCACTATGTAGAATTAATCTATGCAAGTAAGGATAATTTCTATGTAGATCATTCAAACATATACAAGGGATCTTTCAACATAATCTGTGGCTTTATTTGTCCATGTTTTTTCCACATAGATTTTTCTTATGTGGGGTAGGATTCTTCCCACATATTTTTTTCTATGTGGGATACATATCCGCAAATGGTCCATCCATTTTATGCACCAAAAAATGGTTTTCTGCAAATGATTTTCACTTCACAGAATTCCATAATTTTATTTATTTGCAACTTTCTCTTATGAAACAGATTTTTAATTACTGGGTTATGACTAAAAGGCTCCAGTTTTTTGGATTCCTCATCAATCACCTTCCTTGGAACTACTCATTCACATTGGCCTGTTCTCCCTTTTCTAGTCCCCATCACAGTTTATTTATATATGAATAGAGGGACCATATACCAGAATGTATGTTCATATATGGTGGGAAATGGAAATTCATTGTAGGAGCCTTTTAGGGTCCTATAACCTTTAAATGAATTAGTTTGTGGGGGGCAGTTGTGTATGGGGACGAACATCATTGTTTGACCCCAAAAATGAATTTGATTGGTTTGTAAGATCCGTCTATAACACCAATTCCTACTAACTATTTATGTTACATGTATTATTAATCTTGGGGTTAGAAGTGAATAAATGTCCAGAATAAAAAATTTTATTTATTTTTTTTCTCTTGTGGTTCCATTCCATTTGACAAACAATTTCGTTGTTGAGAGATTCATGAAGTGATGAAATTCTATTAGGAGATGAATTCCTTGACGAATTTTTTTCATTGATGTTATTTCATTTTTAATCATTATGTAATTATTCTTTAGGGTCTTATTTCTACACCAATTCTAATCAAGATATTATTCACTTCTTATATGATGATATTTTAGGATCCAATGTTATCGATTAGAGATACTCACTCAGTGAACAAGTTAGGACAACCCTATATCTAAAAGATCATGGGCCAACATGGAGTCCATTTTAGGATTGTTTATTATAGATATGCATGATTTAAATATCAAATTTGGTCAGTTTTTCAAATAACACTAGGAACCATGATAATATTGACCATGGATTACCATCTTCAAAATGATAGATTGTCTGAGCAGAGTATACTCATGGTGGAGGATATTCATTGAGATTTCATGGTAGACCTTGGAATAACATGAGATGATCACCTATCCTTTATACTATTCCCATAAAATAATATTTATGGAAATTAAATTTAGATGGATTTTATCTACATATTTATGGGTGTCCATTTCACTAATCATTGTTTCTACATGAGGTGGATGAGGAAGTAGTTTTTGTCCCCACCATGGTTCAAGAATCCTCTAAAAGAAAGAAGATGCTACATAAGAGATCGATTACAACTATGATAAGAAACATATCTCATTATAACCGTAATATGATTCCATTGTATCTTGATATCGGAGTTTGGGATTTATTGATAGTGACAACTAGGTTGGGTCATCAATGTCTACAGAAAGAGGGAAATGTTGACCCAATTTATTTTAAAACCATTGAGATAATAGAATGGATAGAGATAATGGTGTATCTTCTACAATATCCTTCCCACTATCATTTTATTCATGAATTATTCCATATGGAATAACATCATAGTTTCAAAACTGACCCTACAAATCATATTAATTACGAGAAAGTTGATGTAACGACTAATACATCTAATAAGGAGATTCAGGTGATAATAATTGATTGGAGCGAGAAGGCATTGTTAGGAAAGACAATATAGCTAGTATAGATTGAATCATCATATGGAAGGATCTAGTATGACACACGATAATATCAATCTAATGTTTGAGCTTTGTGGCCTGGGTTGTTTGAGAAAGATCTGCCATGATACATCCCGAGGAGGAGAAGATAATTGAGGGGAAATATTTAAGTATTAGTATTTTTTTTAATTATAATAAAACCATTTTTTTGATAAATAATAACTGTTTTATGTGAAATAATACATTATCTAATAAAATAAATTAATAATGTATAAAAGTCATTGTGTATGGATAAAATCCAATTTTACCCATTGAAATATTTAATCAATGATATTCGTAGTCAGACACTAAGTTAGTTCTAGATTATGATGCCTCTAATGCCATGACACAGATGAAATAATTGTATTAAATATATTATTTTACAGATGTTTCATTTATCCAAAATAATAAATTATGTCTCATATGTTACATTATAGAAGAAAAATTATAACACCATTATATAGGAGACACAATATTTACACTAGGTTGGTTATTACATTTGTAGGCATTATATTATTAGATCAGACACTCATAATAAAAAATTAATTGTTAATTTTTATTATATGATATAAGAAAACAATTTAATATCTCCAAAAATGTTCATCCTATTATAAATTTGAGACCATATTTATGTATGAAAATAGTGGTTTACCCTAGATGGGGTATAAATCTTATGCATGCCTGCAGTTTGGAATTACTGCTTGCGATAAAACCCAATTAATATATAATTATATTATTATTTGAATATTTTGAATAAAATAATTAATATATCTAAAATTGAGCAGTGTATGAAACATATGAGATCACCATTAGGCCTAGTATGTAGGGTTTACTGTATGTGAGTAAAAATATTTCATGTGTTGGGCGTTTAGTTTGGTTTCCCACTTAAATAATTTATTTAATATTTTTATTATATTATTTTTATGAATTTAATAAATAAAGTTTTTCAGTATTCATAAAAACCCCAAATTTTCTTTCACACCACAATTTGTAATACATAATTCATTATAAATAGTTGATTTATCACCTATTATAACCACTTAAAATCATAAAATTTTAATGGGATGATTTTAATGTCCCCCCCATCATGTTTTTGGTGAAAGAGTATGTTAAATTGGGATATTGATTTGGCTGATAATTTACATGTTTTAAGGTTTTAAATATCCAAAATAATATTCTATTTTAGTGTTAGATGTTTTTATCGTGCATGAATGACAACATATCTTCTGTAAATGTGATCGTTGGATATCAAGAGATTTGTTGGTGGCACATTATGGTGTTGTTTCTCCTCTTAGCCATTGTGTTTGATCCTTTTTTTAAACATTTTTTTATTTTCATTAATATATTCATCCGATCATCTATCATTAATAAATATTTTTATATTGATGAGAGTTAAGTGATGTTTATGTTTTTGTACTAATATTGATGAAAACAATCTAAATCCAAATTTTGTTTTTGAAAGTGGCACATGATATGATCATTTCTATTTTTCACAAATTTTTAATTTATATTCATAAAAAATATCAAAGCATAAATAAAAATAAATTTTCAATAAATTTTTCCTATGAATATATCTATAAGAATAATTAAAAATATGAATGATAATTACACATGTTATTTATGCTGGGGATATAGTTAATAAAATTATGATTTTTTTCTATGAAATTATAAACCAAAATAATTTTAAACAAATGAATAGTTATATAAAATTATTTAATAATAACTTTACAGAATTACCCATTGATAATTTCATTAAATTATTAATGTTATAGTTTTTTTATAATTATAAAATGATAACTATTTTGGACTATCCATAGGTATTTATTAAATAAATTTTCAATGGATTATTTTGTGAAATTATAAATGGATAATTTTTTTAGATTTTTCCTAAGATATTTTTTACCAATAAATAAAAGGATAATTAGAAAATTTAAGAATTATTAAAGGATAATAAATTATTAGAGACAATTAATAAATATATTTATAAAATTTATAATTTTAATAAAATATTAAATGATAATATTATGAAATGTTTTGTAATATATTATAAAAAAACTATCAAATTATATGTTTTTAAAGAATCATATGACAATTATAAAGGATAATATTTAAAAAACTGTGAATATATAATTATAAAATGATAATATTAAATAAAATTATAAAAAGAAAATTAAAAAGGATAATTTATAATAGCCTATGGAATGATAAGTATAAATGATAATTTAGGATAAAATTATATAATATAATTAGAAATGGATAATTTGTATTAAATTATTATAGGATAATAATAAAGAATAATTTATAATAAATTGTCAAAATATATTAATTCTTGAAGAGAATATAGAGAGTGCATGCATTGAACTAAATGATATTTTCCAAAAAAAATTGGAGAGTGGAGGTATCATTAAAGGATACATACTGGTTTATTACAATATTTATTACATTGAAAATATTTTAGGTAGGATGTTCCTAAATATTTTTTTGAGCAATGACACATGATTAAATTAATATGATTATGCATAATCATATTTTTATGAACATGCAAGATTATGATTTCATGTGGGTGTCTGTGTAGCCCGTGAAATATTATGTTACAATTGATGATATGAGTAATTATTAACATATTATTCATGTTTGATGTTGATCACAAGTATTTTGTTTGCAACATTGCATATGAGGATATGTTATACATTATCATGTATCATACCATTCTAAGTATTATTCTATTTTATTATTCCTAGAGGCCATGATATATAGACCATCATGACATGTTAACCCCTAGAAGAATAGTGAGCATGAAATGTGACAATGATGAAGATGAACCTATTTAAATGGAAGGACTAATACAATTCCCATAGATGTTGTGTGATGAACATGATGGATAAGGGTTATTGATTATGTATTAATCCATATTATATGTTACTCAATGAATAGGGTACGTAGATTAGATCTCAATACCTTATATATATATCAATGACTAAGGGATTCTAATTAGCTCTCTATCCATAATATATACAAAAAACATAACATTTTCAATGGATAATGATTAAAATTTTCATGATAAAATGATTTTGAGTAGAATTATTTCATTAGACTCATGAATAATCCTTGATTCTTCTAACACCTTGATTATACATCCATCATTTAGCAGAAGCATGTATGACCAGGGGTTTGGGGTAGCTTAGTTTGCACATAGCCTCTCAGTTTTGATTTTAATGATAATTATTATTAATCATTGATAATTTTAATAGATACACATTTATACCAGATTTTATAAGGTTAAAGAAGCAGTCATGTGGTCTGGTTGAGTCCATTACTCCCACCCTATGTGAGAATTTCAATGTGCTTTTAGAGTACATGAGGGATCTGATGAGTGGAAAGGGCCCCATGGTTTATATTTGAGTCGAGGAGTGAAGATCTAGTAGTCAACTGTGAAATAATCTAGATGATGTTCTATTTACATATTTATATTATCGTATTTATTTTCTCTATACATTTTTTCCACTTGTGGGATATGATTTTTTGGTATTACATGTATTCCATATTTAATTTTTTTTATGTTTTTTTCATTATTTGGTATGTTTTTTATTTTTATTATTGATCTTATGACTTGATATTGAGGGTATAGTTTCTACATTAATTTAATAAGACCCTCACTACAAGTTGAAATCCCCATACCTATGAGGAGGAACACATGATGTAATCTCGAAATCTGTGTTGGACCAAATGGTTCTGGTTGATATATTATAAATTACATGAAGCATGAAAACCTTATATAGAATAAACACTCGAACATCTAACACACTAAAGTATGAGTACACTTATTCATTTTAAAATAGGATTTATAGGATGCTTTCCTATAGACCATACTCAAATGGGAATCCTCCCTGGTGTATGTCTCTACATTTTCCCATGACCCTAGATAAAAGGATTCAAATATACCTATGTGACTATCATCTAGCCAATTCCATCAATGAATGAGAGGTTTTTTTATGTGGGTATCAACTTATGTGTAAGCCTTAACCATTTCCCCCTTGTACCTATAATCTATCTGTTTACTCAGATGATTTTTAACTATATGATATCACATATCTACTATTATACCAAAAAATATAACTACATTATGTGGCCCAAAATCTATATAAATTATTTATGTAGGGCCTCCCCTATGTATTTTTTCGGTATTCGTTTGCAATGACTCTGGTCACATTATTTATCTTTTTTCACCCAACATGAATTTATCATGTTGGAGTAGGGATTTGAAACTATCAGATCACCCACATCAGAAGTTTCCCCCAGCTTAGGAATGATTGTTGTTTATTCCTCATTCACTAACAAAATATAACTACATTATATAAGTGTATCAACATTAGTGTAATGTCCAATGTAACTTTAATGTTGTTAAACCTAGGTAAATAACTATCCCGGGTATTAATTATCTTTCACCACCAATTCTCTAGTTGAGGGTGGATCAGACTATGATTAATTTTCATCTAGTTATAAGAAGGATACATTGGAATCCTTACTTCCGGTCGAGCTCAATAACTGTATCCTTAGTTCCGTATTATTTTCCATTTTCGCATTATGATAAATTTCATCACATATATTTAAATGAACTAAATTGGTTTTTATTACTATCAATTATATGATGTGTAGGAATCCTTAAAAAAGAATCAATCCCATATTGGAACCACCATCACCTTCCTATATGGATATAAACTCCATACATCCAAGTTTTATGGCATAAATATATAAATAGACAAAAATTTCATTGAAAAAAATAAGAAATTGCTGGAGGTCCTTAGATTCATACAGATGGTTTCATCTATTGAATTTTCTTTTCACATAGAAGAATTCAACAACTATTAATTTTATTAGGGGTTTGAGTCATGTATTGGATTTAAAATTTATTCTTGAACCTATCCTTATTCTATTAGAGATCCACAAATAGGAAATAATTCCCATTAAAGGGAGTCGTGAGACTAACCTTGCATCTTATGGGCCACTGTGAGCTCCCAATTATTAATGATTTTCAAATCCCAAATCGACAACTTTTTCTTGAATGAATTTGTGTATCTAGTTCTATAAATGTGAGTTTTGGGGTATTATTTAAAATATGAAAATGAAAAAACCAGATGATAATGATTGTGAATCCATAATTGAATCCTTGAAAATAAATAATCATTGATCGCACCATTCTTATGGAAATAATAATACTAAACCCAACATTAAATTATGTGACATATATATAAATGATTCATTATAGTTTTTTGAGAATTCATGGTTCTTGAGACCATTGGATACAAAATATCACATCATTCAATTTAATCATGGGATTTATTAAGAATTTCTAAGAGGAGAAATTTAGAATAACACATACTAAAAATAATAAAATGGATAATAAGATAGGAATTAATATTTATGTAACATATACACAATATATTGATTAATTAAATTATTATAAAAAACTAATAATGAAACATATATAGAGGTAATGTATAATGATAATGTGAATAGGGTTGTTAGGAGTTACCATATGTAAGGATATGATTATATTGATTTGGCCATATAATGTATTGAATAATAAAATTAGGATTATCAAATACTTGTTCAAAAAAATTTCAATATATAATTTTTTTAATAGTAATGATTTTTTTGAGAGAATACAATTATATTTTATGCACATATTGGTGATGTTTCACTATTTTAAACAGTGTATTGTAATATAAAATAAGTATTTATGTTTGTTAATTGAGTTTTTTAAATATTTTAATAGATTATAATAACGTATTAATTTAATTAAATCAAGCATTGGATTTAATTTCTTAGGGGAAGATAATTATAAAATGCATTGAGTTTCATACATATCATTCTATCATTATAGTACAATCATTATATCCATGAGTAATAGTTATCTTGAATGTGCTAAAAGCATCAAATATTAAACATCATTTACTTGTAATTACTATAAAAAGACATATATACATGATTTTATGCAATATAGGAACCATTTATCCTTTATAGAGACCATTGGTGAGCTATTTAGAAAAAAATATCTATCCCCTCCTTATTAATACTTTTTGGATCTTCTTATTGATTCTCTATATTGTATTAAGGAACATTTCATTATGGAAATGTGAAAATATATAAATTTAAATCAAATGATTTTCATGTATCTTTTTTCAATAATAATATATCTATTAGGTATAGAAAGAATAAGAGTCTAGATATGGTTTCAGATAGAACCAAATGTGATTTTTTTATTGGGATTAGGGATCTATGCATTTTAAAAATCCACATGCTACAATACAATGGATACCGATATAGAATTTGAATTAATCCTATATTCATGGATTTTTTATAGGGGTATTTGTTACAAGATTAATATATATATATATTAGTATAATCATTGATAAAATTAAAATGAGAATGATCACAGTATATTCTTTTAGATATCAAATTAACAAATTGAAATCATTTATTTTCCATTCCACATGAATTAAAATCAATGATTTTGACTCAGAGATGTGTTTATGACATACAATATTGGGAATTTCAATAACAATTTTTGAAATATAATTTCATTATATAATGATTAATTTATAAATTATAAATTATGAGAATTCATTTTTGGATAATTTTGAGTGAGTTTGTAGTAGTCAGTAATATCAAAGAGAGGTATGTTGGTGATGATCAACATGTGAAAAAAATATTCAATATGAGGATTATGAAAGATAATCTGTTGATTATTGATTGATATTATTTATAATGTTGGAAAAAGGGTGATATTAAGGTGTATACTATAAAATATGAATAAAATACCTAGATGAAATTTGAGAAATGTTTAACACATTACAAATTTTTTTATGTTTGATGATTAATATAATTCAAAATAAAACAACTTCATTATTTTAATTTTTTAGTTATTTATTTAACATCTAATTAATTCTTGAGAAAAAGAATAAGATTTTATGAACCATTCTTTCATATCTAATTAAACGGAAATTATATACAGTGGGAAGATAATGATTACTACATATATCAAAAAGTATCCAATTAGTTCTCAAACATTGTGTTCTAGTTATTAAGAATTAAAAATCAACAACGAATTTTAGTTATATTTAATTATATCATCTTAATAAAATTATAACGCGATAATGATTAATAAATTACATTGATGCTGAACACTATAAAACTTCTTCTATGATGTGTTTTATATTTCATTAATTTGAGAAAGGATGGGGGTTTTACTAACTGAAAAAATAATTTAATCTATCATAGAGGTTTATTTCAATAGTAATTTGATATTGAAATTAGTACCATCGTTTTACCACTAGTAATATACCCATTACATTCGTACTAATATGTGTTGTCATAGTAAATATTATTCTATTGATATAAAACTTATCATAATTACATCTTGATATATTAGAATTACATGGATAAAATAATCATTCCACTTTTGAAGGATTTAATTTTCATCAGTTTATGATTCGAATTCTAACGTATATACTCTCATAAGGACTGGTGGTGAATGATGTTAAGACAATGAATTTACCAAATATTAGATAAGATGAAATACACAATTATATATAAAAATAGTAAATTATAAATATAATTAATATCCATATAATCCACAATATCATATTTGGTAGATATATTCTACCCCATGGTAATGGGACTACAAAGAACTAAATATATATAAGATAATTCTAAGAACATGTATTATGGTAGCATCAATACCAATGAAACCAAGATAAAACTTTTGTGTTTAATGGTTGAAAAATAAGAATGACACAATATTAGAATATTTAAAAACTATTCACATAGGTGATAGAAATAGTCAACAATATTTGCAGTGTTGGTAATAATACGATTTATTCAACTATGGTAAAAATGAATGGATACACATTCTCTTTTCTTTTTGAAAAAAATCAACATTATATGTGTAACTTGTTATATCCTTTAATTATTTAGTCAATACTATTCTAATATATGAAATTCAAAATGTGGAAGTCATTATGTAAAAATGAAAATGAGTTGATGAACTATAAATTTTTTTTGAAATAAGTTGAAATTAACATTGAATAAAGAATGTAATTATTATAACAATGAAAGAGAATATAAAATTGATGATATATTAAAAATAATAATTTATTTGGTCTCTATAAATATTTATAATAATAGAGTAATGTATAAGAAAAATATTTAGCAAATATGTCATTTTTTGTATGGTATCATTTTAGTTTTCTAATCTAGAAGAAAGAATATTATGGTGTTTTATGATGAAAAATATGATTATTATACTGTAGGATTATTTAAAAAAACCCTCAAAATATTACAATATTTATCATTAATGAATAGAAAAACATCAAATAATAATGATATTAAACATATTATGATAACAAGAAGGTTATTGTTTTTACATAAAAAGTTATTTGGAGGAAGGTTGTGCTATAAAATAATGGAAAACCTTAACATATGTAAAAAATGGATAATTAATCTCATCTATTGATGAACCATAATGTGAAGATTCATATATGTTATATCTATTGAAAAAGATACATTAATTCATTTATTAATAGAAACAAAAAACATATGGTGTAAATAAAATCTATCCAAAAAAGTGTCACTAATTTGAAAAAAATGTGAATATGAGTTTCATTTTTAAGAGAATTATTATTTAGGGGTCATAAATATCCTCAAAGATAATGTGGTTGGGAATGAAATAACAATTATAGAATCTAATATTAAGTTGGATGGATAAGAATAAATTAATAAAAAGAAATAATTATTGTTTATTAGGGGCTAATAGACCCTTGGAAAAATGTTGAGACACATTGATAATATATTTTAATAATAATTTTAGTGTTAAATGTTTTCATAGAACAAATGTGCAACAAATTTAACATAATGAACACATATTTTTTATATGATTAATTCTATCTCACTTGGTACTATCAGTTAAAATTCCAAAAAAGTAAAATATTAAGTTGAGAATATATTTTATAAGAACACATATATATCTAAATTTAAATATAATAGTAAAAAGAATAATGTATTCAGAAAAATAAAACAACAAAAAGATAATTCTCTGGGAAATTTTTATTTTCTTGTATAGACATAAAACTTTACATTTGGAAAATATTGTAGATGAAATAATTGGTTCTGTAGCGACTATGTGATTCAATACTATGGATATTTTGTAGTATATGTTTCCTCTATGATAAAATTAATAGTAAATATATGGATAATATACACTTATATAATGAAATAATTATATTAAATTATGGAAACATGATATGACCTGTTTACATGTTCATAGGTTCAAAATATATATGATGGTATTTATAAGATCTAAAAAAGATGTGATCAGTAGTGGGACTATGTATAAGTAATCATTCCCATGAATCTATATATTAAAATTACATCGACTAAAAATAGAATTAAAATAAAATATATATATAAAGGGATTTTAGAGTGTAAAATTCCCCAAAAATAGTAAAAGACGCTATCCATGGAAATTTGATAGTGGATTATAATCACAAAATACTATAGATATATTGATTTGGAATTATATAAAATAGTGGTGGTTTACATAAAATTTTTAATGGTAAATATTTAGAATTTAGAAAAATTGTATATGTTTAAGTTAAGTAGAACATGTCAATGGGAGAGGATGTGTAGCTACATGACCCTAGTAAGCATGGAGTTAATGTATACAATAATTACATTGGAATGATTATAAGTAATCAGACCCAAATAGACTAAATAGTTTAGAAATACTAGTAAATTATATTGATTCATGAGTCTTTTGATACAAAAAAATACAATAGTAAATACAATTTTTTTAATAAAACAATATTCTAACATGGTATATCATTGTATATAATTCATAATACACTTCATAGAATCCTATGGAAAAGAGAACAATATGGGTGCACTAAAATTATCAGCAATGATTAAGTGGAGTGAAAATGATAATGAATAATTTGGTATAATTAATATGAAAAGACAAATAATTGAAAAAACCTTACATGTATTCACAAAACAGTTTTGGAGTGAGTTAATTATATGGAAAATTGAATAATTGAAGAACATTCCATTTAATTACAAATAATATAATTAAATTATTTTATAGATAACGACAATTCAATAATCTCATGGATAAATGATAACACTAATAGAAACATAATTCTAAATGAGGGAAATATTTAATTATTTTATGTCATGTATGAGGCACATGAAAACCAGTAACATCAATGCATTTCACAAGACATATTTATACTACAGGTATAAAACTATATAATTTGGACAACTATTTATTCCCTGGAGAACCTATTAATTCATTGAGGGTCAATAAACTACTTGAATGCCAAATATATTTTAAATCTAAACTAATTTCATATATTGAGTATTTTATTTAACTAATAATAATATTCATTATGAAATATCAACATTTAATAAAAGATACATATTTATCAATAATTTCATAGAAAATGTAATAACCGTACAAGTGATCACGATGTTGAAAAATGGTATATTTTTTTTGAAATGATAATATCCATTACTAGAGAATAAGGATTTTTGAGACAAGTTTAATATATACTAAAAATGATTATAAGGAATTTATGGTTCTATGAAAAATTTAGAAATAAAAAAAGTGAGACATCAAGGATCACTTTTACCTCTTGGTAAATTTCAAGTCTAACACATTGGATGTGGTAATTCAATGTGAAACCTATAATACCATGAAATATTTGAAAATAGTGATATTTAATAAAAAAGAAGAATTATATAGATGAAAAATAATAATTATTTAGAGAATATGACATTTATCTCACAAATTTAAAAATTGAGATAAAAAATCCTTATATTATGTTTCCTTTTCGGGGAATTCCAATTTAAATCATGTATGTTTTTTAATGAAGTTATAAACATATATTATAAATATAATAAATATTCAATTTCATATAATATCAACTTATAATATCTTGTTACATGTTTTTCGACAACGTTTTATTATTTTCTCTATTTAAGGTTTTTAGTGCCTTGTTTTTCAATTATAAATAACTTGTTAATATTTTTTGAACTGATAATACCATTAATTAATAATATCAATAATTTATATGATTATTTTTATATTATTTATATTTATTATATATTTATTTATAATAATCCATAATATTTTGTCATAGTAAATGAAATGTACCATTCATTAAGACGGTATGTAATACATAGGCATGAACGCTGCATCCATTTCTTTGTCAAATTAATAAATTTAAATTTAAATTATATATATTCTTTTTATGTATAAATAATAATATTTATGTCATGTTTTTCACATTTTTTATTTATAATACAATTAATACATTTAATTTATATCACGAACAAATCACATCACTTTGAGGAGGTAGTTGTCGACATACCAACAATCTATGTAATCTTATTCATATAAAATAGAATTAATGAATTTAATTATTATATAAAAACTATTTCATAATAAATAAACCATATATTTCATATAAAGACTACAATTACATATTTATTCAATGACATAATTAGCGGTTAGGGAAGAACAAATGATATCGGTTCACGAGACGGTAGTTTGCTGTTTACACATATGACGATTCTGTATCCGAATTGATGGATGTGTGTGTAATTTTATGGAAAATATTATCATAAAAAATATTTATATTTTATATTATAATGTTATTATATTGTAATAAAATTAAAATAAATTATTGGGTGGGGTGGTAAATTAAAAAAAGTGATCATTGAAGAGTGTTAACTTTTATTTGAGTAACACCTTTTTCTTTATGCAAAAAAATAAATCCTTGGTTTTTGTTATTCCAAAAGTGATGAATCTATAATAATTTATGGAATTTTTGGAGATTATTTGTTATGTTTTATGGATATGAATATGTCATGATTTTTATGAATTTATGGGAGGGTAGAGTTGCATTTTATAGTGGAGGAGCGACATAATTCTAGTATATATAAATATATAAATACTATTGAGAAGTATACCTTACATAATTTGATTTAAATAATTACTATTTTTTGATAAAATGGATTATTTGATATAAATATATCCCGAAATTTTGTTTCATGAATGTTTCTAGGTTATTTTGGGTCATATGTTTATGGTTTAATCAAATTATTTATTATAATTTTACCTTAATCATCATAAATAATTTTTAACTCTATTAACTAACATGTTTTTACTAAAAAAACATTGAATATATTAGAATTTATAAATTAATATTACTCCAAATATAGAATCCATTTTTATAAATTCCTATTTAAAAATTAGTATAAATTAAATTAGAATTAATCTTCACAGAAGAGATGACACGTTAGATTATTAATGTGAATATGTTCATAATATGTTCATGTTTTTATAAACAATTTGAATTTGAAATTTATTTCAATGAACATAATTGGTATAAATTATATTGTATTATTCTAATTATAAATTATAAAAAAATCAAAACATAATTTAAATATATACATAAATATGACAAAGAAGCAATTTTCAATTATAATGTAGTATTTTCACTATTCATTAAAACATGAAACATCTATGAAAAATAAAAAAAATTACTCTAACATAATTTTGAGAATAATATTTAAGAAAATAATTTAATATATAATTATAAAACATATATAAAATTAAAAATTTATATTAAAAATTTTATATCTATTAAAATTCAATAAAAATTACATTTATAAAAATATAGAATTTGATGCTTAATATTTTCTTTATAGTTATCTTAATCATATCAAATATTTAGGTTAATATATAAAATTATTTATTTAATATATAAAAAAATCATAAAAGTCAACAAATAATAGTAAATAATTAAATTTTATTAAAAAACGATGTCTGAACATAATGTTTTTTTAAAAATTATTTCCATTATATTAAATATGGATCTATATTAATTTATAACTAAATAGTAACCAATGAATTAAACAATATATTTCTAAAAGTTATCAGATCTTTTTAGTAAACAAATATTTAATATCTATGTTATATCTTATTATATAGAATAAATTCTTTTAATAAAATATGGTTGTTCGGTAAAACTCATTCTTGCTTGTAACAGAAACTATAAAACATATTTTTTCTTGTGTGTCACCCAAGATCACATAGTGTTGAATTTTTCAGAATATATAGTGTTTTATTATTATTAATGATTAATATATCATAATGAAAAAATATTGTATATTATTTTCTCCACCTGGTGTTTAATGTCACAGATGGTATTAAATAAAAATGTTCTTACATTATTAATTTTGTGTGTTAAATTCTTCCATGCATATTAAATTCCGTCCTCATAATTTAAACTAGATAGTAATAATAAAAGATTAGACCTTTTAAAATACAATTGTTGAAAATACCTCAAATCAAATATGTTTAACGATTAATCTTACAAATAAGTGGTAGATAGAAATGATATGGTTGTGAAAAAACATGCATTTCAAATAAGATAACATTATAGAAAAATGGACACGGAAGAGAAATATAAATATCATGTTCTATTGGAGAGTGAAAGAGAACCTGTTTATGAGAATTTTTTTGAAAATAAATCAATGATCTATAATTGTGGAAAAAGGACATTGGTATCATAAAAAATGATGATAACATGACAACATTATTGTTTCCATACCGTTTTCAAGATTTTATAAATTATTTCACTCTTTAAGGATATAATAAAACAAATGCCTTTATAAAAAAAATCGTGGAATTTTATTTCACCTTGAAAATTTTATAATATATCTCTTAGAATTGGTTTCCTCATAATGTTATATAATATATTGATCTTTAAAAACACATCTAATGTTCAACATAAACCCTCTATAAATGGGGAAACCTTTCTAAAAGATCATGATACCACACTTTAGAATGATTTTATGATATTTTGTAATATCTAATTTACGTTATAAATTCAATAATCTATTTACCTAATAATTATTATATCAATATCTGGATAATACAAAGCCATATTTTTTCCTCAACCCCATGGTTACAAAAAAGTATAAAATCTTAGTTAATTAACATTTCATGGAATACATTAACAAATAATATCAAATTATTAATGGAAAAATATTTATATAAAATTCATAGTTCATATGATGAGAAGATCATCAATAAAAAAATTTAAATCATATATATTATATGTAAATATAGAATAACCTTAGATATTTCACATAGATTATATGATTAACATATGCCAGAACAAGATCAGATATATACTTGTGAGGTATATTTTGTTTTAACTTCAGAAATTTGACTGTGTATTTCCCCCATTTACTTTCAATTATAACCATAAATAATAGTTTTCCATCTCCAAAAACAATTCCTTGATTTTATGACCACTTTCTTTCATGCGTATATCACAATCCAAATCCTTTCAGAAATTTCCCAATGATATTATTTCCACATCTATCACAAGTTATAAAATCCATATATCCCTTTATATTATTTTAGTTATTCTATTTTTATTGGTTTTCAGAAGGCCTCTTATACGCTTGTGTCTCTTCTAATAAATATGATTTGTGTAGTTATTTCTCTATCATGATAGCACAAAAATCTATTTCATCACATGATGAATTTTTTTACACATGTTATCTTTAGTATTTCTTCTTTATGACCCTAAATTATATGTCAAATATTAAATTTTTTGTTGAGAAAATAATCCATAACATTCCTTGCTAACCTATAAAAGGTATATTCATACATTACGTCCATTTCTTTCTGCTTTTTAACTAAACTATGTAACATTATATTTATCTCAATATTTTTATCATGTGGGATTAATTGGTAAATAAATTCCTTCTTAATATATTTCATATCCATGAGTTATATTTCAACTTCCTCCCTAGTATTCTAGAAAAATGGAAACTATTTTCCTGTATCACCATCGGGATAATACCCTACAAGTGTAAAATTTTCTTATTGAACACATCACATTGACAAGAATTTATTCTCCAGATACATAATCCATTGTTCAACTATTATTTGATTATTAGTCCCACTAAATAATGTGATTTTCTTTTGAATAAAGCAATCAGACATCAGATAATGTCATTCTAGAACAAGTTGATGAATTTGCGAAAAGTTATTAATAAGAATTTGGTTTTCCTACACTAATATATCTAAAACATTCTTAGTTATAATACAAGGAATATCATATTTCTTTCTTGGTAATCCTCTAAATTTACAATTAGTAATGATACCTTTCTCCCTCCTTGGTTTCTTTTCAAATCTATAGAATGTACTGTATTATATCAGTATAGTATGAAACATAATTTATAATCCAAAAACTATTGATATAAAAAACCTAAAATAAATTTTTTAATCTATTATTATAAACATAAAAAATGTTTCTTTGGGGATATAATTAAATTTAAATACTTTAGAATAGTTTGAATAGATATAGTGAACTATTTTAAGTATATCCCATGAGTGTGTCAAACCTATTGTGTGGTAGGTCCCATTGTGGTGTATCAGGTTATGCTTGAGTTAGGACCAATATATATTTTTTGAGTTGATATCCTTATGTATATAATTTTAAGGATCACAACCACATATAGTATACATGAAATGAAACATTTCTGGGAATATCCACATAATCATTGACTTTTTAAATTCTAGGATGCTATTATATACTTATAATAAAAATCCACCTCATTGTTATTTTATATAATGATTGTTTTAAAAATTCTATTTAAATAGGATTCTAAAAAATATCTAATTATACCAACTATATATACCCAGCACCTATTTTCCCAAAAAAATATCATACTACCCTTACAGTGGAATGTTTATAAGGAATAAAATATTGGTTTACCAAAAAGTTTAGTAGATGATTGAATACCTATGGGAATGGTTAATTACTAAGGGCGTGAGTAAAATTAAAAAATTTTAAGTGTCCCAAACATTACTATCTATTATGGATTTGTATAGTAGGAGTCTGTGGTCGATCCCATGAGGAGGATTCTATTCTTGTAGGGGGAAGAAATATAGTCTTGTATCATCTGCAGAAGTCCATACCTGTTGCCTAATGTTTGGGAGTTTCCTAACAATTCTTGGGATTAACATTAGTTGAGTAAAGAAGCATCGAGATCAAGTGTATGTATCTAGATAAAGGATACCCAATTTTTAATCATGGAATGTTCCTAAGTTTTTAGTCTTCAAAATAACATTAGTTTCTATTCACCCTAGGTCTAGTCTTCTAGTTCTACCTTAGACGTAACTATTCCATTTTCAGGAGGAAAGCTACAGTTTTAGATGCATTTTGTTTAGCATCTGTTATTGAATGTTCCCTATGATAATGGTCATAGTCATAGTTTAATTCAATTAGGATAGGGTCGTATTCTTGATTGTCCTATGGATACAATATTGTCTCAAAAATTGGGTTTGTTCATTAGTGTATATCCTAATCACTAATCAATTTATGTTTGTCAATATTAAAACAATAGATTTAATTAAGCGTCTAGTTACATCGAATGTTTATCCCTACCCTGATTCATTTAGTGACTCATGATGTTAACAAATTTAATAAAAGAGGGTAATAAGAATAATAACTATGCTAATCTAATTGAATAAATATGTGATGAACATGTATGAAAACACATTAAATAAAACCTAACTTGAAAGGAATGAAATTGAAATGAAGCGAAAAGGAAATTGAAGGCATTGATGAAAAATAATCCCTGAATCTTCTACTATAGATATGAATAAATTACAAAGAACTAAATTTATTTAGAGATGGAAAAGTAAATTAAATATTGAATGGAGTGTAAATGGGAGAGAGAGCTAATCCAAGCATGTAAAATGAATTGCTTGGATATTCTTTATATAAGTGAAATTGGTCATGGAGTGTACTTGATCGTCTCAACATGAACCTTGAATCCATGTTATTTCGATGAGGATCTCCAGCATTGCATGAAAATCATCCATGTATTAATGATATATGACCATGGTCACATCATGTATAGGTGATTCATGATGAATACTCCATTCCCACCTGGATTTTTACATTGAATCCTCACGGCATTCACAACATTCAGTTTGATTGTTGTCACGATGGGTAAGAGGGTGTCATGACGTGAACTGAAAATTTCTTCCGTCCTTGTGGATGTTCACGGAATGGCCTCACGGTTCAATGCAGGCTGTGATCATCAAGTACACAATGTGAACATTTCCATCACGACCTGTACATGGCAATTTTTGTTGCATTTCTACCTTTCATCATTGGAATCTTGTGGTGACTTATTTTTTTTACAAAATTGGACATCTACCACGTGCATTATCCATTATATGAATGATTGAAATATAAATATATATAACATTTAGGTTTATCAAATCCCCCCACACTAGAATAATTTCTTTTCCTAATCAAAATATCTCAACAATAATTACAAAAGGATAATCCATTTAAATAAAACAAATGTATGTTAGGTCTTTGAAACTAAATTAAGATTAAGTAGAAAAGTAGCCAAGTTACATTTTAATCATGCCTAGTAAATTAGTCATGCCTCATAATTTATATATTCAAAACAAATTATATTCTCTAAATCATAATATTTTAACTATTCATTAATAAATACGCCTTGTTGCAATTTACCTCCCCATGATTTTCTCTCATCACATAGGGTAAAATGAAAGTAAGGTATGATCGTACCTTGATTTCATGTTCCATACCAAATGCTTTCACTGGTTCTATCATATTTACTATGTAAATAAAAGTATAAAAATAATCGTGATGTCTTTTATCAACATGGTTCCAATGAATTTGAGGTAGTAGATATGTATTTAAATATGTGATAATAATGCTCAAAAGGATGGTAAGATCTAATGTAAAATGTATATGTAAAAAAATTATTGTGACAAAATTCCACCATCTGATGAGTCAGGTCCATACTCCATCATCTCAGGTTAAATATATATGGATTGCAAATGAGTAGATAATGAAATGATTCCATTACCTCCATTTTTCTTTTTCATTTTTATTTTTCAAAATTTAAACCTAGGATAGATCTCACATCCCCCACCTAAAAACATATTACCCTTCATGGGATTCATCAATATGTAAAATGGGGATTTTTTACCCTGATAGTACACAACACATATCAATTTTTTTCTTTTCTTTTATATTTTACAAAGTAACTAAATACGAACGAGATACAACAAAAACTAATATGGACACAACCTGTTAGTCAAGTTAGTTCACCACACATCTCAGAAAGTGAAATCACCACATGGTATCTTAATTCATCCATCACACTTGTTAAAAAAAATAAGAATTATGCATTATAAAAAGAGTAGGTTAAGAAGGAAAATAGGGTTTAAATAGAATTTCTTCAAACTAGTCATTCATAGATACTTTGGGAAAAAAATGATAGATTTCATGTGAGTGTTTGATAAAATTGCTATCAAAGGTTTCATCAATCATTTTAAATTTACACTTGTTCAGAAATCATTTTGATAAGATCTCAGTGCATGTCCTAATAGGTTTCCATGTCCCAGGTATCTCTCAAAAGATATGCTAAGAAAAGAAAATGTGATTGAAGGCTTAGAATCCTCTTTGGTACTGAGAATAAAAATAAAAGCTTGAAATTAAAAAAGGCATAAATACTATGTAGTGAGTCGATGAATCATGATTTAATTGATTTTTAATTTAAATTAAACTTATATACACCGAAATTATTCTAAAATTCAATGACTGAGTGAAACATGGCTGTTAACATTTTTCTTTTTAGTTTTATCTTTAATTTACATGGTCATAATTTTTTTTTTCAAATTTCAAGCAAGATTTTCAATTTGAAAAATGTCTCCATGAACTATGAGAACAAAAAAATATCAATTGTATCTTAGTGAAAAAAATGAGAAAGACCCCCCCACTTAAAATTAGAAAATTCCCCCACTGTTTATAAAATAATTGGTGGGAGTGGTGTGGTATTCAATATCAGGAATTGAACTAACATGGGGGGGATGAAAAAATTTGAAAATATGAAATTTTGAGATTGCTGAGAAGATGTGGTATTCCATGGGGGTGTCTGAGCTGTCTTCTTTGAAGAATTGATTCACCTTCAAAATATGTTATTACAATATTAATGCAATATAGAACAAAATAAATCCATCAATTTAAACATTGGAATAGAAGAAAAACATGCTGGTGTGAAAATAAGGAATAATGGTAACCATTTTATTTATTGAATGAATGTTCCTAGAAATTACTTCAATGAAACACCAAAAATTCAACAAAAAAATTCAAAAACAACAATGGGTTTCCTCCCATAATGCACAATTTTATCATCATCAACCATACTTCATTATAGTTTATTTCAACATGAGGTTTAGGACATATCCCTCATAGAATGGTTGTTGAAAAATCATCCATTTTTGACAATTTACTATTAATGTTCAATATCCATGTCACTCAATTTCAGTTTTTTCATTTACAAAAACATGAATAACATCATATAGACCAGTCCATCATGATTTCATCTTTCATGGGAAAAGATTGAATCTTTAGATGAATAGAAAAATATTATTCCCTGGGATGAATGTGCGTCTTAAATCCATCAGTATTTATATTATTTTGTTTTTTTAAATTAATTTGTAAACACTTGTACACATATTTCCTTAATTTTTTGAATTCAATTAATTGCAATAAACTCTTCTATTCCGCCTTTTATAACTCAAAATTTAGTTTCTTGATGGCCTAAAATGATTAGTGCACCAGCTCTAATGGAAAATGACATTGTTTCCCATTAACCAGACAAAATGGGGTGGGACCGATGGTTGTTTTATAAGCAGTTCAATATACCTTCAATGCATCATCTGATTTCTCACTCCAATCATTTTTACTTGTTTTGAATGTTTTTTCTTGGATCTTTTTTACCTACCAATTAGATGGTTTTACTTTTTCCCCTATTTGTGGGTGAAATGGGGTTCTAGTATTTTAGAAGATCCCATATAGTTGAAGCATTTTTATCATTGGATGATTGGAGAAATGTGTTCCATGAATACTAATGAGAAGTCATATAAATCCAAAACGTTTATAAAAAATTCTGATGGACATTTATTACCACATTGAATGTTTAATGAGTAGTTTCTTTCGCTTCAACCGATTTAGAGATGTTGTCCACTACAACCAGAAATGTATTTATTTCCATGTGATATGGGGAATGGTATACTAATTTTTATTCCCCAAACATCGAAAACTTCAACTTCCAGCATGGGGTTCTATGAAATTTCATTTCATTTATTTTTATTCCCAATCCTTTGGAATCTATTATAGTGGTGGAGGAATCTCTTGGTGTCTTGATGTAATGAGGTCTATATAAAACTTTTTTGTAGGATATTATCCACTATGTTCTTAGGCCTATGATATATTATAATTGGATCTACGAGGAACATTCCAATTACATTTTTCACCTCTTCATCTGGAATACAACATCTTAAAAGGCCATCATCATAGTGAATGAAAATTAGATGTTCCCCCTAAAAGTATTTCATGGCATCCGAATGAATATTTTTCCGTGGTTGATAATATAACTCTTGGGGGAGGAATCCTATTACATGAAAATTGACTTTTTCGGTGATATAAGGATGGGTCTGAATATAAAATAGGTTCTCATTAAGAAAATCTACCTCAATATGATCAATTTTTTCTTTAATGATGTTAAGAGGTTGTATATAGGGGTTATCGGCAATGACATTTTTGTATCACTTTATAAGACTGATTATTATGTCAAATTCATGTATCAAGAGATTCCAACGTATCGACCTTGGTTATTCATGTTTATTGGCCATCAATTATATAAGTGAAACATGATCCATAGGAAAAATAAATTTTGATAAAAAAAGGTATGAATTGAATTTTTCGAAGGCATGCACGACAGCTAGGAGATCCTTATCGGTGGTCACGTAATTAATCAAAATATCCTTTTAGGAGTGAATTTAACAATAAATTGGGTAGATGTTGTTATTTGTATGTTGTCTCAGAACAGCTGTAACTGCAAGGTCGCTGGCATCACACATTAGTTTGAAATCATTTTCTTATATTGGTGTAAGGATCACTAGAGATGCCATCATCCTGTTTTTCAATGTATTAGAATATATTCAGAATTCATTATTTAATTATACCGAATGTTTTTAGAAAATAAGTGTGTAAAATAATGCGTGACATTATAAAAATCTATAATGTTGAATATAATGAATATAGTATTCCCATGGAAACTTCTGATACCATTAACAGTGGATAGCTCATGTAGATCATTGATAACTTAGATATTTACTAGATGAACTTCGATTCTTTCTTTGGATATTTTGTGGCCAATTAAGATTCCTCCTTAAACCATAGATTGTCATTTTTCCTAATTCAACACAAAGAATTTTTCGTCAAAGCGTTGATGAACTAGATATAGATTTCTAAGACAGAAATCGAATGATCTTCCATAAATTGAGTAATCGTCCAGAAAAATTTCATGAAATTATTTATTCACATCATGAATGATGTGTGGAATATATCTTTGGAAATTGGATGCAGCATTAGTCATATGATGGACATTACTATGTAAGGAAAATTACCAAAAGGATAGGTGAAGGTGGTTTTTTGGCTAATCAGTGTGGTCGACTGCAATTGGATTATATCATGAATAGACATCTAGGAAATAGAATAAATAATTCCCATAAAAAATTTCTAGTATTTTTCCATAACAGTAAATGGAACTGGTATATTATTATGGTCAATTTCAATCATCTTAAATCCACACAAATTCCCCATATAGTGGTGGTGCATGATGAAAAAAGTTCATTATCATCAGTTCTTGTTAATGTTTTTCCTCAATTATTTGGAATGACATAAAGGTGGATCACCCAATCCTTTTCTGAGATATGAATGATTATTACCGCATCCATGAGATTCAAAACCATTTTATTGAGAACTTTGTTGGTGGTGTGAGCCTCCTCAGAAGTTGTCATTTTGGTTTTTCATCCTTTTCAGGTAATATTTTTGTGAGTTCATTTAGTGGGATTGATCCCTTTAATGTCTACCACTCCCCAGGAGATAAACTTCCTGTGTGGTTTGAGGAAATCAAAAAAAAAATTATTCTTGATCCTGGGATTGTTTGGATTTAACTATAATTAAAATGGAGGAATATTCCCCTAGAAATAATAACATTAATGTACTAGGTAGTGGTTTCAAGTCTAATTGAGGTGGTTGTTTGAATGATTGGGTGAATGATTGGAAAACATCAATTGTGAGTGGTTTAATAAAGTTGATTTACTTAAATTCATATTATACATCTTCTTCTGTAAGAGAGGTTCTACCTTCTTCCTCAATGACCATATATTCTTATCCTTTCCGGGTGGGAGAAATGTTGTGACTGTCTACAGTGTCGTTTGAGTGTTTCATAGCTCTAATTAGGTTGAACACAACTTTTTGATGCTGGAATGGTGGGTATGGTTGATTGAATCTTTTTGGGAAGTTCATCCCATGTCGTAATTGACTCGGTATATTGTCTCTTTAGCCAGTCCATGGATCTGTATCATAATAAGAATGGTAAGACATAGAGTGTTATTGAATCAGACATAAAACCATGGTTGCAAAAGGAATCACGAACCTCTAGGAAGTTGGTAATATTTTATTGTAGATCTTCACTCAGATGATTGCTAAATTTCCCCATGTTTTGGATAACATGAATGAGTCCTGGATTTATCTCAAATGTGTTAGCATGGACAGGGGATGAACAATACTAAGAGTCACGCCATGGATTGATGGAAAGCTATAGTCCATGATCAGTTTCTCCTAGATCATTATTGGGTGATCTCTTGGAATGAATTGATGGTTGGGGTCTAGCGGGTTAGGTCCTGAAGGGTGGAATATCATGGCCATTTCTAACCGAATAAGTGAAAAGAGATAAATTTTTATCTTGGGATTTATGGAAAAAAGAGATTGTGCTTTAAGAGAAATTGAACGAGTCCCAGGACCTTTGATCATCCACAGGGTGAATGAAAAAATAGAAATAATAAATATGCAAGGTAGTCCATAAACAATGGAAAATGGGGTTAGGGAAATTTAATCCTAGATCCAGACGTATGTTCTAATCATAAAGACATACCGTTTCTCCCCAGAAACAATGCACAAATTTGGTTGGACACAGATGGGCATCATCAATTACTATGTGGGTGAGTCAAATTATAAATTTATAAGTTTCTCAAACATTACTAACTACTACTGTGTAGTATAGATGGAGTCTCTGGTAAATCCCCAAGGAGGATAGTGATCTGGCAGGGAGAATAAATCTAATCTTCCACTTTTTATGGAGTCCTTACTAGTTTCCTAATGTTTTGAAATTTTACAAATATTCATGGGATTTAAATTAGCTAATTGTCATGGGATCGGTATCAAGTCTTTATATCTAGATAAATGTGGCACTAGTTATAATCATGGGAAGGGCCTAAAGGATTAGTCTATGAAGAAAGCAGTAGTCACTAGTCAACCATGGTCTAGTCTTCTAGTTCTACATATGATGGGACTATTCCATGTTGATAAGGCTAGCTACAGTCTTAGATGAATTATGTTCAAAATTTATTGATGATTGATCCCTAGGCTAATGGTCATAATCATAATTTACTCCAATTAGGATAGTGTTGTTTTCATGACTTTTTTATAGTCCTGGTACAATCTCACAAATGGGGCTTGACCATTGGTGTATATCCTAATTACTAATCCATTTATATTTTCCTAGAATAAAATTATATATTTAATTAAGAAACTGTTAAGTCAATATTGTTTTCCTTATGACTTTTCCATTACTTCTTATTTTGAAAATCACAAACACCTTATCTTTAAGCAAATATGTTTTTATTTTTATTTTAATTCTCTAAGGAAAATTCACTTAAGGAAATTTTCCTCTTTTTTTTTTCATTATCCATATCAACTTTTTTCTTAAGTATAAAAATCAGATTCATATCTATATTCTCAGAATTGTATAATACTTAGATATGGAGAATTCTATTTCAGGATCTGAATTCTCATTTCGAATTCATTAATGAATTCTCATTACGAATTCTGTAATGAATTCTCATTACGAATTCTGTAATGAATTCTCATTATGAATTCTATGATGAATTCTCATTACGAATTTTGTAATGAATTCTCCTTACGAATTCTATGATGAATTCTCATTACGAATTCCGTGATGAATTCTCATTACGAATTCTATGATGAATTCTCATTACGAATTCTATGATGAATTCTCATTACGAATTATCTGATGAATTCTCATTACGAAGTATATGATGAATTCTCATTACGAATTTTGTAATGAATTCTCATTACAAATTCTGATGAGGAATTCTCATTACGTATTCTGATGATGAATTCTCATTCTGAATTCTGATGAAGAATTCCATTAAGAATTCTGTGATGAATTCTCATTACGAATTCTAGTTGTGAATTCTGATTACAAATTATGGATGTCAACTTTTATGAAATTTGACTCTGAATTCTCTTGATAAACAGAATCCAAATATCCTTGTAATATAGACTCAAAATATATTTTTTGGTTAGACTCCAAACTTTTTACTTACACTTTGATTTGTTATGTTTGTTATAAAACAATGTCATGCTTTCAGTTACACATGTTCTATTATAAAACTATGTCATCCATTCAATTTTAAACTAACCATTGTTTGAGTGACACGTGTACAGGTCCCTCTGAAATTTAGGGAAAATATCACCGTTGGAGGAGGGAGCGGATCGTTGCTACCGAGCCTATAAATAGGAGCTCATTTGAAAGAGCTCAATAAGATGTTGATCACTCTAGAGACCACACACTGTCAAGGTGATATCTAGAGAGAGAAGATTTTCATACCTTGCGCGTACTGAACTTATAATTTATATTTCTTCGTGCGACTCCAAATATTGGTGATTACATTCAAGAGATTTTGGGGATAGGAGGAGAAAGGTGTCGACTACCTTGAAGTTCGAGGGATTCCTTGCTGAGGAAGACAGAGGTTCCAACTTTGTTGAAGTTGATGGCCTGTGGGGATAGAAATACAATGACCCCGATCTTCGTATCGAGGGCTTACCCAGGTGTGGGTAAGAAAGACTTACTTGAAAGTATAAATCAAGGTACCTATATCCATGGTTGTTGGATACCCTTCTCTTCGGGTTAAAAGATTTATATCTTGTTACTTGTTTTTTTACAAGTTTATCTTTTCCGCTACATTTTGTATGTTTAAGAAAGTATAAAAATCATATACTTCCTTATAATTGTGTACTATGATTCAGTTAGATTCTATATGCTTTAAGGTAGAATCTCACATTGTAAACATTGGTTATGTTTCATTTTCCGGATCCATATTTTTGGAACCGGTTTTTCGGAATCACTTTCCAGATTTACACAAGTGTATGGAACTAGAAGTTTGTAACTTTATACTTTGTCCTAATCTTTCAATTTGTGTCAGGGGTTTTGTGAATTTTATTAGTTTAACATAATTAAATTTAGATCTTTCCATGTTTAAGGAGTTTTTTAAAGTGTATAATTCACCCCTCTCTTGTATATTGAGCATCTACATCGTTATTTCGATCCTACAATTGGCATCAGAGCGGGTCTCTGAAATACTTATATTCACATATTCATTTTTCTTGCTCAGTTTTTCATTGTTCAATAATTGTCTTGCTTATGAATATTCTCCTTGAATCCGAACTTTTTTTATTAACAAGTTTTTGTGTAGAACGATATTTAAAATGGCAGGAATCAATGTTGGTTCCATCGAGAACTTAAATCTTACAAGACCACCAATTTTTGATGGAAATGATTATGAGTATTAGAGAGATCGAATGAAGACTTTAATTATCAATACTGGAGTAGAAAATTTTGTTATTATTACTGGAGGTTATCAAATTCATGTTAAGAAAGTTTTTACTTTCACAAATCAAGAGACGCATGAATATCAATTAAACTATAAGGTACACAATACTTTACTATGTTCAATGACTAGGAATATATATAGACAAATTTCTTCTTGTGAAGCAGCTAAATATATATTGAAGAAAATTGAAGTTACACATTTTGGTACATCCAAAGTGATTGAGACCAGAAGAGCTATTCTTAGAGATGAGTATCATGGTATTAACATTCTTTATGGAGAACCCATTTGTAAGGTGCAACAAAGATTTATGACTATCGTAAATAACATAAAATCTATGGGAGAGAAAGGTCTAGATGATGAAGCTATTGTTTAAAAGATCATTGATATTATACCCAATGTGTGGGAATCAAAGAGAACAGCTGTTGATGAGAACAATAAAGTCACTCAAATTTCCTTAGATGAGCTGTTTGGAACATTTCTCCAGCAAGAAACAAGGATGAAGAGAGATGCTGACAACATCAAAAAGAAGAATGGGAATGGTGCTATTTCTTTTACAAAAACATCTAATAACATGAATACTAAGACTCCTGAGAGAGTAACTACCTCCAAGTATAATAACGTTACTATCCAATCTGAAACTAGTGAGAGTGAAGTCTCAGAAAATGAGTTAGCTAATATTGCTCGAAGAATGAACAAGTTAGATGGTCAAAGAAATTTTTAATCCAAGTATAAGAAGAAGGAAAGGAAAGATAATAAATATTTAGAGGTCACATCCTATGAATGAAAGAGAAGTGGACACATAAGACGCGATTTCCCTATGCTTAAAAAGAAGGAAAGAAAAGAGAGTCATTCTGAAAGGAACAAGAAGAAGTTTTACAAAGCTAAAGATAAGAAAGTCTTGAAAGCTAATACTATTTGGAGTGATAGTTGTGGAGACTCTTCATAAAAAGAATATTCATAATATGTTTCATTAGCTCAGAATAATATGTGATTTATTGCTACTACTTATTTCCAACATACATGTCTTATGGCCAAGGTACGCTCTACCGAGGCTTTTACGAATTTATCTCTTGATAAGAATTACTATTTTGAAAATAGTACTTCTAATGAATATACTTCATCTTTAGAAAATTATGAACCTTCATATGAAGAATTATCTAGATTTTAAAAGTTACTTGAAGCAAAAAATTGTTAAATTTATAAGAAATTAGACAAGGAATATACTAGGGAAGAGATTCTTACAAAAGAGATTTCAGATCTCACTAAAAATATTAGAGATAAAGAGAAGCTTTTAGAAAAACTTTCTAAAGACCATGAGAATGAAAATTATGATAAGGAAGAACATTCTAAAGACCTTAATAATGATATTTTAGAGATGAAATTTTTTGAGAGAAAATCTGACTCTAAGGAAATGATTTTTGAAGATAGTAATTTAGTCATTAGACTGAAATCTGAAATATTTTCTCTTAAGAAGATTCTTGAAAAATTTACCTCTGGGAAGGAAAATTTTTACAAGAGGTATTGTCAAATTAAACATCAAGGAAACACTACTAGAGTAGGTTATACTCACCAAAAAACAGTTTTCAAAAACTACTATTTTGTTCCTTCTAGAGCCCCTTTTTGCACTAACTGTCAAAGTGGTGGGCATTGGAAGAAAAACGGTTCTTTGAATATAGTTCAATCTCTTGGGTTTCATAAAGCATATTTTTCTAAGAAAATGTGGATACCCAAAATTTTTTTGTCTAACAATTCCGGATCCAAGCAAGTCTGTATTCAAAAAACCTAAATTGTTTCTTATTTTCACGAAAATAGGGAACGCACGAACAACAATACTTTGTACATGGATAGTGGATATTACCAGAATATGACTGGTAACAAATACTATTTTGAAAATATTATCAAGACAAAAAGAGGAAAAGTAACTTTCAGAGACAACGCTCAGGGAGAAATTTTTGGTATAGTTAATATTTTTCTTCTTGGTAAAACATTGATTTCAAATGTTTTGTTTGTTAAGGTTCATAAACACAAACTCATTAGTGTAAGTCAATTATGTGATGAAGGATACCTTGTGAATTTTAGGAATGATAAGTTCATAGTACACAATTCCAAGGAAGAGTTTATTATCTATGCCCATAGGCAATAGAATGTTTACACATTGAACATAGAAGACCTTAGGAGCCAAGACGTACCTTGTCTATGTGAAATGGAATATCATTCTTGGTTATGGCATAGAAGACTAGGTCACTGTAACCTAGGAAACTTATGTAAAATCTATGAGAAGAAACTAGTTAAGGATCTACCAGAGCTTAGATTTGATTCTTCTAAAGTTTATGATCTTTTTCAATGTGGAAAGAAACATAAATCTAGTTTTAAATCAAACGGTGAAGTCTCAATAACTGATGCATTACAGTTGGTGCACATGGATCTTTTTTGTCCAACACACAAACTGGAAGCATTGGAGGAAAATATTATGTGTTTATTATAGTTGATGATTACACTAGATTTACATGTGTCTATTTCATAGAAAAGAAGTCTGGAGATTTTTCTTATTTCAAATGTTTTAGAGCACAAGTTAAAATTTAGAAAAACCTTCCACTAAAAACTATTCATAGTGATCATCGAGGAGAATTTTAAAATTAATATTTTGAAACTTTTTGTAGTTGAAAAGGTATTACTCACAACTTTTTCATCACATAAAACACCTCAACAAAATGATGTAGTTGAATGAAGAAATATAATTCTTCAAGAGATAACTAGAACCATGTTGAGTGAATATTCTATAGCTAGACATTTCTGGGATGAATCTATAAGTACTGCTTATTATACTATTAATCGAGTTTTGATTAGGCCTTTTCTTAAAAAAACTCATTATGAGTTATGGAATGGTAGAAAACCAAGACTTTCCTACTTGAAGGTTTTTGGGTGCAAGATATTCATCCTGAATACTCAAGATAATCTACACAAATTCTCACCAATTTCTGATGAAGTAATTTTCTTAGGATACTCCACAACTTATAAGGCTTATAGGGTTTTCAATAAAAACACTTGTATAGTTGAGGAAACAGTACATGTAAAATTTGACATGTCTGGCCCTTTTGTTTTTAAACCATCCCAACATGCTTCCTCGGATGTGTTTTCAAAAACTGATTATCAACCTTTGATAGAAGATCATCTTGATAAGGAAAATGTTCAAGAAAATATTTCTGAAACATTTATCCCAGAAGACTTTCTATCCAATGTTGATGAACAAGTTTTACAAAACCCAAGTCAGGTGTTTCCTAAGAATCATCCCAGTGATAGTATCATTGGTGATGTAAATCAACCTGTTATGACTAGATATTCCTTTATTAATGAAGTAGAACATCTATCATTTCTGTCCAAATTAGAAAAAAAGCCCTAATGATGCTTTAGGTGATGATGATTGGATCAAAGCCCTGAAAGATGAGATAAATGAATTCAAAAGGAATAAAGATTGGACCTTGGTTGAAAGACCTAAGGAAACTTCGGTTATTGGAGTAAACTTGGTCTTCAAAAATAATTGTGATGAAAATGAGTCATAGATAAAAATAAAGCTAGACTAGTTGCCAAAGGATATAATATACAAAAAGTAATATTCTATGAAGAAACATATTCTCTAGTAGCTAGACTTGAATCCAATCGTATATTACTTTCCTTTACTGCATTCTTCAATTTTAAACTTTTTTAGATGGATGTAGAATGTATTTTTCTTAACTGTTATGTCCATGAGAGAGTTTTTTTGAACAACCTCCTGGATTTGAAGACACAAAACATCCTGACCATGTTTTTAGACTTACCAATGCTTTGTATGGACTTAAAAAATCCCCTCGAGTATGTTATGATAGACTAAATGATTTTTTTGCTTCAAAATAACTACGTTAAGGGAAATGCAGATCCAACCATTTTTATAAATAAAGATAAGAAAAATGTTTTGATTGTTCAAATATATGTTGATGACATCATATTTTTTTCAACTCAGTAATCATTAACTGATTCCTTTGCAAATCTAATGAAATATGAGTTTGAAATGAGTATGATGGGTGAGTTAACATTTTTCCTTGGTTTTCAAATTTTTCAAAAATCAGAAGGAACCTATATATCTCAACACGAGTATATGAAATATCTTCTTAAAACTATGGATATGATAACACTAAAAGTATGAGTATTCCCATTGGTACCTCAAACACACTTAATATTGATGATGCTAGGAAACCAGTGGATCAAACATCTTTCAGAGGTATGATAGGAAACCTACTATAATTGACATCTAGTCATCCAGACTTAATTTTTTCTGTATGATTATGTGCTAGATATAAATCCAATCCTAAGGAATCTCATTTAACGGTAGTGAAAATAAATTTTCACAACTAAAAGGGAACCATAGATCTAGGATTATTTTATACTTCTGGAAAGGTTTTTATCTTATAGAGTTTTTCAGATGCTGACATTGGTGGGTGTAGAATGGATAGAATAAGTACATTCTAAACTTTTCATTTCATAGGAGATTCGTTAGTTTCTTGTTTATGCAAGAAGAAACACTCAGTAGCACTTTGTACTGCTGAAGCTGAATATGTAGCAGCTGAATATTGTTGTGCTCAAGTGTTGTGGATGCAACACACACTCACAGATTATGGCTTGAGTGTTACTAAGACTCAAATTTTGTGTGATAACATAAGTTCCATTTCACTTAGTAAAAACCCTGCACATCACTCCCATACAAAGAACATAGAAATTAGGAATCATATTCTTAGGGATCATACACAAAAAAGAGATATCATTCTTCAGTTTATCGGAACGGAAGATCAACTGGCTGATATTTTCACAAAATCATTACCTTATGATAGATATGAATACATTAAATTGAAGTCAGGAATGATAACAATAAGGTAATATTTCTTCATTAACTTCCTATTGAAACAATCTCCTTACAACAAATAACTCCTTTTTATACGGGGAGTACATTTGTTTGTTAGCTTTTCAAATTTTTTTTTTTCTGTAGTGAGTTTTTCAAAATTTTTCGGAATGAGTTTTTCAAAACTTTCTTTTTCGTAATGAGTTTTTTAAAAAACTTTCGTAATGAACATTTTTTTACTGAAACTTTCGTAATGAAATTTTTTGTAATGAATCTTTCGTAATAAAATTTTTGTACTGAAACATTTGTAATGAAATTTTCGTACTAAAACATCCGTAATGAAATTTTTGTACTGAAACTTTCGTAATGAAATTTTCGTACTGAAACTTTTGTAATGAAATTTTCATACTGAAACTTTTGTAATGAAATTTTCGTACTGAAACATTCATAATGAAATTTTTTTACTGGAACTTTTGTAACAAAAGTTTCATACTGAGAATTTTCGTAATGAAATTTTCGTACTGAGATTTTTTCTTAATGATTTTTTTTTCGTTCTCATATTTTTTTTACTAAATTCTTTTCGTAGTAAGATTTCCATAGTCAAATTTTCATCAAGAAGAAAATCACCTATTACAAACAATCCTTCTAGCCAATCCGAAAGGAATTATTTACTTACTTAAGTCTTTGTAATAATATTTTAATTGATGGTATTTTCTTATGTGTTTTTAAATTTTTGGGATTCTAGTTTTTTTAAATACGAAATGTTTTTCTTAAAACCTCAAAAGATCAGAGTCATATTTTACTTGCGGATTTTTTCTCAACTGTCACATCAATTATCTATGTTTCTCAACCATTCGATAAACCATGGAAGTAAACAAGTCGACTGAGGTAAAAAATCAAAATCATGACTTTATACAGCCTGAGGATGTTGAAGCTAGAGCAGAAAAGGTGAATGTTGATGAAGATGAAAATTTTCAACTTTGAAAAAGTGAGTAAGAATATCCTGATGAACAGACTGTTTTGAAAGATAATAATGGTAAGCAAGTGGTTTTTGACACTCCAACGAAAGATATTATAAGAAGGAAAGAAGCTAGGGGATCAACCAAAAGTAATATGATATAATCAGAGGAAGAACCATCTCCAACCAGAATATCAGATTCGGAGTTATCTTTCTTTGGACATGACTTTGTTGAACAGTCCCTAAAGAAGCTGGTGGACATCATTCTAATTTTTCCAACAATAGAATCCAGATTCCATATGATTCATCAGAGCATAAATCAAAATTCGTACTTTGTATCCATGGTGATGGATAGGTGTGCTAAGCTTGAGGCTGATCATAAAAACATTCTATTCAACATCTTGATAAATCAAATCGTTATCCCCACCCCGACGAGTTTAGCTACACATGATGGTAATTAATGAAATAAAAGGGGTAAAAGAAATCATAAATATGCTAATATAATTGAATAAATATGTGATGAACATGCAAGAAAACATTAATTAAAACCTTATATGAATTGACCGAAATACAAAGGAAGCTATGTGGAAATTTAAGGTTTTTATGAAATGGAATCCACGACTCATCGGTTGAAAATATACATGAATTAAAAATAAATAATGGGTGTTAAAGTGGGATAAGAGAATGAATTCATTAAGTTTCTAGAATGAGAGGGAGCTTATCCATGCATGTCAAATGAACTTTTGGGATATTCCTTGTATGGGAAAAATTGGCCAAGAAGGGTACGTAATCATCACATCATGAACACTAAATATGTATTATTTCAATGATGATGTCTACCATGGAATGTAGATCTTATATGGATTAATGACGCTTGGATGTGGTCACATCGTGTATAGGTGGTTCACTATGTGTACCCCATGGCATGTTGGATTTCTTAATTGAATCCTCATGAATTTCTTAACGATTTGTTTGACTATTTTCATGATGAGTAAGAGGGAGACATGATGTGAACTTTATGTTTCATTAGACATCGTGGATTATCATGGCTTGGCTTCAAAACATGATGCATTATATGATCATCAAGTTCACAATGTGAACTTTTCCATCATGACATGTACTTGTCCATTTTGCATCTTTTTGACCTTTCCTTCATTGAATCTTCTTGAGCACTATTTCCTGAAAAATTGGACATCTACCACGTCCATTATCTAGTATATGAATGAATTTTTTTGGAAAGATGATAGAAAAATATTTATAAATTTTAGGATTATCAGTATCATAGGTAAACCATATACATATATTAGTATTTTATTACAAATTAATATTTTTATTACAATGAAACATTTTTTTTAATATTTTTTTCCACATTTATAATATCCTTGATATCAATCTGAGTGCAATTCATGTAATCCTAGGGAAATGATACATAATAAGGGTGAGTTCAAAATTTGAGTAATGTTCAAGTACAGAAGATACAATAAAAATTAAATTAACATAGTTAATAAAAAATTTAAATAATTCATCAATCATGCCTTGTAATTGATAAACATAGAGGGTGTGAGTAACCAATATAGAAAGGTACATAATTTATTCATATTCCATTTAAACTATTAAAATATAATTAAATTCATTGAATGAAAATATCAAAGAAAAAAATTCCATGTATAAATAATAATAATAGTAATAAATTCTAAAATAGAAAAATTATTAATAATTGGACTTCATGTATGTGAAACATGAAAACATATACAATCGTGAACTTTTAGAAGACAATTTAAAACTACATTTATAAAAACGTTTAATTTTCATATATTATTTGTCTAATGAGAAAAAGCCAATGAAATGAAGGGATATATAAAATTTTCACCACATAAATTAATTATTGTCCAAAAAATTTCTCATATTGAGTAATTTATTTAATTAATAAACAATATACCTTTTCAAATATCTGTATTGAATAAAAGATAATGATTTTACATTAATTCCCTAGTTTATAATACAACTATCAATGTAATAAACATATGTAATAATGGTATGCTGTATAATAAATAATAATAAAAATTTTATGATAATATTGGTATTTATGATAAAAATAATTTACAGTAAAAAATTTCATAAGTATGTTATTTTTGAAGAGAATTTTAACAATAAAAAAACAGATAGAGATTATAATAAAAAAATTATGACATTTTAATTTTGAAGACAAACAACTTGAAGAAGATAATTATAGTTGAGACATATAATACCATTATATATGAATGAATAAATATGTTAATTTTAAAAGGGTATGTAAATTCCCCACTAAAAATAAATAAGTGGTGAATATGACATTTATATCAAAAATGCAAAAAATGTGATTAAAATTGTTAAACCCACATTTCATTTTGAGTTAATTTTCATTAAACTCTTGTATAATGGTTTTAATGATGTTATTATCATATATCAAAATTATAATAATATTTATAATATCATCCATAAACTTTTTATAATATTTTATTTCCAATTTCTTGTCATTCCATCAATATTTTCAATATTTCACATGTTTAGTAATAGTTTTTCGAGTATGTTGTTCCTTTTTACATATTATTCCTAATAAATGATAATTATATCATCAAATATATAATATAAACAATTATTTTAATATAATTTTAATTTTTTATATATTTATTTGGAATAATCAATAAATTTTGGATATAGGAAATGAATTGAACCGTTCATGGGGACTATTTTTCACACGTACGTAAGAACTCTAATTCAATTTATTTCACATATTAACAAAATTAAAATGAAATTATATATATGTTAATAATGTTTATAGTATCATATTTATTTAATATATGTCACATATTCATATTAAAAATTTCATAAATAGATTCTATGTATAACATGAATGAATTATATCATCTTGAAGAGGCAGTAGTCAACATGTCGACAAACGATGTTATTTATTTCCTATGAAATGTAATTCCTGAAGGTATGAATTATATAAAATATTAAATAATAATTAATAAGTTAGATATATAATATATATCAAATAGAAATAGTAATTATATCATTATTCATCACCTTGATTGGTGGTAATGGAATAACGAAAGGCATTGGTTTGCAAGGCTATAGATTTTAGCACACCCAAACAATGATTTAATATCCCATTTCATGGATATGTTTGAATGTGTAGATAGAAAGAATAGGATAAAAAAACCTCAAGTTATTTTATATAATTATTTTATTATATATGAAATATTTGAAAATAATTTATGGATGGATAGTTAAATGTAACCAAAGTGATCATTGAAGATGGTTAACGTTTATTCATGTAAAGACCCGTAAATTTCCAGGATTTGTTTTAAATTCTTTGGAATTTTACGAGTCCACAGTTTATGACGACGCCTGATTCTGAGGCCCGGTGTGCCCGGAATCAATTTCTGAAGTTTTATTATGGTACGTTGAGTAAATGTACATACGGGTTTTTCTATCTTTATAACGGGTGATCGAAATTGAAATCTGAGGGCACTGTTGAACTCACAACGCTAGTTTTTTTCTTAAGAAGGCTTTCACCTCAATGACCGAAGATCGGTTATGAGAGTTGTGTTTTGGGTTTCACAAGGATTAATAAAATAAAATAAGTTACAACTTATTTTATTTTAGTTAAACTCACACCATGTGGTAATGTGTGTTAAAACCTCCACATGGGGCTTAACCCCCCATTTATTGGGAGGGAGAGGAAACCTCAAAACCCTCTCATTTAATGTTGTGTGTCAACATAAAATTAAATCTATCAATTAATTTTATGTGTCAATGTGAAATTAAATGTTGTGTGTCAACATAAAATTAAAGCTATAAATTAATTTTATGCGTCAATATAAAATAAATTGTTGCCAATTGATTTTATATGCCAATGCTTTTAATTCGCTTGACCCCCTTTTATTTTTTAACCACATCATTGGAATTTAGGAAGGTTCCTAATAAATGAACTATCATAAATTCCATGATGGTTACATACCTCTCCTCCTCTCTTATATATAGGGAGCTTGGGAGGAGGATTTGGGATGGCTTCACCAAGCGACAAAGCGCTAGTAATGTGACGCGACTTCCAACACTTGGAGGATTACTCTTCCTCCGATGAAGAACGCGATGATGCTGGCGACGAAAAATTCTTCCTCGGCTTGTTCCTCGAAGCCCCCTTCCTACGTCTGATCTCTTTAACAACCCATCATCCTTCCTCTTCATCATCAATGGACCGAAACACAAACTAGGAAGTGGAAGCGTACGACGAATGATGTCCACATCATCATCCCCTAAGATGAACAAACACCCATTGATTAAAAAGGTAGGGGTGTGTTTTATGTTGTTTAATGCTTAAACATCTCTTGTTTAATCAACTTCATGAGCCACTTGCTATCATTCTAATGCGGAGGGTTCGGGCCGAACAAAAACGGCCCGACCCCTCAACAACCATTATGGTTTCGGAACCTCTGATCGACAGAAACATAATAGAAGAATGGAAATGTGGCGATGAAGAAGTTACAGTGGCATGGAAATGTTTCCACGACGATGTAGACGGTGAATAGAGGGCGTGATTACCGCGAACCCCGCCGCAGGTCGCGCGACGCCCATCCAGCCTACCCGCGATCTGCCCGGTGTGGGCCCCGGCCGAAACCGCAGCCAACCGGCACCTTTCCCGTGGTCCCCGCGTGCTCCCGGTGCGCCCCGCACCTGCTCGGCACCCAGGCCGCCCGCCCAGTGCTCCCCGGCGCCCAGGCATCCCTCCCGGCACCTATGCCGCCTGGCCGGCGCCCCCTGATGCCCAGGCCGCCTACCCGGATCCTCCCCCCTCCAGCGCCTGCTCGGTGCCTAGGCCGCCCTCTCGGCGCCTGTCCGGTGCCCAGGGCACCTTCCTAGAACCTGTTCGGTGCCCAAGCCGCCTGTCGGCCCCCCTCGGCGCCCCACCTGCCAGGGCCGCCTACCCAGCACCCCCAGCACCATCTCGGTGCCTCGGGCCGTCTTCCCGGCACCTGACCATCTTCCCAACATGCCCCGCGCCCTTCCCAATACATTCGTGGCTTGCCCGTGCCCTGCGCAGCCCGCTGTTGGCCTCTAAGGCCGACCCGTCCGAGTCGCGCCCGTCACGGCGCCGTTCGGATGTGCGACTGGCCTTCGGGTCGAGTAGCCCACTTGGCGACTTCAGCCCGAATTGTCCACGCAGTCCACTAGGACGGGACCAGCAGATTGGGCCAATGTTAGAGGGATGAACTTCCCAATAGGCCGGGTCCACCCAGACCTGGTCGACCAAGACTGAGTTGGGTCGAGTCGGTCTGACCGGGTCGGACCGGAACCGGGCCCACTTTTGACCCTTTTGCTTGCATTGGCCATATCATTGGCTCCAGACATCCATTTGATAAACCGTCAGAGGCACTGGTAATTTTTTTTGAGAAATCGTCCCTTCAAAAATACCCCATGGGAATTCAGGGTACATTTGAGATATAGTTGGGTTGGTTCGTACACGAAACCAACCGGGCCCCAGGACAAAAAGACTAATAAATCCCAGACCGGGCTTCCGATTGACATGCTGTCTGTTGCGTTGAGACCCCTATGATGTGGCAGACCATTGAGATACTTTTTCATGGGACTTCGTGACACATGGAGTATCAGATTGTAGCTCATGGTGTGGACCCTCCCGGAGACGAGCGAGCAAACTATGGTTACCTAGAAGCTGGCTGAGACCTGATGACTGCTTGTCCAATTCGTTTGGGGTGACTTGACTAGCGCAGTGGAAAGCAATACTGTGTGAGGCATCATACCCAAGGTGGAGGAGCGCTACTGTGTGAGGGATTAGACCCACAATACTTTAAAGGAGGAGTACCTCTATAAGCTATTCAGGGGAGTGCTACTATGTGAGGCGGTAGACCCATGTCAAAGAGCGCTACTGTGTGAGGCAACGGACCCGTGGTACTTGACAGGATGAGTACCTCAACATTCTAAGGTTAGTGAGTAGCACCTCGGAGTTACGACATGACCACTGTACTTGACATAGGAGGAGTTCTCTAGCAGCCGTGGTTTCGTTAATAAAAATCCTTGTTTGAGAGGAGTCAATGACCTTTTTGTTTTTCTCATGACTGAGATAGGTTACAAGATAACATTGTTCTATGAATGGGCCTATACCTAAGAAATGGTTATCTGTTGATTCATACTTTTTGGTTTATCCATGTTGGATTTTGTGAGACCTTGAGGGTCTCGAGGTCCCTACTGAGTATCGTTATACTCACCTCTGCTTGGACTATGCCTGCAACTCGTTTTGTCGGATGTAGATGACAGACAGCGCTGAACGAGGTGGAGTGTATGAGGACTGGATGGAACCCGGAGGTGGACCTCATGATGAGATGATATCCGAAGGATACAGACGGATGTGGAGTGCTAAAGAGGATATCTGTACCTACCCTTCATGTAGGATCTGTGGTGGATGATCCGGGAGATCCTAGACACCTTCAAGCTATTTGTCTTTTAGTTGTACCTATTTGGAATTTTCCTTGTACTTTACTGTTGGGCTTGTATTCTGGGCCCACTTACTTTCCAACACTTCATTGTATACAATTTTTCTTAGTGTTTGATTCTGCTTGTACTCTGGTTCTGTGTTCATGTTTTATAAAGTAAATACCTTCCATGTTTTAGGGAAATATGCCTTTGGTGCTAGTCGCCACCCCCTGGCCTATGAAAGGAGTGCTTGGGGTAGTCACAATATGGGCCCCGTGTTATAGGTTGTGACAAATTGGTATCAGAGGAGTCAGTTCTACCGTATAACTTAGGACTCTGATATTTCTTTTCTTTGAAGAAATAGTGTAAAGGGTACTGAGTGTGGTTTTTAGTTCAGGGAGTCCAGTGTTGGTGTGGTGGATGACATATCCATAAACCAGGACCTTGACTACTGATTTCTGACTTGGTGCACGAAAACATTGATTGCATTTCTGTTTCCAAAAGTTTTCTTTAATTATGGGCAAACGAGGTTAACTCACCAGGGATAGTATTTTGACCGTGTCACATCTATTTTATTTCAGGATGCCTCCCCACGGATGGCTAGGTAGAGCCTCAAGAGTTGTATGTACTGACAGCCTGCCGAGTGACGAGACCTCAGTATAGGGCCCTCGTCCAGTTGAGGCACCAACGGAGGTAGCAGTGGTACTAGTCCCTGTTGGGTCACCGATGCCACCAGCCCCAGTAGAAGAAGATGCATGCCGGTTGAGTGCATTTCATGAGTTCTAGCGCCATAGGCCACCCAGGTTCTAGGGAGATACAGACCCACAGGTGGCTGAGGATGGAATGGAGGTTGTGGTGAGAGTCTTTAGGCTAGTAGGGACACCAGTAGACTTCATGGTGATCCATGCTGCCAGCCTCTTTCAGGCAGCAGGATGCAGATGGTGGAGCCTGATGTTTCAGGTCCGGAATAAGGAGACGTTGCTCTGGGTAGACTTCGAGAGCCTGTTCTAGGAAGATATTATACCATCCACTATTTTAGCTGTGCAAATATAAGAGCTACTACGTCTACAAGAGCGTAGCATGACATTGGCGCAGTACTGAGTGAGGTTCACTGATCTCTCGTGCTACTCCACAGATATGGTATGAGACCCTTTCTTCAGGGCCCGGACCTTTGAGCCGTGACTCAGGTGAGAGATCAGATCTTCAGTTATCTCTCACAACATTCTGACATAGACGGGGGAGTTGGAGCGAACCCTCATAGTAGAGAGTTTCTTTGCTGAGAAGTATCCAGCAGCGAGACCCACCACTAGCCGACATGCAGCGGAGTCTTATGCAGATGGCAGTAGACAGATGTTGCAGAGGTCCAAGAGGACCATAACTATAGGTGGTCGACCACACGACTCAGGATTGTTGGTGTGGGGCACCCAGAGTGGAGACCGAGCGAGACCTATAAGGCAGTGTTACTCATGCGGTGGCTAGGGCCACATGGCTTGTGACTATCTGACCCGCTGCACATATGATCAACAGTCATTTGAGGTACCACCCAGGCAGAGGAAGAGGTTCGATCGAGATGGTCTGCAGGGCGAAGGAAGACGTGGCAGAGGAGATGGCCATGCAGCTGGTGGTGTACGACGCTTCGAGGTGTTGCCACCACCACCACACGATGGTCCACCATGACCGCAAAGTTCTAGTGGACATGGAAGAGCATAGCTTCAGGAAACTGAAGCATATGACCATGGAGCAATGTAAGAATGTGGACAGGAGAGGGACTAGTTCCAGGTATTGTGGCCTTTTTTCAAGATTCTTCTAGCTTCTTTGATGTTGTTTTTTGTAGTTGCTTTGTGTCTTTGTACTTTGAGATGTAGTAATAAAAGACACATTTCCTTGTGATGTTTTCTTCCCTACCAATTTGTGTGGTTAATACTAAGAGGTTCCAGTTAAAACTGTTGACTTGACACTCACTTTTGAGTTTTCTACTGGAGGAGATACAATGACCACACACTGATACCGATAGTGTGACTCGAGCCTTGTAGGCGACAGTAACGATTGGGTCTCCTGGTAGTAGTGTCGCAGCCTTACCCCGTCATCCATGACATGAATTAGTACCATTCATGTCATGATTGACTGTATTAGTAAAGAGACATGGTTCATCTAGGGAATGAGACCAGATTTATCTTATCGACAAAGAGGAAATCATTGAAGGTTTATAGAACATAGCCGAAGAAGGGTGTGGTCGAGTTATTTACAATTGGGTAGTCTCACCCATAGTTCTTTGGGAGAACATTTTACCGTGTACTCTGATCACATGAGTATTAGGTATATATTCTCTCAGAAGGACTTGAACCTGAGACAATGGTGGTGTCTTGAGTTCCTCTAGCACTATGACTTCGAGATAGTCTATACTCCTAGGTAGGGAATTGTAGTGATGGATGCACTCAGTAGAAGATCAAAAAATTCAGCTGCTAGGAGAGGCGACAGAGTAGCTGGCTGTGTTGTAGTTATCCTTTGTGGATAGGGATGGAGCAGCCTATCTACATTCTATTACATTCACTCCCCCACTTTTTCAGCAAGCCAGGGAGGCACAACATGGGGACAATGACTGTGAGAGGCCATGCGCTCAGATATCCATAGGGCAGGCACCTAATGGATTTCATGAAGGTGTGGAGCACATTATCCTCTTCAAAAGACATACCGTGGAACCAATTTCACTTCCAGAAGAGGTATTTAGGGAGTTCCACACTTACCCTCTAGTGGTACATCCAGGAGTGGCGAAAATGTTCCAGGACCTTCGAAGACTGCACTGGTGGCCAAATATGAAGAAGGCTATAGTAGAGTTTGTCTCTCTCTGCCTCACCTGTCTACAAGTGAAGACGGAGCACCAGCTAACAGGAGGCTTGGTTCATACCTTAGATATCCCAGAGTGGAAGTGGGATGAGATATCCATGGACTTCATGATGGGTCTTCCACGTATATATAGGAGTCACGAATCAATATGGGTGATTGTTGACCGACTCACCAAGTCGGCCCCCTTCTTATTGATCAGATAGAAGGGCTCAGTTGATAGCTTGGGACACCTCTATGTGTAAGAGGTATTGTGTTTGCGTGGAGTACCTTCTTCTATTGTCTCAGATCGTGACACATGCTTTACTTCCCGAAGATGGAAGGTGTTGCAAGAAGCTTTCGGCACACAGATTCACTTGAGCACCACCTTCCATCCTCAGACTGATGGTCAGACCGAGAGGACCATCTAGACCCTCGAGGACATGATCCATGCATGTGTCCCCGACTTTGGTCGTACCTGGGAGGATCACTTACCCTTGGTGCAGTTTGCGTACAACAACAGCTACCACTCCACCATCGGGATGGCCCCTTACGAGGCATCGCACGACCGACCATGCGGATCACCACTGTGCTGAACAAGCCCAGGGATGTAAGCTCTAGTGGGACTAGAGATTATACGAGCTACTATGGAGAAGGTACAAATCATCTAGGAATGGATGAAGACTGCACAGAGAAGACAGAATTTCTATGTTGATATGAGACGGAGGCAACTGGAGTTCGAGGATGGAGACCACATCTTCTTATGGGTCTCACCTCGATGAGGTCTATAGAGATTTGGCGGAGATGACAAGTTATCTCCACGTTTCATCGGGCCGTTCTAGGTCTTCGACAGAGTAGGCGATGTGGTTTACCTAATGAACCTTCTACCTTAATTTCATCGGGTGAACGAAGTCTTCCATGAATCTCATCTGAGGAGATACGTTCACGACCTATACCACATCATCGAACATGGGGAGCTGGACATCGATGACAGAGAGACATTCTCGGAGGTCCCAATGGAGATTGAGGATCGACAGGAGAAGTTCTTGCATGTACGGTTGCATCCTCTGGTGCGCGTTTTCTGGCATCACAGGAACCTCCAGGAGAGTACATGGGTGCGGGAGGCTCAAATGAGTGATCAGTACCTATTTGTTTCCCCTAGTGTGAGTTGTATCTTTATGGGGTCGTAAATCCCCGAGGTTGGGGTAATGTAAAGACTTTTAAATTTCAAGGAATTTTTTTTAAAATTATTTGGAATTTTATGAGTCCATAGTTTCTGACGGCGCCTAATTCCGAGGCCCGGTGTGCCCAGAATCAATTTCTAAAGTTTTTTCATGTACATTCAGTAAATGTACGCGCGGGGTTTTCTATATTTTGAACGGGTGCTCAGAATTGAAATCTGAGGGCACCGTTGAACTCGCAGTGCCAATTTTTTCTTAAAAAGGCTTTCACCTCAATGACAGACGATCAGGTATGAGAGTTGGATTTTGGGTTTCATGTGGATTAATAAAATAACATAAGTAACAAATTATTTCATTTTAGTTGAACTCACGCCATGTGGTAATGTTTTTTAAATGATCCACATGGGGATTAATCCTCCATTTATTGGGAGGGAGAGGAAACATCACAACCCTCTCATTTAATGCAGTGTGTCAACATAAAATTAAAGATATCAATTATATTTATGTGTCAATATAATATTAATTGATGTCAATTAATTTTATGTGTCTATGTGAAATTAAATGATGTGTATCAACATATAATTAATTCTATCAATTAATTTTATGTGTCAACATAAAATTAATTGCTGTCAATTAATTTTATGTGCCAATAGCATTAATTTTCTTGACCCCCTTTCTTTTTTAACCACATCGTTGAAATTTAGGAAGGTTCCTAATAAGTGAACCATCATAAATTCCATGATGGTTACATACCCCCCCCCATCTCATGTATATAGTGAGCTTGGGAGGAGGATTTGGGACAACTTCACCATGCGACGAAGCACCGGTAAAGTGACACGATGCCCAACACTTTGAAGACTATGATTCCTCCGATGAAGAATTCAAAGACACCGACGATGACAAATTCCACCTTGGATTCTTCCTCGGAACACCCTTTTCAAGTTGGATTTCTTCGGGGACCCTTCATCCTTACTCTTCATTGTCAACGGACCGACACACGAACAAGGAATTGAAAGCTTAGGAGGAATGAAATCGACCTCATCTGCCCCCCCGAAGAACAAACTCCCATCGATTAAAAAGGTTGGGTGTGTTTAAAGTTGTGTAACACTTAATCATCTCTTCTTTAATCAACTTTTGGAGCCAATTGTTATCGTTTTAACGTGGAGGGTTTGGGCCGAACGAACACGGCCCAAACCCTCCACAACCATTATGGTTTCGAAACCTTGGATAGACAGTGTTGTAACAACGACATGGCAATGTGACGATGACGACATAACAACGACATCACAATGTAGAGACAGCGATGTAGGCAACAAATAGAGGCCGCATTTCCCGTGACCTCCGCGAACCCCACCGCCGGTCGAGTGTCGCCCGACTAGCCTACCCGCGCGCTGCCCGCCACTTGCAGCGGCTGAAACTGTGGCTAGACTGGCCGACCGACATTCTATCCACGAGGCCGACGCGCTTCTGGCCCGCCTCGCGCCTGCCCAGCGCCCTCCCGGAGATGGCCCGGTGCCCTCCGTCGCCCACCCGTCGCCCAGGTTGCCTACCAGCCGCCGTCCCGGCGCCTGCCCGGTGTGAAGGCTGCCTTCCCGCCACCCCCCGGTGCCCAAGCCACCTTCCCGGCGCCTAGGCCGCCTGCCCGGAAACCGCCGGTGTGCAGGCCGCCTGCCCGGCACCCCTCGGTGCCCAGGCCGCCTACCTGGCGCCCTGGGCCATCTGCTCAGCGCCTTTCCGGCTTCCCGGCACACCCTACGCCCTTTCTGGTAAACCCGCGGCCTGTATGCACCCTGCGTGGCCCGACGTTGGCCTCTTGGGCCGAGCCTTGCAAGCCGTTTCCCACATGGCACTTGTCGCACCTTCCACTGGCCTTCAGGCTGGGTTTCCCACGTGGCGACTTCTGCCCGAATTGTCCACGCAATACGCTGGCCTAGGATCAGAAAACTAGGCCAATATTATCCGGCTGAACAACCCAACGGGCCGGGTCGACCCAGACTGAGTGGGGCCAAGTCGGCCCGACCGGGACAGACCAATCCCGGGCCCACTTTTGACCCATTTTCTTCATTGGCCATATCATTGGCACCAGACGTCCGTTTGATGAACCGTTAGTGGCACTTTTAATCTCTTTGAAAATTGGTCCCTTCAAAAATATCCAATAGGAATTTGGCATACAGTTGAGATATTGTTGGGTTGGTTTGTTCATGAAACCAACCAATCCCCTGGGATAAAAAAGCTAATAACTCACAGACCAGGCATCTGATTGAAGCACCGTCTGTTGCGTTGAGACCCCAATGATGTGGAGGAACTTTTAGATACTTATTCATGGGAATTAATGACACTTGGATTATAGGATTGTAGCTCGTAGAGTGGACCCTCCCATAGGCGAGCGAGCAGACTACAAAGACCTAGAAGCTGGTTGAGACCTGATGACTGCTTGTCCAATTCGTTCTGGGTGACTTGACTAGCCCAGTGGGGAGTGATACTGTGTGAGGAGGTAGACCCGTGGAAGTGGTGTGCAACTGTGTGAGGCGGCAAACCCAAAGTATTCGACAGGAGGAGTACCTTTGTAGGCTATTAGGGGGAGCACTACTATGTGAGGCAGCAGAACCATGGCGGGGAGCGCTACAGTGTGAGGTGACAGACCTGTGGTACTTGACAGGAGGAGTACCTCAATAGTCTAAGGTTAGTGAGTAGCACCTCGGAGTCATGACAGGACCAACGTACTCGACAGAGGGGGAGTTCTCCAGCAGCTGTGGTTTTGCTAATTAAAATCCTGGCTTGAGCTGGATCAATGACCTTTGTGTTTTCATCATGATTGAGATGGGTTACTAGATAACTTTGGTATATGTATGAGCATATACCTAAGAAATGGTTATCCATTGATTCATACTTTGTGGTTTATCCTTGTTGGATTTTGTGAGACATTGAGGGTCTTAGGGTCCCTACTGAGTATCGTTATACTCGACCCTGCATGGGCTATGCTCATACCTCGTTGTGTTGGATGCGGACAATGGATAGCACTGACTGAGGTGGAGTGTACAAGGAATGAACAGAACCTGGAGGTGGACTTAACGATGAGACGGTACCCGAAGGATACTGATGAACGTGGAGCGCTGAGGAGGCTATCTGTACATACCCTTCAGGTAGGATCTGTGGTGGACGATCGGGGAGATGCTAAACACCTTCAAGCTATTTGTCTTTTAGTTGTACCTGTTTGGTCTTTTTCTTGTACTTTACAGCTGGGCTTGTATTCTGGCCCATATTACATTCCAACACTTCTTTTGTATACAATATTTCTTAGTGTTTTCTTCCTCTTATACTCTAGTTTTGTGTTCATGTTTTATAAAGGCAACGCCTTCCTAGTTTTAGGGAAATATGCCTTGGGTGATAGTCTACAGCCCCTGGCCTATGGAAGGTGGGCTTGGGGTAGTCACGATACTGGCCTCGGGGGACGGGTCCTGACAATTCAGGTAACTCCTTATAGTTTTTTCCAAAATATATCCATAGTCAGATTTATTCCCTATGTGAGTCTTACAAGGTGGTGTTAATGATGTATGAGATATAATTGGGAAATATTATGGGTGAAATAAAGGGATTCATAGGTGTGAATAAACTGTAGGAGTGAGTGCCTATTAATAGTGGAGGAGTATTGAAATTTTTATATATATATATAATTAAACACTAAGATGATGTATCCCTCTTATAACGTGCCTAGAAAAATGCAACAATTAACTACAATATATGGTATAATGTTAATATATCCATAAAATATGTTTTGGAAATATTTCTATGTCATTTTCATCTTAATTTTTTTGTTTACTCCCTTATTAAGTTTAAATTTCCATTTTTCCATGTAATTAATTTTAACGACTTTCATTTTTGTTTTTGGTTAAAAGCTAAGCTAAACATATAAACAATTATACAATATTCGAACTCCATACAATGAATCCATTTTTAAAAATTAAAATAATAAAAATGGAAAAATTAAATTAAAAATTAATTTCTTATATGTGATAACATTTTGTGTTTATAATGAGAATATGACGAAGATATTTCAAATTATATACATAAAATTCTATTTTTAAATTTTAAATAATGAAACTTTTTTTTAAAAGAAATAAAATTTTCTAAATTACACTCTAGAACAAAATCGAAACATAATTTTACTATATAATAAAACTTTACAAAAAATATGTTTTCAATGAAAATATAATATTTTCCACAATTTATTGTAAAATAAAATTTCTATGAAAAATATTATCAATTAACCCTATCCTAATTTATTAATTAACATTCCGAAAATTAAATTTATTTTGACAAATAGGAAACAAAAAAGTGTCAAAATTTATACCTTCACTAAAAGACTACAAAACATAATTGACTAAAATATATCCTTATGTGCGTAATATTGGGATTTTTTTATCTTTTGTCAATAAAATATATTGCATGGATTTAAAAAATAATTAATTTAATATATAATATATAAATTTCATTAAAATAATTAAATAATAGTAATAAATTTATCTTTGTCCAGTAAAAATTCCTTCTCTACAGGAAAATATTTTATTAAATCATTTACTTTCAATTAAACTAGGTTCTATAATCATTTATAAAATATTGGTAACCAATGAATTAAACCATTTATTTTTATAATTTAGATAATGATATTCATAATATCTAATTTATGGGATTGTTTATATATTATTATATTGAATAGAAATATTTTAATAATATAATGTTGTTTGGTAATACTCAGTCTTGCACGTGATAAATGTTATCGATCAATGTTTTTCATTCCAGTAATTCAAGATTAATTGGTGTGGCATACATTAAATGGTATATAATTTATTTAATAAAAATATTAAATACATTATTATGTATCCAAAAATAATATTACTTTATAAGATTAGTGACACCTATCAGACAATCTATTAAATTAAATGTTCATACCTTATAATTTTTGAGTGTTATAATATTTTTTTATTGATGAGAAGAAATAATATTTTTATTATGATTAATATTTTTTTAATATAATTATTTTATGTTAATTATAAATTCAACTTCCAAAATATAATTAATGATGTAAGATTCATCACATTAATATAAAGAAAACATGTGAATATATTTCAATTTGGTTCTCCATGAAATTTATACTACATTAGTGGAAGAAATGAAAATAATATAAGTAATAAATAACATGGAAACATTATAAAAGATATTTTATGTAAAATATTTAATTGAACTATAATGGTGTATATTATATTAAAACCCAATGAAACAGTTATGGGATGTATAACATTTCAAATTGGATAAATTGTTAATGGAAAGAGAATTTTTTTTAGATAGTCAATATGAACACCTTTTTTATTTAATAATTTTTTTATAGACCAAATGGTCTCATATAGATCCCTCATGTTTTATTAAATAATATTTATAACAAATAAATTTCACCACTTTATCATCTTTTGATACATACAACCAAACTTCACAATGACATGAAATGTATTATACCATTAAACATAAATTTAAATTATAGTTTATGAATTGAAATATCTAAATTATGGAAATTATATCATTTACAAATGTATGAAAAAAATTTCATTTATAAATTGATTAGAAATGAGTGAAAAACATTTGAATGTAAAAGAAATGTTTTCTATAAAACCAATAATTATTTATGAAATGTTGTTTGAATGTAAAAAAATTAAAATAAACAATATTTCAAAAATAATTTAATTTAATTTCAATTGTATTATTCAATTTAATGTTTTATAATTATTTTTTTATTTTTTACAAGTCATAGGATATGATTAATTTCAATTATAAGCATATAAACACATTTTTAATTTAGAGGTGTTTTATCACATATATATTACATGTTTTATAAATAATATCATCTTTATTTGAATATTTTTAATTAAAAAAAACTAAAAAATATTATAATTTATTTTTATTTAGTATTTATGGATATAAAAAAAGATGAATATTTTGATAAAAAATTAAAAATAAATTGTATTATTAAAAAATAAAATTTCATTTTAAACATTATTAAAAATAATTTTTTTTAAAATATTATTTTAAAATGAAATTAATAAGATCATATTATTGTTAGATACATTTATACAATTAGAATCATTTAAAATTTTAATTTTGATAAAAACACATTTTGAACATAATTATTTTTTCTTTAGAAAATAGATTTTATTAAATTTTCCATGTTATATATTAAATTAATAAATTTTAATATTTTTAATTGGATTTGAAGAAATGGATTCAGTATTTGTAACCATAATAAATATTATAACAAAATATTTTTAACAGTTTTTTTTCAAAAAGAATACAGAAAATAATACAAAACCACATACAATGGTTAAGGTTCAAACTATTTTTCTGGGGGATAAACCAAAATTATATTAGTTAAAATGACTAATAATTTGTAACAACCAAATTGGCTATATAGGTTTGAAATAAACATATTTAAATCCAATGAAAACCATGCGACAATAATTATTAACGAAAAAACATGTATAAATTTTATTTTTCATGAACATATATAGATACTAGTAAGAATTTTATCTAAAGTTACCGTAATTATTAATCGGAAAAATATATTATGAAAATGACTATTCAATAATAATAATGTTTTACAGTTCAATATACGAATGATTATTCTCATCATGAAAATATGTTGAATTTTATAGTTGGTATGGATGATTTACAAAATATGTAGAAGAATATATTATAAAATGAATTTTATAATGACGATAATGTGAGATATTTTATTACAATCTTGAAAATGTTGGACATATCTTTCTAGATTTTTTAAGGACTAATTTAGAGAAAAAAGTCTCGAAGATGTTCTACTGAAAAAAAATAACTTTCTAATGAAATCAAAAAATCAATTTACTCTATATATATGTGAATTCTATTCATAAATTTCATCAGTTGATTATATTGGAGACCTAAACATTTTTCATTATTATGATGATACATTGATGAATGATTCATGGAACATGGCTTTGGTATCAACTAAATATCAGAAACAATTTACATAAATTTAAAATTATAGTTAATATTAGGATTAATATAATTATTTTTTATTAAAATAACTAGATAAAATTTTATCATATGGTGATGATGGTATTCAAACATAAAAAATTACAAGATACTCTACATTGGTTGGAAGAAATATTAATAAAACAATTAATGTACATGGTTATGAAATGAATGAGTTTGTTAATGAAAAGAAAAGAATATCTCAGAATGTTTCTATTGTTTATAATCATATATCGATTTAATTTAGGAAATAGAGGTCAGTATCAACATGTTATGATAATAATTTTACTGTAAAATATAATTTTTATATATTTAATTTAAATAATGATTTCCCAAATGTTACTTAATAAATGAAATTCTCAAACCTGACACTAGATGGGGCTCTATCCAAAACTACCTCAATCCCTCCATTATATTCGAGGTGATTGTGACCAGTTCCAATGGAATAACTGACACATGGATTCATTTTCGAATTTACACGTAGAAAAAAATAGACACAACCATTTTTATGTAGTGGTGAATGAGTAAAGTTATCCAAATAATATTTTGAGGAGAAAACAACACATGAAAAACCTCTAGACAGTTTAAGAGTACGATATTGTAATATTAGAAGTAATGGGAAAAAATATATGCCCTTACCAAAATATTTCCTAGTCTAAAAATCTAGAGACATAAAATGCTAAGAGAGACCAATTCTTGAATCCCAATAATTGACCACCCTAGCTGTTCCAATTTACTAGGAGTTCATAAGATCCAATGAAGTTACCAATGACATGTCCATCATCTTCATAGTAAACAAAACATACTAGAAAATCCCATGCATGAGTGAGTATATACATACCCATTAGGACACTCTAAAAGACGTACATGATGATGTAAGAGGTATATAAGGAACATAATCACAGTACATGCAGGATACATTGAAAAAGAATATGTACACACAATCTATGGGGGAATGTAACATCGTCCAAGCACATGTGGATTGACATGGTGAGTATATGAAATACAAGTTATGTTTTCACCACATATAATGAGATGGTAGACTCATCCATCCATGAGAATATAAAATTAGATTTAAAATGGCATAAATAGTTTTTTTACTCTCATAGAAGGAGTTTCATAAAATATATGGTGTATATAGAAGAATATATATGTGATAAGTCAAAATATTATCAAACAATATATTAAAGGTATGCAAATATCATATCTCATCCCATGAATAAGATTAACCAACTATACCAAAAGTAGAACAATGATGACCAACGGAACATGTGTCTCCTGATAAGTAATTTTCCATGTCTAGTTTGGCTTTGTGATAGTAACTCATAGTCAATAAGACACAGACACTAGGTAGGGAACCCATACCTCGTTATAATAAGAGGGTCCCACTCTAATAGTACTCATGGAACTCTGTTTTCCAACACTAGTATAGGGAACCAATTAGAATGAATCCATATAGGACCTCCATCCATGTTGATTTTGGGTGTCCCACTCAAGTAACCCTCAAATAATCCACTACCCAAATCTATTGGAGTGTCAACTCGACAATCATCGAGGAAATAAAATACCTATTCCAATTAGAGTATTCCAATAAGAATGTGTTTATAAATCCAATTTCTATATCTTCTTGAGGTTTCCACTTGATAATATTCAATTAAAACTATTTCAGATCCCTACTAGAGGGTACTTCATAGAAAGGTCTCGATGATCCTACAGGACCACTACGGTCAACAAAAATTTCTTAATAGGGTATCTGTCCTAGAACATGAATCATTATATCATGAAATCTAAAATTCAGTTCACCATAAAGTTCTATGCTGAATAAAAAAACGAGATTTGATATTATTTATCAATAATATTAGTTCAAATAAAGATGATACATACTATTTATATTTCTTCAAAATAGTTATTAGGGTACACGATGTGTGATGGAGCCTACACATTGTGTGGTCGATCTCAAAGTACTGGTTATTCCCTTAGAGGTAAATGACTTCCAATCATTGTATCAACACACACAATGAAAGTTGACTTCATTGAATATCAAAGTCCAATGGGATGAGGTTGTGTATTTCAGGTCATGTCCATGTAGTTGACCCCGTGTCTATGTACCTAGGTACATTACCAAGTATTTCCTCATGGGTTCCCACTAGTGTGATCCACCACATGGGTTTCTCAACTAGTGAATGGGTACATGATATGTCGGAGGGCTACACATCATGTCACCATTAACATTTTTCAAACCCCTAACTTCCACCACTAAAGGGTTACATGTCATGTATTCATGTTCATACATAGAGTGTAGTCCCATTATTCACATAATTCCATATCCATTATGCACATTTCATATCCATAATCACCACTTAATCACTGACTCTATTTATTCCAAAATGTCTTGGATGGGACCAAAATCCTGGGTTGCAGTGGTTGTTTATCAGAATTTGATACATGTTCTTTCTTCGGAGGTATGTCACACATCACACAATCCAAAACATCTGTTTTTCAACCATGATTATCTCTCTTCATACCCAAAATATCATACTCATCTCAATAAAATCCAATATATATGCATGATTCTCCAATTCATCATTTTTCATGAAATCGATGTGATTTTGAGGGTTTGATAGGGCTCAGTATCACCTAACTATGTAGAACTAGGACCACAAGGTATAACTGGTGATGAAAATGAACATAATATAGGTAAAGGAACATGAAAAATATTTTAATCGATCATTTCTTGGAGTTCATGGACAAAACTGAATAATGTGTATCCACGGTTAGAAATTAATGAATAAACAGGTTTTGATTTCAATAAATGGAAGCATGCTCAATCCACAATTTCAAAAAATAGATTGAAGAGATCGATCCTTTCAAAACCTTAAATAACAATGGTGTATATAATCAAATAGATGATACCTACATTGATATTGGTTTTTTTCCATCAAATAATTACCTCTAGAATTTGTGTAGGTAGTCATTTCATTCTTTGTAACCATATCTATTATGATATGGAGTTTATCATCATTGTACATAACTAACAAATGAAATAGGATATAGGATATCCAGAATCCTTCTAAGGATTTTTCTTCTAAAAAAGGAGGTATTTTTGTAGAGATATTATAATAGATTATTTTATTCAATTAGATTAAACTAATAAATTTATTTTATAATTAATTTTTCCATTAAGAGTACTATCAATGAGAGAGGGGTCCAAAATCCCCATGCAAACACATTTTATGTCATTCTAAGGGTAAAAAATATGTTGAGGACTCAACTATGGTATCAAATTTCAATTATGAGAATCTATTATAGATATTATATCATTTTTTATGAAAAATTAATGTGCAATATAAATTGTTTTTAATAATTTTTAAAAAATAATTTTGGGGACACCAGGTCTCAGAATGAAACCCTTTTTAGTTCCTAGATATATATATATATATAGAAATATTTGAATTTTTGTAAAAAAAAACCATGTATCTAAATAATTAACTCTTTAAAAATATTGATCCACGACAATAGAAAACATTAAAAAAACTAGATATGGAGCACATAAATAGATCTTCCACCTCCAGGAATACTCTATCATATTTTAATGCTGTCACAACATGCAATTAAAGGGGATAGTCCAACCATATAAGGTTATATCTTATTGATCCTCGATTTCAATAGGGTCATTTGAAAATGTATGTCCATCCTTGATGTTATTCGTTCCCTAGTTGATAACATTTTTGGGGTCACGAATGATTCTACTCAAATGTGACACATGGAAGACATTATTCACCCACTCCATGCGTGAGGGTAGGGAGAGGAAAATTAGTAACCTCTATAAAGCTCGAAATGATTTAAAATTTTGTGACGAACCTCAGGGTTCCCCCTCTCCCTCCCAAACTGAAATCCTCATCATGAGGATATTATTAAGAAAAAATTTCCACCCATCTCAAACTCCAAGAGACAATGACAGATATCTCATAAAGATATACATTAAATATGGTTCATCCTTATCTGCACATGGATGTTTTTGACTTTCTCTTTCATCACCTACACTATCTCTAGAATCACACAAGATGTATCTCTAATCTCTTTCCTATATAAGGGGGTCCTTCAGGGTCACTCATAAAACACCTCATAAGGATCCATTATGATAATAGGGTAGTAACAATTTTTTTACACAAAATATACCAAGGATATATTATACTACCTTATTAAGACAAAGTCTAACATAGAATCCCTTAACATATCCCCCATCACCAAGATAGTTCTCTTTGACTTCCCATCGATCTGAGGATGAAAGGATATACACATTTTAATTTATATTTGAAATTCTTATTGCATGACTCTCCTTAACCATGAAGTAATCATCATGTCATGATTGGAAACAATCAATGAGGGAATCCCATGAGGGTAAAAGATATCCGATATATACATATACCCCAGAAGATCCACCAAAACTCTTGAACCTAACAGTAAAAAAAATTTCCAAATTTTTGTGTCAGTAAATAATCACCCATATTGAATCATTGACCATTTCTATGTTTGTATGCACTATCAAAATTTCTATTGATATGTCACCCCACATCTACTCTGATATCACATGAGGGTGCAAAAAATAATCCAACACAAAGTGCTCGGACTTCACCAAATAACAAATAGGGAATTTATAGATGAAATAAAATATTATTCATTTCATTATGAACCACCAAAACAGCCCCTAATGTTCTCAGTATAACATCTCGATACCCGTATGGTCAAACAATTGAAAAGTTTGGATTAATTACATCACCTCCTACTACATCACGACTGGAACCATCATTCATCCCAAGAAAATTATATCATGATTCCATCATTCATTATTTACATTTTGGGAGTCTATTATGGATATATCTTCTTGTAAAACATCACATTTGATGTCCCCGAGATGTTATTCTATAACATGATCAGGAAGTAGAGGATTAAACACCATAGACTATAGAAAATTTGTACACTATTTCCAAAACTAGGTTAGTTATAGGGAATCCAACTAATCTGAATACATTAATACCACATGGCCCTGGTAATTCCTGATAAGTACATATCCAATTATATTACCCTTACCTATTGAATATACTATCTCGATGTCATTTTCATATAACAACTCTAACCAGTTCTAATATCGTGTGTTTAGTTCTTTATAAATGTATACCCACATGTTACTTGGATGGTGTGTGTAAATCACAAGACGTTATCCGAGAATATATTTCTTTCACATAATCTAGTATAAGAGTAATTATACCAGCTCTAGGGTGTGAGTTTCAAAGTTCTTCCTATGGGGTTTCAACTACCTTGACTCATACACGATAACTACCTATTGATGAATCAACACATAAATGAGCCCAACACCCATGGTATCACAATACACTATTTAATACATTCCATCATATGGTAGTATAAACAACATAGAAACCATTTTATATAGAATGAAGATTTAAAAGGCCTTATTGGACATATTATACCAAATAAATTAATTACCATTACACAACTAGGTGGTCAAAGGGGATTCAAATATTTAAAAATAAGCTACAAATGACATCTAGTACCCTGATAAACCAAAAAATATCTTCACCCGTTGAACGTGCTTTTGTGGATACAAAGAATGTAATTCATCATCATCCTTGGGTCTATGGATAAATAGTGTTATGAAATGAAATTCACTAATTAAATAAACCACATGTATCTAGAATATTCAAATTGAATTCTTTACATAATGTTGGTTCTCTAAATGAAAATCTAAGACTATCCACATATACTCTCCTTGCTCATCCTCTTATAAAGAGTAGGTTACTATGACGTCGATATAGAAGAAAAAAACTAGTCTACGTACATGTGGGAAACCATGTTCATAAAATTCATAAAAATGTTATGTGAATTCATGACACCAATGTGTATCACTACTTACTAATAGTGTTTATTGCAACATCAAAATTACAACTTTTGGAATATTTTCCTAGAGAACCCCAACTTGTGGTAGTTGGAACTAAGATCAAATATTAAAAACCATCTCATTCCTCATATGTTTTTAAAGTGTTCATTGATTCTCATGAAGGTAAAATATTTATTTATATTTTCTTATCTTAGGTGATTAAAATACACAAATTTTTCCAAGATATCTTTTTCATTTTTATTCAAAAACATTAGAGATTCCCATAGGTACACACGTGTCCTAATGAAACAAATCTCTCAAATGTCCTACAAATGCAACTATAACTCCCAGATCTCATTGGGGGCCAAAACATATTCCAAAAAATATTTTGTAGCGATCCTGATACATAGGTCAATGGATGAATCTATCACACACCTTATAGGTAGTCTTGGAAAATTTTTGAGAAATATGTTGATATAATCTTCCACAACTAAAAGTATCTAGATGCCTGATTATCCTATTACCCAATGGATATACTCACTAATTGATGGGTGGTGGGATTCATCCTCATGCCTAAAGAACCCAAACATGAAATGATGATATATATCACTCATTTAAAGGTAAATGTCATCCCATTAGTGTATATGAATCTTAAATCCAATAGGGAAAGCCAATATAGACTAAGACCATGGATAACTAATCCATTAACAAGATAACCTCATAAGGTTCCACCATGATGAAAAAATTGATCCATGCTAACCTATCTATAAAAATATTTATGCTACACTATAGGAAGATAATATATACATAAGGATAAGTCCCTATAAAAACCTCAATATGAAGCTGCTGGGCTAGCGCCTGAACTGGGATATCTAGCTCTTCCAACTGTAGTATATAGATGAAAAAATTAATTGAACTTGTGTCTTATAATACTGAATCAGGAGTTCAATAAGCACATATCATAACTATAATAATCTATTGTGATGTGGGTTTATAATCCTCAAAAGCATTCACATTTCTATGGTCCCAACCACTTTCTCTATAAGCTTGATGTGGGTCGCTAGGTGGTTGTGTCACAAGGATTTCATAGCATCATCCACCACAATTATCTCCAACATTTCTTCTCCAAACTCAAAATCCATGGGGTATAGAATTTCCTCACTTTAGAGTTCCCTAAATATGGTGATTCCCCACTCATAGTGGTCCATCATCTACCTACCTATGCTCCTTGACATGTCTTGTGAGAAAGTCATGTTCCACATGACCACACTCATCACAATAAATGAAAAACCCCTCTTCAAGATTATCTATTTCTATAAAGACCTAAATATCATGTGTCCACATTTCAAATTATACTAATGAGTACTTCTCATGTAGATATGTATTAAAAAGTTTTTATAAGCTATCATAGATTACCAAGATTTGTGACACACACTGATAGCCCAAGCTACCTAGCATCCATTTGGAAAAAAATCTATATGTCACAAGTGCCCGCTCTAGTACCTTATCATAGCAGGGGATGAAAAAGTCCTCTATGAAGACACATATATAATTATGGATATACTAAATTAACATCAATGTTTTGAAATTTCCATCATGGATCATTTAAATATACTAACTGATATGTTATTTAAAACATCACTACCTACCCATCCACCATCATCCCTTCCTTACGATGATCCAGATGCTCATGAATCTAGATTGAGTTTTAACATGAGGGGTAATACTACTAACAAAACAACTATTGGAATCTAGGACATGACTGTTTTGAATCATCATTCATCAGAGTAATGAGGATCCACCAATACCTAGCCCCTATGTGAAAGAGGATAACAGTTAGGTGATCCCCCTCATATATCAATGTCTAGAGAATCATAATAATATTGAAATCCTACTGTAGCCAACCCTTTTTTAACTAAAGATCTATCTCTCTGCTAAATCATAGTGGCCTCATGCACATGAACACATGGAGTGTGCCAAACCATCATACATCATCACCTAATTAAATAGAATTATCTTCTAGTCAATGAGTTGAGGTGCTACTAGATACCCACCTCAAGCAAAGGGGTCATGAGATGTACCCTATACTAAGGCCATGTCACTCATCAGATTGATTCCATAATCAAGAACTGACATCATGGATGGATACCATTACTATGGAATCCAATTATTTATCCTAACAAAACCCAATGATATTAACACACACAAACACACACACACAAATATATATATATATTTGGGACCTTACACGAGAAGGAAAAATAATGACTCAATATTGTAGGATTCGTGTACCATTGATCCCTGGATCCAATTTCGTCATATAATGAGTAGATGATAAGGTTGTAAAGGTCCTAGTGAATGGTTATGTCACCATTCCAAACCATAACTAGATTCCCACGCCTATGTGAGTCAATCGATACAATTTTATATTGTTTCCCTAAAACTAACAAAACCATTGTATGAGGACTACTCAAAACAACATCCAAATTATCAAACCACCTCTGATACCAATATTTCATGAGGTAGACCAAGACGAGGTCTGAGACACAACTAAACCAAGCCTGAAACCATATTCCATGATCTAGAGACTATAAATGATGTCCCCAAACCCCATATGAGGAATTTTAGAATGAAAATATTTAGACACACACACACACACCCATATCGATGGAAAATTTCATATTGAGAAAACAGAAAATAAATAAATATATAGTGAAAATCAATTAATGAAAACCTATATATTATACCAGATAATGGTAGTGTATACCAGAAATTAAATTGTAAAATACATTCCCAACTTGAAATATGTCCAAAAAAAAACTGGAAAAGTAAATTGATGAGAGAGAACAGTTATTGATTCGCATACTACGAACACCGAACATTTTCAATGTACAAAGTATCACTATGATCCTAATAAGCCTCTTCAGACTAGTCTGTTTCCTGAATAATAAAGAAAAACATACAAGAAAATCCAAAGAATCATTGATTATATACAAAACCAATAAGACACCAAAATATGAAGGGGGTCATTAGGAGATAAAATAGGAATAAAAATATTTTATATGATAGATAATAGCAAAGGGAACCTTATCAATGAAAACCATAGTAAATTTATCATCATCCAACCTTTCGAAACTCAACATAGAATGTAGAGGAACAAAAATTGGAATATTCAACAGCAATCTGTTGAGGTTATATTCATATAACAATTGGAATCTAAACAATAAAATAATGTGGAACTCCACACGAATCATCATCTATCTTAAGAGAGTTACCAAATCCAATATGTTGATACATACTAATATATTTATATGATCTAGAAAAATAAATAAAAATGATTAAGTAATGGGATATCCATATCATGGCTGAGCCCAAGATTAATATTATAAATTAATTTAAAATTCTCATCAATAGTCCCTAATATCTCACAGAGCTTCCCATAAGTTGTTTTCCATTTCTTGTCACACCTCATCACTATGAAATATTATTGAGGGGAAACAAAGAGAAGTTGGGGAACACTATTGCATGTAAAAATAGAGGGAACCTGTAACACCACAAGATTTTATGAGATATATTATTTTTAATTTCATTGATTTCTTCTATTATACACTACACCAAGATTAGATTGTACTATACGCAACACCTTATTAGATTTCTGTATACACAACACTATTCCTGGCTCGTGTTTCACACAATTTCAAGTTCATTTTGTGGAAATTATTTTACGCAAAATTAAGTATAGATTTTGTTTAATGTATAAATGAAACAAGTTTTGATTATAAGAAACACCAAACGGATTGTTCAATACATACATCCTTGACTTAGCTTGCATTACATGCAATCAAGACCTTGCTTGATAGCTTGTGTAGTACGCAATACCGAGTTTCACTAAACAAGATATTATTATAATATTATTATGAACTAGCCATTATGAATAGTAGTACCAACTTTTTGAAATTTTATAAATTTTATCATTCAAAATGGACTTCATTTTTGGATTCGGAATATTGGAATTAGCCTAGGGTGAAATTTTGGTATTTTTCTGAAAACTTTCAATTTTTCATGAATAGTGCAAACACTGGGTTACTATTTAAAAACCGAATTTTTATTTAAATAATTATTTATTTTATTTAAATTTATGTTAGGTCAAAATTGATACATAATACCTATATAAGTTCAATGTAATTAATTGGAGTCATTTTATAATAATGTTAGATATATAAAAATTTTATTGAACTTTTCACCGTCATTTACCCACCTCATTGGAGAAATTGGAAATTCACACAAAACGTAATTTTACTGCTTCTGTGAGTGAAATTTCGAAAATCTGATAGGGGCGGTTAATATCATGGACTAAAATGTGGTTCAATGATATGAAAATAATTTTTAGTGAATAATAACTTTTTACTTTTATTTACCACGATTAAAAGTATATAGGGTAATTAAGGGTAAAAATGATATTATTATTACCCTAACACATGTACTAATTCTATTTGATAAGTGTAATTCGACAAAAAATAGTCTTAGGAATAAAATATTACCATTTAGGTCCACTTGGATTAGATTAGGACATTTAGTATTAATTTATTTAAAGAAGGGTTAAAATAGTTAAAATCAATGTTTAATAACTAATTCATTTTTTATATAGGGTTATACATAAGACAAATTCGACTATAAATATTAATTAGAAATATAAAAAGATTTTATACCTAATGGTATTTTATTTATAATTTTTCTAAATTATATAATTTAAGTTATTTATGACACAATAGTGATGCAATAATTACATAAATAATGAAATATTAAAATAATTGATATTATAAATACCCAAATAAATGTAATTTGAGAATTTTTATGAATTCCAATAATTTTCTAGGTTAATATGACATGTTAGTATTGATTTAATTATCTTTTTTCGAACTAATCATGCTGTTATGATTTTCACAAAAATTAATTACCAAATAGTGTCAAAATTGACAAAAAATAGATTTTAAAACAAATATTATAATATTAATTGTTATTTTATTCCTAATAATATAAGATTCGGCATAATGACTTAGATAAGGATATATATATATTAATAATTAACCACTTGGGGTTCTTTTGGATTGTTATATTACGTTAATTAACCATATAGTGTAAGAAAACAAGAAGACACCGTAAATGTTGAATTATTTAACTTAGAGTTAAATTTAAAAGATAAGGTTAAAATAGTAAATTAAACCTGTCTAAATCCTATTGGTTGAGAGGATTTAGACCCATCCCCAATTTGGCTACAAAATAAATCAATTTGGAGCTATTATAAACCGAATATGACTTTATTATAAAATAATATTTTAAGTTTTTCTAAAGGTGCCCCTATCCTCCCTTATAAAAAGGGCACCCCTCCCCTCTTCTCTTCACACCCTTTTGAACCTTTAAGCTCTGCCAAACCCTGTGAATTTTGCTTCTCCGCATCCCTAGAAAATTTTTGGAGGTTCTGGTATTCTCAAATGACCAACTCTACTTCCATAAGAGGAAGCTTAATGGAGGTGCGTCGAAGAAGAGGTAATTTATTCTTCCGATTATCTCAAGTTTCTTTCTTATTCTAATTCTTCTTTAGTTTTCTCATTATATAGTAAAAAAATAAGTATTACATATATACTGATATTCTATTATAAATATGAAACAAACCTATTTCAACTTCTATCCATCCTATGGAAAATGATATCACCGCGCGTGCGTACGTACAGAATTCCGTCTCCACGCCGTGGTGTAATCTCTTTTCGACCACCACCTTACTTGGATGGGTATAATGGTTTAAATAAATAACTATATATGATTATTGTAAATTGAAATTGATTCTGAAATATTATACGTACTCTTCAATACAATTCCATGATCATGGGAATGACATCATCGCTCGTACGTACGTACGGATTACCGTCTCCACGACGCGATAAGATTCACTCTCCATGTTAACCATTCATGAATGATTATAAAGTAGATATAATTAATAATAATTAAATATATGACATAATAATGATACTGGATTTATGTATATATATATATGTGTGTGTGTGTGTGTGTCATCTACTTAATTCCATTCAGTTCAATAAAGGAATGAAAACCGCGTTCATGCGTATGTACGGCCTACCGTCTTCATGAACAATGTATTTCATTCCATTTATCAATCTATCATATATATATGTATATTTGGAATATATATTATATAAAAATCAATTTTTTACATTATTTAATTAAGTAAATCAATATATAATTAATAATAGAAAGAACAACAAGTCGAAACATGTACGATAAATGAAACGATTTTACCTAAAACGCTGCTTTAACATGGAATTTACAAAAGAACGGGTAATATAATGTCATAAGTTAACCATATAGGATCCCATAACAATGAATATGATTATGTAATAAGTCAATGACATTATTTAAATCATTATACAGGAGGTTCATATACATACGAAGCATATCAGACATAAGGTAAAGGATAACTATTCAATCTCATTCTTATCCGAGATTGTTTATTAGTACGTATTTACAAGGGTTAGGTTTATTATCAATGTCCAAATGTTCTCAAAATGTTTTCATAAAATATTTTATTTTCTTCCATGTATGTTTAATGGCATTTTTACCCTTTATTGTCTTTTTACAACATTTTATGGATGGAATCTTTCCTTTGGTTACCATATAAGGTACTTTTTGACTTTTGCGACAAAAGTACGAGGAGAATGTTATTTTTAACTTATATGGCATGAATGGATTTTTACAGTTTTCTAATGCCTCATTTTCATAAAGCTTAATCTACAATATTTCATGATTATTTTCAACAAAATGATTTTCTTTTAAAATTTCATGGCATTTTGTGAAAAGAAAATGACTTTCAAGAAGAAAGGATATTTTCCTGAAGAATTCATTTCAAGTGTTTAATCAAAACTATTTTCCTTCTAAAATGAAATTATTTAATATGTTTATGTTTCAAGTATAATGTGTTCATTATTTATATGGTTTTATTTTTCTTATGATGAATTTATATCCATTTTTTGTATATTTATTATGTAATGATGGCATGATGTTTAAGAATCCAATTTTTATTACATGGGTTATGATATGATGTATGATTTATGATTTTGTGGCACACATAAGAATGGTTTCATTTTGAGATGGGTGGTAACTATATCTCCCTCAAATGAATTTGGTAAAGATTTATATCTCCTGTGATAGACATGGCTGGAACAGTAAGATAATCCAGTTCAGTGTTACAGGACTGAAACGAGGAGTGAACTCGATTCAGAAAGGGACTTTGTCCAGTAAGATGGTCTTGGAAGCAATGCCTTGGCTACTATGGAAATAATATCATTTGATGAATGTTATACCACAATTAAATGTTTTATTCCCATTCTATTTTATCATGATTGATGATCTAATATGATCTATGCCTTTCGTACATCCATGTTTTATGTCATTGGTCAAGATTTTGATGTTTAAATATTATGTTCATGTTTTGAAGTTCAAATGTATATGGTTGGTTTTATTTTCTTCATGCATACCCTTACTGAGCATTTGAGATAACCCTTTATATGTTTTTTCCCAGGATATAAAGAAAGGTAATAGTTAAGAAAAAAAGGAAGATCTTTATGGGAGATGTTGAAGATCTTTCACTAAGATTAGAAGATTATTTTCTGAGTTTCCAAAGACACTAAACTATTACGGTCCATTGGTGTCTATTTTTGTGATGTATAAGATATTCTGCAAAAGTAATGCAATGTCTATGTGCGTCAAGCTTTAGGTATCTACAGTTGGTATCAGAGGAAAGGATTAATTAACCTTTGGAACCTAGGATGCGAAAAATTTAGTGAAATCCCTAGATAAATTTCTATGGTATGTCTTGGGATGTCTCTAAGGTTAGGTATAAGTATAGGTTATAGTCTTATAATTATGATAACAATCATGAATAACCTAGGATTAAACCTATGATGTTAGAGATTGAAACTACCGCCCTTGATTATGTTGTTTTCCTAGAATGATTTATGCCTCTCACACTATTATTTTTGGGTTTTAGAAAATGGATGGAAACCAGAAGATTCATGTTAATGGAGAATATGATGGACAATTGAATGATATTTTTCATGATCAAACAAATAAAATAGGATTTGGAAGGCAAAAAATCGTTATTATTTCTAATCAGCAATATCATAATATGATCAATAATATCAACTTTGGTAAGTTTCCTAAATCGGTTAATAAGAGAAAGAAGATGTTTCATGATGATCATATAGGAAAGAAAGTTCAATTTTCCTCATGTGAATCATGTGGGAGGGACATCAAGGAGAATGTTTCAAAGGAACTAGAAGATGCTTTGGTTGTGGAAAAAAGGACACAAATCCATTAATTTCAAAGGAAAAGGATCTGTTAACACCATGGACAAGGATACTGGTATTGCTAAGACATCGACAATGGTTAAATGTTTTAAATGTGGAACGTACATGAATTATGAAAACCAATGCCCTAAAGGAAAATCTCATGAAGAGAGTCTGCAAGGATGTATGGGTTGTATTTATGTTGATGATGATGACGAGACTACAAATGATATATGAGATGAAAGAATTGTTGAAGCTTGGTCAATGGTTTAAGAAGGGAGTGGAACGATTTTTTTTTATCAAGAGTTATATTTTATAGGTAATGGTAATATGGAATAAAGACACATATAAGGATTGTTACACTATTGTTTTTCCTAAAGTATTTGAAAGTATATTTTGAATGGTACCGGTAATCATGAAAGGTTATTCAGATATTTTTTGGAAATTAGATGATATGCGCATAATGAAGGGATAAGGAGATAACGAGATTTTTTAAATTATTAATGAGCTCATGACTGATATAAGGACACAGTTATATCATGGTTTGAGTATATAGAAATTTTGGGATTTTGGTATGTGGAAAAAGTTAACTTTTGACAGCATTAATGTTTTTACAAAGGTTCAATGGGTATTCATTTTTCAAAATAATATATTATTAAGGCATTCAAATGTTTGGAGTGTGACCAACAAGATATATCGTTTGATATATGGGGGATAAATGATGGTATTCATGTACTTGTTATGTGACCTCTCAAGTAATCATTTTCATTACACTATGAGATTGGACATAAGTATTTTCGATAAGCTTAAAGGATGGAATGGATTAAGTTGGACATCAGATAGAATTTTTTAAGGCTAGATTTTTTTCGATATTATTTATCGAATGTTATAATAATGTAGTTTTAGAAAAAGGAAAACCTGCAGGACCGGCGACATCCCGTCGCGTCGGACAAGGCTGTGGGAATCGAACACACAACTGAAGTGTGACATGCCTTTATCTCCTACCACTGGCCTACAGGAATTCCTTAGTTAGTAGAAACTAGTTTTATTTTATAGATGAAGTATATGTTCATTTTTGGAATCATATATGATTAACCTCACCATAAATGGACTTATGTATATTTGGTAACTTTTGCTAAGCTTTTGATTGAAACAGATGGAAAGACCCATCATTCTATCACATGATCTGATAACACTTAACGAATGACAAATTCAACTTCATTTCTTTAAGAGATGAAGTGGAAATTGTCCAAGGAACGACCAACAGTCAGACTGTACCAAAATCAGGAAAGTATTTCTTCTAATTCCAATTTCATCAACTTTAGGGAAATGATCTTGAAAACCAAAAATGTTGTCCTAGTGCCCTTATATCCAATGAATCAGATGGTACCTTATATAATCAAAACTCTATGGCTTTTTTATTGTTGGATTTTTCATAGCCATGTTTCTCTACCACTCTCCATTAGAACATGATGGTTAGATTTCTCTTCCACATCCATATTTTCACCTATGTTCTCCTATGTGGAAACCCATTGATTAGTTAATTTGGGAAACTATTACGTTTCATAAATTAGTTTTTAAATATTAGTTTTGTTATTCATTTTTATGATGTGGGTTTATATTAATGAAACTTTCAAGTAGTATACCATTTATAGCCCCGACGAATTTTGAGGGAAAAATTCATTTTAAGGGGGGTAAAATGTAAAACCCTGAGATTTTATGAGATTTATTATTTTTAATTTCATTGATGTCTTCTGTTATACACTCCACCAAGATTATATTTTACTATACACAACATTGTATTAGCTTGCAGAATACACAACACTATTCGTGGCTCGTGTAACACACAATTTCTATTTCATTTTATGGAAATTATTTTATGAAACATTAAGTATAGATTTTGTTTAATATATAAATGAGATATTTTTTGATTATAAACAACACAAAACGGATCTTTCACCACACGTATCCCTGACTTGAATTTCATTACATGAAATCAAGACCTTCGTCGATAGTGTGTGTAGTACGCAATACCGCGTTTCACTAAATGAGATATTATTATAATATTATTATGAACTAGCCATTATGAATAGTAATACCCACTTTTTGAAATTTTATCTTTAAAAATGGACTTAATTTTTGGATTCGGAATATCGAAATCATCCTAGGGTTAAATTTAGGTATTTTTATGAAAACATTCAATATTTGAAGAATAATGATAACTCTGGGATAATATTTAAAACTGACTTTTTATTTAAATAATTATTTATTTTATTAAAATTTATCTTAGGTAAAAACTGATACATAATATCTATATAAGTTCAATGTAATTAATTAGAGTCATTTTATAATAATTTTCGATATATAAAAATTTATTGAACTTTTCAACGTCTTTTACCCACCTCCTAGGAGAATTTGAAAATTCACATAAAACATAATTTTACCGCTTATGTGAGTGGAATTTCAAAAATCCGAGAGAAACAGTTAATATCAAGGACTAAAATGTGGTTCAATGAGATGAAAATAATTTTTGGTGAATAGTATATTTTTACATTTATTTACCACGGTTAAAATTTAATAGGGTAATTAAGGGTAAAAATGATATTATTATTACCCTAACACATGTCCTAATTCTATTGGATCAGTGAAATTCGACCAAAAATAACCTTATGAATAAAATATGACCATTTAGGTCCACTTGGATTTCATTAGGACATTTATTATTAAATTATTTAAAGAAGGGTTAAAATAGTTAAAATCAAAGTTTAATAACCAATTCATTTTTTATATAGGGTTATACATAATATAAGTTCGACTATAAATATTAATTAGAATTCTCTGAATATTTCATACCTAATGGTATTTTATTTATAATTTTGAGACATTAAATAATTTATGTTATTTATGACACAATGGTGATGCAGTAATTACCTAAATAATGAAATATTAAAATAATTGATATTATAAATACCCAAATAAATGTAATTTGAGACTTTTTATGAATTAAACTTATTTTATAGTTTAATATGACATGTTATTATTGATTTAATTAACTTCTTTAGAACTAATCATGATGTTATGATTTTCACAAAAATCAATTACCAAATAGTGTCCAAATTGTCATAAAATAGTTTATAAAACAAATATTATATTATTAATTGTAATTTTATTCCTAAAAATTTAATGATCGGCCAAATGAATTCGATAAGGATATATATATTAATAATTAACCACTTGGGGTTCGTTTGGATTGTTATAGTACGTTAATTAGCCCTATAGTGTAAGAAAACAAGAGGACACAGTAAAAGATGAATTATTTAACTTAGAGTTAAATTTAAAAGATAAGGACACAATAGTGACGTAAACATGTCTAAATCCTATTGTTTGAGAGTATTTTGACCAATACCCACTTTATCTTCAAAATAAATCAATTTTGAGCTATTATAAACCTAATATGACTTTATTATAAAATAATATTTTTAGTTTTTCCAAAGGTTCCCCTCTCCTCCCTTATAAAATGGGCACCCCTTCCCTCTTCTCTTCACAGCCGTTTGAGCCTTTAAGCATGGCCAACCCCTGACCATTTCTCTTCTCCACTTACCTAAAACGATTCTGGAGGTTCTGGTCTTCTCAAAAAACAAACTCTACTTCCATAAAAGGATGCTTAAAGGAGGTGCGTCGAAGAAGAGGTAATTTCTTATTTTGATTCTCTCAAGTTTCTTTCTTCTTGTATATATTATTTAGATATCTCATTATAAATTAATAACATCAGTATTAATTATATACTAATATGTTATCATAAATATGAAACAACCCTATTTCACCTTCTATCCATCCTAAAGAAAACGAAATCACCGCGCGTGCGTACGTACGGAATACCGTCTCCACGCCGTGGTGTAATCTGTTTTTGACCACCACCTTACCTGGATGTGCATAATGGTGTAAATAATTAACTATATATGATTATTGTAAATTGATAATGGTTATGAAATATTATACATATTCTTCAATACAATTCCATGATCATGGGAATGATATCATCGCTCGTGCGTACGTACGGACTACCGTCTCCACGACACGATGAGATTCATTCTCTATGTTAACCATTAATGAATGATTATGAAGTATATATAATGAATAATAATTAAATATATGACATAATAATGATACTGGATTTATGTATATATATATATGTGTGTTTCATCTACATAATTCCATTCAATTCAATAAGGTAACGAAAACAACGTTCATGCGTATGTACGACCTACCGTCTCCATGAACGGTGTATTTCATTCCATTTATCGATCTATAATATATATATGTATATGCTGAATATATATTATATAAAAATAATTTTTTTACATGATGGAATTATTTAAATCTGGATATAAGTAATAATAATAAGAACAACAAGTCGAAACACGTACGGTAAATGAAATGATTTTACCCAAACCACTGCTTTAACATGGAATTTACAAAAGAATGGGTAATATAATGTCATAAGTGAACCATATATGATATCATAACAATAAATATTATTATTTAATAATTCAATGACATTATTTAAATCATTATACAGGAGGTTCAGATACATACTAAGAATATCAGATATAAGGTAAGGGATAATTATTCCAATCTCATTCTTATCTGAGATTGTTTATTTGTAAATATTTACTGGGGTTATGTTTATTATCCATGTCCATATGTTCTAAAAATATTTTCAGAAAATGTTTACATTTCTTCCACATATTTTTAATGTCATTTTTATTTTTTAATGACTTTTTACCACACTGTATGGATGTAATCTTTCCTTTGATTACCATAAAAGGTAATTTTTGACTTTTCCGACAAAAGTATGAGGATAATGTTATTTTTAACTTATACGGCATGAATAGATTTATATATTTTCATAATGCCTCATTTTCATGAAGATTACTCTAAAATATTTCATGATTATTTTCAAAAAAACCATTTTATTTTAAAATTTTATGGCATTTTGTGAAAATAAAATGATTTTCAAGAAGAAATGATATTTTCCTCAATAATTAATTTCAAGTGTTTTGTCAAAACTATTTTCCATCTAAAATGAAATTATTTAATATATTTATGTTTCAAGTATAATGTCTCAATTATTTAGATGGTATGATTTTTCTTATGATTAAATTATATCCATTTTTTGTATATGGATTATGTTATGATAGCATGATGTTTAAGAAGCCCATTTTTATGACATGGGTTATACTATGATGTATGATTTATGATTTTGTGGAACACATAAGAATGGTTTCATTATGAGATGGGTGGGACTTATATCTCTCTCTAATTCATTGGGTAATGATTTATATCTCCTGAGATAGACATGGTTGGAGAGGTAAGTTAATCCGGTTCAGTGATACAGGACTGAAACGAGGAGTGAACTCAATTTAGAAAGGGACTTTGTCCACTAAGATGGTCTTCGCAGCAATGACTTGGCTACTATGGAAATCATATCATGTGCTTAATGTTATTCCAAAATTACATGTTTTATTACCATGCTATTTTATCATGATTGATGATCTATTATGATCTATGCCTTATGTACTTCCATGTTTTATGTCATTGCTCAAGATTTTGATGTTTAAATATTATGTTCATGTTTTTATGTTCAAATGTATATGGTTGGTATTATTTTCATCATTCTTACCCTTTCTGAGTATTTGATCTCACCCTTTATTTTTTTACCAGGATATACAGAATGGTTTTAGGTAAGAAAAAAATGATGATCTTTATGGGAGATGTTGAATATGTTTCACCAAGATTAGAAGATTATATTCAGAGTTTCCAAAGACACTAAACTATTATGGTCCTTTGGTGTATGTTTTTCTTATGTATTAGATATTCCGAAAAAGTAATTTAATGTCTATGTACCTAAATATTTGGGTCTCTACAGAACCAATCTTATAGAAATCATGGAAATCCACTGGCTAGCAATAAAAGAGGGTACCAATCAAAACATATTCGTGGGGTACTCATTCCCATGCCAATGGGGGAGGGGGGGGGGGGGGTGTACCACTCTATATTCCATTGGGTACTCCAATTCCAATCATGAATAGAGGGTAAAATCAATAATACTAGATTAAATCCACTGGAAATACCTTCTGGGTTGTCAACTAAATATGTAATGTTTAACTCCACTACACAAACATGATCAAGGCTATCACTGGGAAAAGTCTTCATTGAACTCCATTGCCCAGTTATGTTGGATGGTACAACTCAGAAAGGTCATTAAGGAACATCACTTCTCATCCCTACCAGATGGTACATCATATAATGGTGTTCAGTGAAATGTATAGCACTTATTTTATAGAGTGAACCACTCATAAAGAATCAAGGATCACAAATTCTTATCTCTGTTTGAGAAAAACACTTGATAATCAGCGGGGAACTCCATTGCCTATAATTTTTGGAGGGTAAAATATGGAAATATCTTGGTGTTACATTATAATATCTATTCCCATTTGGAATTTACTATCCTAGATTCATTCATATAACACTCCTGATCCTACATCAAATTCCATAGTAAAGGAGATCATAATATTCTACAAGGAAAAGAACATTGGATTGGAAACTTTTAATCCAAAATCGATGTTCAAAAGAAATAGTTTTAGACTCTTGAAGTTTCATCAAAATAATACAAGGAGTACATAATGTGGGAGGGAAAAAACATAACATGTGGTGCCTCTCCATCACATGTTAATGTCCCTTGGGGGTAAAATGCTCTCGTTTCATGTAATAGTATATTCATAATAGCTAAAATACATGGAGTTTCCAAGTCATCTGGGACCACGCCATATCCATGGGGCTCTATCTGTGTATTTGACATTGTGTATGTGTACATGGGTTCGTGGATGTGTAATTCAACATGGGTTCCATCGAATATGATCCTCCGCATTGGTTTCCCAAATAAGGAAGTGATACACAATGTGTTGGGGGGATACAAAATTTGTTATCAACACATTTTTAATAAACAAATATGAAAATACTAAAGGGCCACACAAATTGTGATCATATTAATACATTGCATGCTATTAGGTTTCTCATAGAAATCTTGATCCAGGATATAGACTTCAACTCTATACTCTCCACATAATCTATATACCTATATGCACCATAAACTCATGGATCTTCCACAAATCATGGTTATTGGCCATTTTTCATCAGAATTTGTTCTCCATTCACTCTTCAGAGATCCGAAACAAGTCCTACATAACATTGTGACTTTAATCAACAATTTTTCTTTCTAATAGATAGTCTAAACAACATACAACTTCCAAAAAATTCCAAATATATGATTTATTTGTCAATCCGACCATTTCTAAGGAAATCATTGAGATTTCAGGGTCCAATCGGGCTCAGTTATACCACGCAATGTTGAATCATAACCATGTGGTCCAATCAGAGATGAAAATGAATAAACTGTGGGTACAAGCACAATAAAAAGTGTTGGATTTTCAGTTCCATTTTTTAAATGATATTGAGAAGGTATACATTTTCAATGGAAATTGAATAAAATTTTTAAATTTCAATACATGGGACATTCTCAATATAAAATTATCATAGATCAATAAAAGGGATCGATATTCTCTAACCATTTAATCAAAATGGGGTAAATAATAAAATTTTTGATTCCTTAATAGAGATTGGATCAATTTTTATATATGATTTCTTTCTCAAATGATTGAATGGTGTCATCATGTTCACTGAATCTGGATATGTTCTTTTTAATATATTTGTTATTATTAATTGTGATTCTCCAATAATTGGGGAAGAATTATCTCTTGAATCCTCATAGGTTTATTGCGGCTATCTTTGGATAATTTTCCATGGTTATATTATTCTAGAATATCTCATTATGTTATACTTAATGAATTAAAAAAATTATTAACTAATGAATCCAATGAATGTACCACAATCAAGTGAAGAGTACCAATTCTACCACACTAACCCATTTTATGTCATGACTAGTGTAAACACACCATTCTAGTCTCAAATACGGTCTTATATTTTTATCAAATATTATTTTTAGAATTATATAAATTATTATAATAACAATGTATATATAATATAAAATATATAAAATATTTTTTTTAAAAAATAAATCTAGTAAAATATATCCTCAAAATTTCATGTCGCTCAACACCTAGATTTGGATATATATATATATACCCATTTTAAAAAATATCATGAATAACACTAGGTTTAAATAGTAATTTTTTATATTAATTACTGTGAGATGAGTCCAAATTTCAATAATTATGGTCTAGAATTTACATATGAAAAACTATAGGATCATGAAAACTATTTTATTCTATATAATGGACCCTTATGTACTAAATGTCAAAAATTATTAATGTTGTAAATAAAAATTCCATAATTAATGTATATTTAGTTTGATTGAAAAAATAATAACTTTTAGAAAAATATATAATCTAATAAACATAATAATGGTGAGAATATATTGATTGAGATGGTTAGTTTAATAAAAATGAAAGTACCATTCACATATGGGTACCAAAATCATAATATTTCTATTATAGGTCGAAAGGATGGTCACTAAAATTAAAAAAATCTAGTACATTTAGTGTAATTTTTCTTCAAAAATGACGAAAAAAATATCATTTGATGAATATTTAGATAAATTGTGGAATGATACCCTTTAGAAAAAATACCAAATGTAAAATAAATTGTATATGTTATTTACAATTTCATTTTAATGTTTTAGTTTAAAATGTTTTGAATGATGTTGGACCTGTGGATAAACATTTAGTATATTATAATTATATGATGATGGTTGTCATTCAAAATTCCTGAATTTCAAACATACTATTCAATGTCAAGTGGCTAAATTTACTCTCTCTATAGAAAATCATACATATATTATCACATCAAAACATATAAGACACTGAAACCATGGTCTATATTGGCTTAGTGTAAATGATGATTAATTTTGGATGTGGAATTGATGGTTAGAACACATATATGAGAGCATTAATGAAGGATCAAAATAATACACTTGATATACATCTAATAGAGTATAGGATTAGTTATATTAATAATTATAAGCCTTTTAAATGTGTTAATAAACACAATATTTTATATAAATATAATAATAATGTATAAAATATTTTAATATTACAATTGTTTCCCATTTATTTAGTCATTTAAATAGAAATTTGGATTATTGGAGTTAAATAATACAAAAATGTATTTGTGGGGACTTCACAAGATATAAATGATTGTATATTCTATTAAAAAAATAAGAATGCATTTTCTGTTTTTTATTCTCTTGTTGTAAATGAAAAGAACATAAATCTATCTATTATTAATAGTGACCATGGTGGAGGGGTTGAAATTTTTTATTTGGAATATCTTTTTGTAATAATATAATTAGAGGAATCAATTTAGCTGGAATATATCATTAGAAAAACTGGGTAGTTAATGGAAGAAATTGACTTATTCTGGATATAACTAGAACTATGATTGGTGAATACACAACTTTTAAAAATTTTAATGTCATTGATGTTACTACTTAATTAAATTTTATATATAGAGTTCTACTAAAATATTTTCATTATAATAATACTTATGTGTTATTGAGAGGAAGAAACCCAACTTATTTTTACATATATTGTTTTGGATGTCATACATTCTTCATCATTGGTAATGATAATTTATATAAATTTGATAAAAAATTGAATGATAATATTTTTCATTACAATTCTATAACATTTAAATAAAATAATTCATTAATAAAAAACAATAATTTTTAATGAGTTGATCGATGTTTTTTAATGAAACTGATTGGTATGCATTCATGTTTGTGCAATGCTTATCGTCAGAACATTTTTGTTTAAAAAATAAACCGATGTATGAAGTCTCTTAAAATATAATAAAAACTAATGAAATTATTTCCAAATTAATACACTTATAATAAGATGAACCAATTTTTGATGAATGTTTTAAAAATTCATCATAATCATTGGATAATAAGGATTTACACGAAAAATAATTTAATTAAAGATAAAGATCAACTAGTGAAAACATATAGTTACATAATATATGAATGTGAACAATGTGCATTATTATATAAAATTGATTTTAAAATAATGGGTGAGGAATTACGTGATATATATTTGATACAGGAAATTTATGAAAGGATCGGTAAATTTGAGATGAGGAATGGTTGGACCTTCGATGAATTACCTAATGATATTTCTATAAATAAATTTAATAAGGATTTATTTTTCAAAAAATAATTAATTTTAATTATTAAAATAAATTTTGTTTGAATTATTACAAACGTATATAAACAATAAGAATGAATTGATTATAAAGAATACCATTGTGTATAAGCTATACCTGATTCAATTCATATATTTATTTGATTGACATATATAAATTATAATCTTTTTTGTATCAATGTGAAATGTGATTATCATAATAAATATGTACAGTATGATGTTTATTTTGAGTTACCAATTTTTTTAATGTTTGATGACATAAAATCATGTTTTTAAACTCAAAAAGGAACATTATAGACCTACAAAATCATATATATACTAGTATGAAATACATTCAATTATTTACACAGAAACTAATTTTTTATAGAATATTTTGATCAAACACTTTTTTAACATTATTTTAAAATAAAAATAATTGTTATAATTATTTAATTAAAATATATGGATTAAAAATAAGAAATTACATTATTATTCCACTAAACAACTTACTAAATTTAATTTGGAAATGTGCATGATGGGTGAAACTAAATTTATATTTGGATTTAAAATTTCACCTAAATATGAAGGAAATTTTTTATATGAAAAAATGAAGATAATATGTTTTTTTAAAAGCATTTTTCCTAAAAACAATAATCGTTTAAGTAATCTTATCATAATAGCAAAATATATTGATCTTCAGAAATATAATATTCTAATTGATAAAAAAATTTATGGATGATTGGAAAATTATATATCACCATGCTAATCGACCTAAATTAATATTTTAGTATCTTTCAGTGAGATATTTCTAGAATAAATAAAATAATAAAATATATGATTTTTATGATTTTTATTTAATTATTTTAATGGAATGTTGATAGTTAGATTTTATTATTAATATGGATAAAATTCTAAATTAGATTTCATTTTTTAGAATTACTTTGGAAGGCACAAAATGGTTATAATGAATTTATCTAGGACTTTTCATCATACTAGAGTTAATTTAGATTCTTAACATTATATGAAATAACAATATGTAGAACATTTCACCAAGGAAGTTAATTATGAAGAATATAGAAGGCAATGTTTGAAGATATTTATTAATCTAAAAAGAAACAAATATTTTGGGATAATATTTAGTAAAAATATTTTTTTGGATAAAAAACTACAATAACATTATCTTTTAACCCAACACATCGCTCATGATATAAGATCATAGATATAAGACAAAATTTCTATAAATATCATACTACAAAAAAGATATATGATTTTAAGATATATTATAATTTTAAAACAACTAGGTTATATTTTTTAAAAATCTCTATAGAGAAGAATATTTGAATAATTAATTTTTTTATTTCTATGATAAATATAATGTAATAATCAATGAACTTTTAGATTAGATATCCTTATATGATAAAAAATTGTAACAAAATGGGTTATCTTTTTCATTACATTTTCGGTATTTATCTTTATCATACTAAACAAGCAAAAAACTAAAAATTTAGTTTTCTTATGAAACATCAAATGTTTTATCGGATGGTTACTTCTTTTAGGATTTAGTTGACAAAACCTATTCCACACAGTGATTTTTATGAAGGTAAGAATTTCATATAAACAAAAATAAATTATTTAGAATGTAAAATCCTAAAAACACACTATGGTATTACACTTATATAATTTATACATTATAATCTTTATAATTTTTCATTAGAAATTTATTTTTCAATCGAAATATTATTTTCCCTAAAAATGTAAAAACAATCTAGAAAAAATTACTAAATATTAGAGTAAAACACATGTAACATTACTAAAAAATGTCAATATCCTCCTAAATTAATAAAACATTGTTTTTCAATTTATTGGAAACCTAATTGTTACTCTCCATTCATAAAAAAATATGGATCTTCATAGTTTTATTCCTATGATAATTATATTTTATGTTAATTAAAACCAATAAAATTCTCGTGACCAGTTGGAATCTAGGTTTTCCTATTTTTTTTTCATATTTTTCCATTTAGAGTTCATTAAATTATTGAATATGTTTTTAATCCCATTGTTAAAAAGAAATGGATTTTTCATTTCGGTTGGTTTCAAAGGGATAATTCAAATTTGAAATTATACATTATCTATCATGAATGAGAATAAATTAATGATTCAAATTATTATTTTCATTTAAATAACCAAATAATAAAAACAACCTCTTATATTAATGTTTTTTATAATTAGGTATACTATTTAAAGTATGAAATATAAATTAATTTTGTAAAATATTTTTTTATTAATAATTAAAAATGTTCCTTAGTGGGTTAATATAACATTGAGATAAGAATATTATTTGGATAACTATACCAAAAAAAATAAATATTTTTTCTTTGTAATGATAAATATTAATGAAAAAAAGTTATACATATGAAAAATTGGAGATTTTACATAATATTTTACAAGGAAAAACAATTGTATCCTTTTTTATACAAAAAATTAATGTTGATAAGGACTCATTAATGGGTTTGGATAAAAATGTATTTGATATGTTATGTATTTTGTGGAACATCCATTTGATCATGTATATTATCAATTATATAAAATCCTAAAATAATGTAACCATGATGCTCATTGTTTTTTTTGTATCCAATTTTATAAAATAATTTTTTTTCTTGTTCCTGGATAACCATAATTTAATAAATGATGATATTTCTATTAGTGACATGGAGACTAATTTTTTTATGAATATATCATGATGAATTTTATTGTCCATTTTCCTTTAAGAGAAAATATTATACTAAGGTTAATAAAAGATCCATTCAATGAAGTTGTTGAGGCACTATATAATATATTTCGTGAAATTAGGAATGATGGTGAATCCCCACACAACTCTCTTAAAAATAAATGAAATATGATGATGGATATGTATAATGAAAACTTCTCTAATTTTATGAATATTTTTGAGAAGAGAGAGGGAGACCCATATATATTCAAGGATAATGAAGGGGAAAGGGGCTCAAAGGAGAATGTTTTTTTAATTTTAACGAAGATTAATGAAAGAAGTTTTAATATTTAAGAAAATAATAATTTAGAATTTATAAAAGGATTCCTAACGGATATAGTGAAAAAACGTGTTAAATAGGCAAGAAATAAATAAATATTTTTTATATTTCTTAATGTTAAAAAGTATATTTGATTCCATTTTTGGTTAATACATTTTATATTTCCCCTCCATCAATTAATCATACAAATATTTTAGTCATTACAACTTAGGTAATTCCACAATCTGTTGTTTAGGAAAAAGGTAAGAATGTTCTTGTTGATAATCATAGTTCTGATAATTTTGTTAAATTTTCATTGAAATTTAAAATGAAGTTACAATAATTAATTTCTCATCGAAAAGAACTATCTTGTGTAATAGGGACAAGAAATATCGTATTAAATTAAATAGGGTTCATTAATGATAAAAATAAAAAATTAGACATCCAAGTAGCTTTAGTTCTTAGATCCACTTATATAATGAATCGGCGGGAGGAAGAAGTTTCTCTTATAGTATCTAAATAAGAATCCACAAAATGTAAACTAATATACATATTTAATAAATCAAAAAATTACATTCTGATTACGAAGTGGATTTTTTAATGGTTTATAATAAAATAATATTAAAAGTGAAGAAACAAATCAATTTAGAGTTATAAATTCTACCATACCAAACACTCAATGTGAATCCATTAACAATTTTCTAATAATAATATCTCAACTTTATGAGAGGAAAATTAAATTCTTCCTTAAATTACGCCAATGGATAGATATGATTATGTAAATCACTTTAGATATCTATACATAATGAATGAAAATTTATGGGAAATTCAGAATTATAGATGGCTTACGGTCATTAAAAAATAAATAAAAAATACACTGAATAAAAATGAAGCTATGTTTAATGACCATATAAGTTAATATTTAGTATATTTTAGAGAGATAAAAAGTATCATTAGGTGGATGATTCATTCAAAATTGGATGTCATGTTTTTCTAAGAAAAATTCACTTGAATTAGGTGTGAAACTAAAATTTTGTAAATATATAAAGACATTAATATCTATAAAAACAAAATAATATATATTATTTTTCGATTCAATATATATTTTTTGAAAATAATTTTTAACATTAAAAAGTATGATTAAAAATGATTTGTAATACTTATAAAATATTAGTATTTAATGTGACATTTATCAACTAGCCAAAAATTTTATGGAAATGATTAGTATTTAAGAAATTATTAGGCACACACACACACACATTTATATATATATAAAGGTCCTATAAAATCAGTATGTAAAAATTTATTAATAACAAATAATAATTAAAATTTTACAAATTACTTTTTTTTCATGAAAATTTTTTCCATCAAAATGGAAATTATTAGTTTATTGAGAGAATGTTATAATAAATTTAAAGAAATATAAAAAAATTATTTATTAAAAATAATATCATTTTTCAATTCATCATATCAAAATTATCATTAGGTGAGTTTTTTTATATGTATAAATTTAATTTATTTTTATTGAATATTTGTAAATAATAACTTTTACTAAGAACATTGTTTTCTAACATTTAAAAAGTACATTTTTAATTGGTTAAAAATAAAAATTGTGATCTTATATTGATAATATTTAAAATAAATATATTAGAATAAATGTTTTTATTTGATTTTTGATGAAGACATTTTTGTATTAAAAAATAATTTTACGTGAAAAAAATATCATTGTGTTTTTAATTGTTGTTAAAAATTAATTTCTGTAAATAATTAAAATAATATCATGATAAATAAAATCTTCAATTAGATTTAGGAGGTCCATATTTTTCAAATAGTTCACAGTAAATTTTTTATCACACATATAGTAACAATAGTTATAGTTTTACATATTTAATAATAAAATATAATAATTAGGGTTATAAATAATGCGATAATAATTTTTATTTATTAAAATAAAATTAAATGATTTCATTTGATGTGTTTATTTTATACATAATTATAACTTCTTTAAAACATGTATTTTCATCCTGTTATATTTTTATTTTAAAATTTATAATATTTAACTAAAAGATAACGTCTAAAATGTCACCATATTCGGTTTAATAACAATAATATATTTTGGTATGGATAAGAGATACATATGTTTCGTTGTTAATAGTTATTTTAAATATTTGTGGTTTTTTAATCATATGAATTTTTAAATTGTTTTAGTGGTGAATAATTATCTAAAAATCTCACATATCAATGATACAATTATAAGGACCCAGCCTTAAACCTTACTTAATCTTGAGTTATTACAAGATTACACATTGAGGATCTTTTCAGGTTTAGAGTTTTAGAGAATTAGATCATGAAACTTGCATTACATTCCACATTTAAACAAAGTGGTTACATAAAAGAAAATATTCATTCTTCCCATCAACAGAAACATATTGAAAATAAAACATGGATTCTTTCTTGACACATCCTTGACACTATCACCACATCATGTACCTTTCCCTTGACATGTGAAAAACATTTCAAAAACTTGGGATGACCATAAAAATATCAGTAAGGGTTACAAAAAATATGGAAAGGAAACATGAGTTCATATATACATGAGAATGAAATCATACTTTACCCATAAAACATAGGCACTTTAACATACCTCATCAAACCATGAATAAATCATAGAAAACATAAGACATAAAGGTAACCTGAGGCATTCATAACATTCTTACGTAGGGAGTAACCCTCTTGGTTACGTTTGGAATACCCATCACAGTATATTCCCTAAAATCTCTTCAGAGAAACCTTAACGTTTCACTCCTTTACGTTACCCAATGCATTGGAGAGCTATAACTGGCTCACCCGCCCTTAGTTTATCACGGAACCACCCGTCTTCATAATAATGCCCAAATACCATAACATAATCATATCACATAAAACGTGCATAAAAGAAAACATAACATTTCCACATTTCAATCACGAGATATCAATACAACACATTGATATAACAAAAACATTATGAAAACCATTTTCAATACCAAAATAAAACATGGTATTTACTTTTCTTTTAAAAAAAGAAGATATGGCTTGTAGAGGAAGCCGAAACTCAAATAACGGTTACGACGGCGGAGAAGTCGTTGTCGCCGCATACGTATGACAAAAACATTCCCTTTTGTCGTTTAGTAAACGCTTCGTATAAAAAAGATTCCTTTTGAATAAACGTAAAAGTCAAAGGGGTTTATACACCGTATAAAAGAAAGTTGTGTATAAAATAAAATATGCCTCAACGAAAGGAGATTGAGACGAGGTCCCATACCACCTTGAAGCTTTTAACATTTTAAACCATTAATATCCATATAAATAAATCCTTAAAACCATTTTGAAATCATGGATATTAATAAGAACAAATAATTAAAACATTTAAAACGATATTTTGGTTAAAGGGGTTTTACCAAAATTAGAGACACTTGAATACAATAATCGAGGAATAATATTTAGTCAGAACTTTATAATATCATGAGAATAAAAGGATTCATGATATAATACTCCAAAGGACAGTATATACACCATATAAGAGTGAATTGGTGCATAACAACAATGAACCCTCAATAGAAATGTCAAATGTGATCAAATCCCTTATAAAGAAGGTATCCTTAAATTAAGGACAAATAAATCTCAAAAATATGTGTGAAAAATATATATACACCCAATATAAGTGGATATTAAGTGTAAAACAATAAAAGGTCAATCACACATATTCAATGGATGACATATTCAATGACTACAAGTTGAACCCAAAAAAATTGAAATTGGGTTAAAAAGTTCCCTTGACAGCCTAACGACATCACATCAAAATGAGTTGATGAGAGATAAAAAGTGTATCTCATCACTTGGACATAAAATTTACATCAATAAGGATATATGAGAACAAATCCCAACATAACAATACGTAAATTAAAAGACCGAACAAAAGAAGTCTTTTAAAAAAGGGGAGGGTGAAAGGTTCCCTTACCGACTTGGGTATCTTTCAAAACATACACCCCATGAAAGAAGAACAATAGATCATTGATGTAAATACTCATAAAAGAAATTATATTACACAAAGAGTAGAATAATGGGTAGTACATACACCACTCAATGGAATTTGTGGCAAATGTAGCATAAATCTCACGGGAATAAAAGTGAGATGAAAAATCCCTTACGAAAACACGGCAGCCTAACGACGCCACATAAAACATCCGAATATGGATTGATGAGATCAAATAGAGTATCCCATCATATTACAATATAATTTACAGCAAGTGGAATATAAATGAAAATCCCCCAACATTTCAAGTAGGAGTTTAAAAGAAGTGACATAAAGGAGAGTACTTAAAAAGAAAGAGAGAGGTTAGATCTCTTACGAAAGTTCGGCAGCCTAACGGCGCCACTCAAAACTTCCAAAATGGATTGATGAGATAGAATATGGTATCTCATCACATAAACATAAAAATTACAGTAAATGTAATATAAAAGAACATCCCAATCATAAGAAAGATGAGCTTAAAATAAATGACATAAAGAGTGTACTTAAAAAGAAAGAGAGTTGTAGGATCCCTTACCTCGGGTCCGACTTGACTCGATCGTTCTTTAATCTCCTGAATAATAAACTTGAGTTAATTTATAATTCCTTAAGAACCTTTTTCAAGTTCATTATTACTTTTATACCACTTATTACAATGTCATAAACATTATGTAATCATTTAAGTTAATAATATTTGTTTTGCCGATATTTGGTTCTTAAGTCGAAAGTGGACTTCTTACAATTACATGTTGTTCGTGTGGCCAAATTTTTATTATATACAGAATTTTATACATTATGTAGATATCATATATTTCATATATATCCAGTACATCCATGCATTTATAACATTACATAATCATTTAGAGGTAAGAAATGAAATGCACCGTTCATGGAGACGGTAAGCCGTACGTACGCATGAACGCTACTTTCATTTCTATTTCATATTTTGTAGAATGGAATAATAATGATATAAAGGTATATTATAATTCCAGTATAATATCATATATAATATCATATTTCCATCCTTTATAAATCCCACATATGGTATTTAACGAATCAAATCACTTGAGGGGGTGGTAGTCCGCAATTCCTTAAATGAAGATATCGCGTATACCCATAATGGAATCCATAATGGTAAGACAAAAATGAAAAATACAGAAGCATAAATAAAACATAAACATATTATATATCATATATAAAAATAGTGACATCATAATGGCCACCTTTTAAGGTCTTAAATGAGTATTGAACAATCATCGTTTCGGGAGGCATAATTTCACCATCCACAGAAACCGTATGTTCTTTAACCATTTGATGTAGTTGTGTGAGAGTGTAGCTCGAATAAATCTTATAACAACATCCTAGTATATTGAAGATACTGGTGTTGTCACAAAAGAAGTAAATAAAAAGAGTTTAGGGTGTTGGAGAAGCAAAATAAAACAAATGAACATGAGAGAATGAATTACCTTTAAAAGTGTAACTCCTTTTGATTTGAGCCTAAAGGATTCCTTTGAAAGGATTCTGCCCAAAGGGAATCATTTAGGATGAGGAGAGGTATGTGGAGAGAGTAAATGGGCAGGGGTTGGCCGAGCCAAAGGCTTGGGGAGTGTGTTAAATGAGGTAGAGGTGGGGGCCTTTTATAAGAGGAGAGGAGGGGTACTTTTGGAAAGTAAAGAAATATTACTTTATTTGAAAATGTGTTTCGGTTTAAAAAGGTCCCACATTGATATAATTCGTGTATAAGGTGATAAGGCTTCTAAATCCACTCATCCAATAAGATTTTGACATGTGTAGTTCATAGATTTTACATTATCTTTCCATTTTATTTAAATCGTCAAATAATGATGTCATCGCTGCATCATTATTATGTCATAAATAATTTAATTTATTTAATGTCTAAAAATTATAAAACAAATACTATGATGTAGGAAATATTTTTAGCGTTCCTATGAATATTTATAATCAAAAGTATGACTTGTATAACCCCACTTAAATATTGTTTTAGTAAAACATATCATGTTTGTATCAATTTTACTTTTACATTAAATAAAATGTTATTTATGTCATTTCCCAACCAAAGTGTCTCCATGGGGTCCCCAAGTTGGCCCATGGCTTTTCCTGGTCTCCCATGATACAACCAATAGGTGTAGGACAAGTTTCATGGTGTTTTCACATTCTTATAATATCATTTTTACCTTAAACTACACTAATTACCTCTAATCGCGATTAAAAACTTAATAAGTTACTATTCACCAAAAAATTATTTTAATCTCATTGAACCAAATTTTACTTCTTAATGACAACCATGTATGTCGGATTTTTTAAAATCAAAACACAATGATGGAAAGGTTTCATTTAAACGGAAAATCTGTTTTTATAAGTACCACTTAGTGGTTTCACTATTCATCAAAAATTGAAGTTTTTCAGAAAAATCCCAAAAATTCACCCTGAGCTATATTTGATATTACGAATTCAAAAATGAAGTCCGTTTTACAAAATTCATAACATATTAGTCACATTAATTAATTTAATAATTACTTCCCGCTCTCAGAGCAAATAGCGTGTTTTTATAAAACAATAAGTATCAAAAGATTGACACTAGTTTAAGTCTGATTTCAAAGTGAAATTAATTCCAAAGACCACTATTGGATTTAATGGTAAAAATATTTTCTAATTTCACTTTAAAACCAATTCAAAATATAATCTAATCATATAAATAAATTAGATTAAAAAGAGGTTTTGAATTAAAATACAACATTTTACACTATTCATTAAAAAATGAACTTTATCGGAAAAATACCAAAAAATTACACAAAGTAAAATTTGATGTCCCGATTATTAATAAGAGTTTTATTTGGTCCAAAAGAATGTTTAAGAGTGAACAAAACTATATTTAATAACAGTTCTTCATTAAAAGGTGATAAGTGAACCTTTAGTGAAAACTAGGGCATATACGCCTAAAATTGAATTCTTTCCGTATTTTAAGCCTTTATCTTTTATTGTATAAATGTAAAAATATTTAAAAACATATATAAGCATATATTAGTTATTTCTATCCATTCCTGCCATTACAATGGCTACATGTTAACTACCATTTAAAATAATATTATTTTATTATTAGAGTGCAACGTAAGATTCCCAAGAAACACGTTGTTGCGTGTTGGGTACGCCATCGAGCATAGCGTCCCCTTTAAAGTCATATTAATATTTTATTTACAAATATGGATAAATATGAAAATTTCATATTCCTTATTTACCTGGGGTGTTACATCCTTCCCCCCTTTTGGGAATTGTGTCCTCACAATTTTAAAATTGCGCTTGGAAACATCCTTGAACGTCCCAAATCGGAACAAGAGTCGGTAAAACAATCACTTTAAAATAAAGAAAGATAAGCACAGAGGTCACCCGAGTTAACCCATACTAGGATTCCAAGTATGAAAATATGGACATGGAGGAGAAAACATAGGGTCATGTTCTGATGGAGAGTGATAGAAAACATGTTTAGGAGAAAGTTAACAATAAGAAAATCACAAACTTGTGATGGGTTAAACGGTGTTGGGTTCCCCAGTAGGAAAAGTTAATAGACAAAATTTTTGTATTAAGTTACTTTTTATTGAGGAATTTATTCATAAGGAAGCATAATCACTTATCATGTTGACTTTCAACTTTTACTAGATTCCTTAGTCAAACTCATATTTTTTCCAAAAGACGAGTATTTAGGTAGACTTTTTCTCATTAAGAGTACTATAATCAACTTAAAGAGAATCACCTAATCCCCAAAAGAGAACTATATAAATCCCATATATTTAGGCTTTAACCAAAACCAAAACCAAAACCAAAAAGGTTAGTACAAGATCAGATAATCCAGAAAAGGATAACCCCTTATAAAAAGAAAAATCTATTCTTAATCTCCAAAATTTGTCCAACAAAACCCAAAGTTCAACGAGGACCATCCGATAAACAATTTGTCCATAAAATTCTTCAAAGTAAACTAATATAAGATTGAAACCCAAATATTTGAAGGATTTAGTCACATAGTCTTCCAAGTTAAATCGTAACATTTATCTCCAAACAACATCAGTTGCTCCTAAAGTCTCACATTGAAAAGTAATTATCCTAATCACATATCCTCCAAAATCAACATACTCTTAATTCATAAAATCATATAACTAAAAAGAATCAGTCAAACTAACCAGGGACTTCACGTAGTCCAGTGGTAGGCGATAAATACCAGTCGCACTTTGGTTGTGGGTTTGATTCCCGCAGCATTGTCCGACGCGACGAGTTGTCACACGGTCTGTGTGTTGTCCTTTTCCCAAAACTATATAATTCTCAAATCATTACCAAAAAAGGGATAAAATCATCAAAAATAACCATAACATAATTTAACCTCAATTTTATCTCATGCCTTTCACTTCAATCATAACATATGGTAACCCATAATTACCTCAAAAGTAAGGATCATATAAACCAAAATGGTTCTTTATAACTATGTCCACAAAAGAAAAGATAACTATTACTTGAATAAAATTTTCCTATATTAAACATCAGGGTTACACATAATATAAAAAGTCTTCTAATGTAACCCCATCATCAAAAGAGACTTAATACTCTTAAGAATTTCACCCTAACTCTTGAAGCCCTTATATATTGACATCTTACTCATTCAACATTCTTCATGATCCATTATCCATTCCTTTCCATCTTATTCCGAAATACCTCTTTCCTACAAACAAAATCACGAATCATATCCTAAGATTCCAAAATAAGAAAACAATAGTCATGAAATAGTACATACCTTTGATTGGTCATTGTCAGTTTCTTCATCCTCAATCGGAATGGCATTTGGTATTGGTAAACGAATATTGGTACGCTCTTGGTGAACCCATTCACGAAACTTCTTCATAGGACATGTGTTTTCATTATGACCATGCACACCACATTTAAAAAATTCAATTGATCCCTCAGAAAGAACTTCTTTCCCTTTCCTCGAGTCAACTGGATGCTTCCTTTTTCCATGGCAGGTTCTTGCTTATGACCTTCATTTCCACATCTATAGCATATTTCTATCCCTTTGAAACATTTTCCTAGGTGTTTCTTTCCACATCTTTGACACATAGGATTTTTAACACACTTACCTTTATGATTATTACCTGTACTTCCATAGGGATTTGTTTCTTGCATATATGATGCCTTAGAGAAATCTCCAAGGTTTAGGTGGTCAATCATGACTCCAGATAGTTGGTTGAGGATAATCAAAAGAGTTCTCATTGCAGCTGCCATATCATTCAGTTGCTTGCTCAAAAAACTGTCACAGTTTCCTTCACATCCACTATTACTTTGGTGCCTGCTAGATCCAGCCATTTACTAAAACCAAAAGGTCAGTGTGAGTATATCAACAAAACCATCATGTACTAATGAGTAATATAGACAATAAGATATACTTACTCATTCACTTTATCTAAAACGAATACTCTTTCTGAAATCCTAACCATTATGGTATTTGTCAATTATGCTTAAATAATACCCTAACCTCTAAAGTTATCTAAACCGACCTTTGATACCAACTATAAGGCCCCAGCCTTAAACCTTACTTAATCTTGAGTTATTACATGATTACACATTGAGGATCTTTTCAGGTTTAGAGTTTTAGAGAATTATATCATGAAACTTGCATTACATTCCACATTTAAACAAAGTGGTTACATAAAAGAAAATATTCATTCTTCCCATGAACGGAAACATATTGAAAATAAAACATGGATTCTTTCTTGACACATCCTTGACACTATCACCACATCATGTACCTTTCCCTTGACCTGTGAAAAACATTTCAAAAACTTGGGATGAGCATAAAAAGCTCAGTAAGGGTTACAAAAAATATGGAAAGGAAACATGAGTTCATATATACATGAGAATGAAATCATACTTTACCCATAAAACATAGGCACTTTAACATACCTCATCAAACCATGAATAAATCATAGAAAACATAAGACATAAAGGTAACTTGAGGCATTCATAACATTCTTACGTAGGGAGTAACCCTATTGGTTACGTTTGGAATACCCATCACAGTATATTCCCTAAAATCTCTTCGGAGAAACCTTAATGTTTCACTCCTTCGCGTTACCCAATGCATTGGAGAGCTATAACGGGCTCACCTGCCCTTAGTTTATCGCGGAACCACCCGTCTTCATAATAATTCCCAAGAACCATAACATAATTATATCACATAAAACATGCATATAGGAAACATAACATTTCCACATTTCAATCACGAGATATCAATACAACACATTGATATAACAAAAAAATTATGAAAACCATTTTCAATACCAAAATAAAACATGGTATTTACTTTTCTTTTAAAAAAAGAAGGTATGGCTTGTAGAGGAAGCCGAAACTCAAATAACGGTTACGACGGCGTAGAATTCGTTGTCGCCGCATACGTACGACAAAAACATTCCCTTTTGTCGTTTAGTAAACGCTTCGTATAAAAAAGATTTCTTTTGAATAAACGTAAAAGTCAAAGGGGTTTATACACCGTATAAAAGAAAGTTGTGTATAAAATAAAATATGCCTCAATGAAAGGAGATTGAGACGAGGTCCCATACCACCTTTAAGCTTATAACATTTTAAACCATTAATATCCATATAAATAAATCCTTAAAACCATTTTGAAAACATGGATATTAATAAGAAAAAAATAATTAAAACATTTAAAACGATATTTTGGTTAAAGGGGTTTTACCAAAATTAGAGACACTTGAATACAATAATAGAGGAATAACATTTAGTCAGAACTTTATAATATCATGAGAATAAAAGGATTCATGATATAATACTCCAAAGGACAGTATATACACCATATAAGAGTGAATTGGTGCATAACAACAATGAACCCTCAATAGAAATGTCAAATGTGATGAAATCCCTTATAAAGAAGGTATCCTTAAAATAAGGACAAATAAATCTCAAAAATATGTGTGACAAATATATATACACCCAATATAAGTGGATATTAAGTGTAAAACAATAAAATTTCAATCACACATATTCAATGGATGACCTATTCAATGACTACAAGTTGAACCCAAAAAAATCGAAATTGGGTTAAAAAGTTCCCTTGACAGCCTAACGGCATCACATCAAAATGAGTTGATGAGAGATAAAAAGTGTATCTCATCACTTGGACATAAAATTTACATCAATAAGGATATATGAGAACAAATCCCAACATAACAATACGTAAATTAAAAGACCGAACAAAAGAAGTCTTTTAAAAAAGGGGAGGGTGAAAGGTTCCCTTACCGACTTGGGTATCTTTCAAAACATACACCCCATGAAAGAAGAACAATAGATCATTGATGTAAATACTCATAAACGAAATTATATTACACAAAGAGTAGAATAATGGGTAGTACATACACCACTCAATGGAATTTGTGGCAAATGTAGCATAAATCTCACGGGAATAAAAGTGAGATGAAAAATCCCTTACGAAAACACGGCAGCCTAACGGCGCCACATAAAACTTCCGAATATGGATTGATGAGATCAAATAGAGTATCCCATCATATTACAATATAATTTACAGCAAGTGGAATATAAATTAAAATCCCCCAACATTGCAAGGAGGAGTTTAAAAGAAGTGACATAAAGGAGAGTACTTAAAAAGAAAGAGAGAGGTTATATCTCTTACGAAAGTTCGGCAGCCTAACGGCGCCACTCAAAACTTCCAAAATGGATTTATGAGAGAGAATAGGGTCTATAATCACATGAACATAAAAATTACAGTAAATTTAATATAAAAGAACATCCCAATCATAAGAAAGATGAGCTTAAAATAAATGACATTAAGAGTGTACTTAAAACGAAAGGGAGTTGTAGGATCCCTTACCTCGGGTCCGACTTGACTCGATCGTTCTTTAATATCCTGAATAATAAACTTGAGTTAATTTTTAATTTCTTAAGAACCTTTTTCAAGTTCATTATTACTTTTATACCACTTATTACCATGTCATAAACATTATGTAATCATTTAAGTTAATAATATTTGTTTTGCCGATATTTGGTTCTTAAGTCGAAAGTGGACTTCTTACAATTACATGTTGTTCGTGTGGCCAAATTTTTATTATATACAGAATTGTATAAATTATGTAGATATCATATATGTCATATATATCCAGTACATGCATTCATTTATAACATTACATAATCATTTATAGGTAAGAAATGAAATGCACCGTTCATGGAGACGGTAAGCCGTACGTACGCATGAACGCTACTTTCATTTCTATTTCGTATTTTGTAGAATGGAATAATAATGATATAAAGGTATATTATAATTCCAGTATAATATCATATATAATATCATATTTCCATCCTTTATAAATCCCACATATGGTATTTAACGAATCAAATCACTTGAGGGGGCGGTAGTCCGCACTTCCTTAAATGAAGATATCGCGTATACCCATAATGGAAGCCATAAAGGTAAGACAAAAATGAAAAATACAGAAGAATAAATAAAACATAAACATATTATATATCATATATAAAAATAGTTACATCATAATGGCCACCTTTGAAGGTGTTAAATGAGTATTGAACAATCATCGTTTCGGGAGGCAGAATTTCACCATCCACGGAAACCGTATGTTCTTTAACCATTTGATGTAGTTGTGTGAGAGTGTAGCTCGAATAAATCTTATAACAACATCCTAGTATATTGAAGATACTGGTGTTTTTACAAAAGAAGTAAATAAAAAGAGTTTAGGGGGTTGGAGAAGCAAAATAAAACAAATGAACATGAGAGAATGAATTACCTTTAAAAGTGTAACTCCTTTTGATTTGTGCCTAAAGGCTTCCTTTGAAAGGATTCTGCCCAAATGGAATCCTCTAGGATGAGGATAGGGATGTGGAGAGAGTAAATGGGCAGGGGTTGTCCGAGGCAAAGGCTTGAGGAGTGTGTTAAATGAGGTAGATGTGGGGGCCTTTTATAAGAGGAGAGGAGGGGTACTTTTGGAAAGTAAAGAAATATTACTTTATTTGAAGATGTGTTTCGGTTTCAAAAGGTCCCACATTGATATAATTCGTGTATAAGGTGATAAGGCTTCTAAATACACTCATCCAATAAGTTTTTGACATGTTTAGTTCATAGAGTTTACATTATCTTTCCATTTTATTTAAATAGTCAAATAATGATGTCATCGCTACATCGTTATTATGTCATAAATAATTTAATTTATTTAATGTCTAAAAATTATAAAAAAAGACTATGATGTAGGAAATCGTTTTATCTTTCCAATGAATATTTATAATAAAAAAGATGACTTGTATAACCCCACTTAAAAATTGTTTTAGTAAAACATATCATGTTTGTGTCAATTTTACTTTTACATTAAATAAAATGTTATTTATGTCATTTCCCAACCAAAGTGTCTCCATGGGGTACCCAAGTTGGCCCATGGCTTGTCTTGGTCGGCCATGATACAACCAATAGGTGTAGGACAAGTGTCATGGTGTTTTCACATTCTCATAATATCATTTTTACCTTAAACTACACTAATTACCTCTAATCGCGATTAAAAACTTAATAAGTTACTATTCACCAAAATATTATTTTAATCTCATTGAACCACATTTTACTTCTTAATGACAACCATGTATGTCGGATTTTTGAAAATCAAAACACAATGATGGCAAAATTTCATTTAAACGGAAAATCAGTTTTTATAAGTACCACTTAATGGTTTCACTATTCATCAAAAATTGAAGTTTTTCAGAAAAATCCCAAAAATTCACCCTGAGCTATATTTGATATTCCGAATTCAAAAATGAAGTCCGTTTTACAAAATTCAGAACATATTAGTCACATTAATTAATTTAATAATTAATTCCCGCTCTTAGAGCAAATAGCGTGTTTTTATAAAACAATAAGTATCAAAAGATTGACACTAGTTTAAGTCTGATTTCAAAGTTAAATTAATTCCAACGACCACTATTGGATTTAATGGTAAAAATATTTTCTAATTTCAATTTAAAACCAATTAAAAATATAATCTAATCATATAAATAAATTAGATTAAAAAGAGGTTTTGAATTAAAATACAACATTTTACACTATTCATTAAAAAATGAACTTTATCGGAAAAATACCAAAAAATTACACAAAGTAAAATTTGATGTCCCGATTATTAATAAGAGTTTTATTTGGTACAAAAGAATGTTTAAGAGTGAACAAAACTATATTTAATGACATTTCTCCATTAAAAGGTGATAAGTGAACCTTTATTGAAAACTAGGGCATATACGCCTAAAATTGAATTCTTTCCATATTTTAAGCCTTTATCTTTTATTGTATAAATGTAAAAATATTTAAGAACATATATAATCATATTTTAGTTATTTCTATCCATTCCCGCCATTAAAATGGCTACATGTTAACTATTATTTAAAATAATATTATTTTATTATTAGAGTGCAACGTAAGATTTCCAAGAAACACGTTGTTGCGTGTTGGGTAAGCCATCTAGCATAGCGTCCCCTTTAAAGTCATATTAATATTTTATTTACAAATATGGATAAATATGAAAATTTCATATTCCTTATTTACCTGGGGTGTTACAACAATTCTTATTAATGTAGTGGAAAAATTATGTAAAATATTTTTAACAATATTAATGTAATTTTATTTTAATATTTAATATTATTTTGGAAAATTTATTGATAAATATTGTATCACCAAAATACCTTCTTCCATGAAATTCCATTTTATTTAAAAATTATACTTTTTAAATGGGTTCATCATTAATCTCTTTGGTTTATCGTATTTTGCTGGGGAAAATTAAAAAATGTTCAAGGTTATATTTTTCTTTGAATTTATGGAGTGTAGGTATATATGTTTAATTCATTAATTGGTTTCTTCTTGAGTTCAATCATTGCACGAGGTGATTTGAGGTTCTCTGCTAGAAACATTCATCTTAATAGAATTTAGGAAAAAATAACCTTTGTAATGATATTACATGCCATGCAATGGTTGAAGGGAACATTGAATGAACATAGTAAATTTTGTTAAAGGATTAAAAACCATCTAATGGATATAAATACTTTAATGTTTAATGTTATATTTTATACAAAAATTAGATGATTTTCTAGAGAATATTGACCATGTGGATTCCACAATGTGTTGAGGGGTCTCATGAAATGTAATGTGATTAAACATAAAGTAATCACCATGAGTTGGGATTTTATGGTGTTGCATGATATATTTTTATTTCTATTTTCAACGTACATCTTCCCTTCCAATGAATAAGTAATCATCATTTATTTTTGGAGCCTCCTCCACTTTTGGATGGATTCTTTTAGTATTTTATCATCAGGGTCGTGTATGGTATCTCTCCCAGTGAGTAATCCAATAAACTGTTTCTTTTCCATTAATCATGGTAGATCCATTAAATTGTGTTACCTGATATATAAATATGTAATAATGAATTTTCATTGATTCTTTATAGATTTCTCAGGTAATATATTCTAGGGAATGATCATTTATATGTTGTGTTGTGGTAGGTGTGGGTTATTTGAGGTATGAGTGATCTATCCTCAATGCGAATCCATATTTCTGAATTGAAAATTTATAAGATGTGTAGATATTTTCTAGAGAATCTATTATTATTAATTTTTATTTCAATTGGTGAAACCTACTATAGGTGTGTGCGACCTGAGTTTTAACATAGGTGTTTATGTCACTAACCTCTATTGAAAAACTACATTGATCGAGCATTAATAAAAAAAATTATTAAATAATTGCAATTTTAACTTATTATATTTTTTTGTGAAAAAATAAATTTTATATAATATCATGGTTTCACATGGTTTTGATATTGTAATATGGTTTTCCAATGTTTTTTAATTTTTTTTATGAAATTGTTTTCACAGAATTATATGATGAATTCTTTGGTTCAATTATTCGAAAAATAATGCAATTAAGAAGCCTTAAGAAAATAGGTAAAAGTTCTTGTAATACACCTCATCCAATACCAAGGGGTTATCATATGGTTTGTACCTCTAATCAAAAGCTCTATTTTTAATGGAAATTGTTAGACTTGTTGGGGATACATTTGATGGGGGTTCGACTTCTCTAATAAATTTGATTCATATTTTAGGATGATTAATGCATGAATGATAGTTTCTGTTTTGGTATGAGGGTTTTATCTATCCTGAACTAGTGTTATACTTAGTGTGTTGTTATATATGATTAGATTTGGTCAATTAATCTATTTTTGTTTCGTACTGATTTGGTTTTACTACCATTGTTATAATATAAAGTATGATATATAATTTGGTTTGATATGATTTATCTATCTTTAAATATGCATATGTTATTATTTGAAGATGATTTACTATTATTATTTGGAAATGCTGAATAAAAAAGAAATTAATTTTATAATTAACTTAATTTAAAACATCTAAACATTTTTCTATTCCTTGTTTTATTCAATGCTTTGAATTATTGGATTATTATACAAAGAATTTCCATAGAACACCTGGGAGGGACCCTACATTGATTTTTTTCACACACCCTACACATCACTCCATTGGTAAATATATATTGTTATTTTTATCACTAATGAGAATTTCATGGTACCATTGTGAGGTGGTGAGGCTATCTATTGTTTAGTTTTCAGATGATATACATTGGATGAGTGGAGTTTTCCCATGCTATAAAATGTATACTATTTGATAATTTGTTTTTTTCATCCTTTGTATTTAGTCTTGAAATGGTATATTATTGTTCCACCATTTATATTCTATCATATCTATTATATAATATATATTATAGGAAATAGAATCTGAATTTATTTTTTTATTTTAATCTATTTGTTTATATATACATAATTTATTTCAATTTGTATTTTGAAAAATCATCCCCTCTATATATTGTTAATGTACAAGTGCTTGTTTTGAGACCCTAGGGATCAAGAATTCCTTACGGGTATGTTGAAATATTGGTAAGGTACTAGTTTGAGGATGTATAATGGTCGATTTAATTATAGTTCGGTATTAGATTAAGTCTATCATCAATAATATATATCATGAGTGGTTTGGTAGATTGAATATAATATTTTTCATAATGTAGAGGTTTGCAGTAGTTAGTTCATGAAAATATATAGTCAAAGTGAGACTTATGTTACTATGGTACAATGAGATGTGCATCTCCAATTTTGAGTTATTTTTATTAACATTATTTTTTTCTAATGGTTTTATGGTTTGAGAAGATATTAATATTTTGTATGATAGTTTCATCAATTATATTATCCAGTAGTTTTCCTTTGATATTTATATGCATGTTCTCAGGAGGGTGTAATTGATTAACCGCAATGGAATCCTCTAATATAGAAGAATTTTTCTAGGTCTATCACTTGGGTTATTATTCCTATCAACCAAAAAGTACCACATCTTCATAATAAAATCAATCATGTATAGATGGACGTTTTAAGAGATAGAGATCGATCATGGGGTCTCTTCAATGAGAAGCCACCATCCATTAATGGTTTTAATTATCATAAATTGGCATATGATTGGCTTGATAAGATTTATCATATTTTTAATTTCTTGGATACATATGAGAGTATCGTGATGATGGTTTTGGGGTTTATAATTAAGGTTAATTTCATGTTATGGAGGGATTATATGGTATAAGAATAAAGAAATGTGATTTTGGAATTGAAGGCTTTCAATAATCTATTTTAATAAAAGAATTTTCTAGATTTTGTGATCAATGTAAAGTCTCTGTATTTTTTGTCTTTATGGAATGGAGAGTTTTGGGTTTGACATACACTAATTTTTTTCTATAATTATTCATTTTTCACTAGGGGATTTAATGAATGAGGTGCATAGATTTCAAAAGTAACCATAAATTTTTAGACAAGATATTAGTTGATTTGTATTTATGATAAATCATTTGGGCTATGAAGAGGCAGTGGATGATGATATTATATAATATCTGAAAATTACATTAAAGGTTATATATTCTTCCCATTTATTTAAAAATAGTGTATTCTTCAGTGGTGAACTAGTTAATTTGAAGAATTTGAAATATAAATATAATAGTGGTGGAGGTTTTTTCTGCATCAATCCCATTTAACACATTTTGTTGATTCTAGTGGGTTTTCTTTGTCTTATTTTTAGTGTGAAATGTTTGGACACACTCAATGTTATTAACCTTCACATTTAACTATTTATAAATTTTTTGGTGTTATTTTCATATTCATCCTTTTATTTAGGATATATCTTCCCCTCGATAAGGCTTGGGATCATTTTGTCCATGGATACTATAGAATATCAAATGAATGAAAGAAAAAATATCTCCAACCATATGCCTCAACATGTAAGAACCATTTCACGTTAGATAATTTTATAGAAGTGGTTGATGCTATTCCAATGATAGTGAGAGGTACTATATTTATTTCATCATCCATAAGGATTTGTTTTTTAATACTTGTTCTTCTAACAATAATATATCCGTCCAATTTTTTGGTATGATTATACTATCAACAGAGCTAATTTATAATTTATGTGGATAGATACCCCTATTTGGAAGAGGAATGGGAAGTTCTTTTAGTGTCCTTATTTGATATTGATAACTGACCTAATTTTAGTCTAGGATTTTTTTGATGATATTTATTTTTGTGACTTGATCATCTACATCGAATTGTTAATTTATCATCATGCTTAGTTTCTCAATAATCATTGGAGTGTCTCATTAATGGTGTCTGATGGGTGCTTATTAGTGTTTTAGTTATATTAAAATATGACGTATTGATATGAATGAAATTCCTTTCCAAGGATCGAATTTTTATTGTCTTTTGTAGTAGATGATACCAATTATGTTTCTATTATTTTTGATATTCTATATCTTATTTCTATGGTGTTAAAAAATTATCATAGACAATTTCTAAATAATTCTTCCAAAAATATAAATAAATATTATGGTTGTCCTCATTTCATGTATGCAACCTTTTTGATACCTTTATATCATAAGGTAAAAGTTGAGAAGAATGAGCTTAATATTCATTTATATAATCTTATGAAGAAGGGTTTGTATCACCATTGTGTTTCTTAGTTTCCACCCATAGTTCTATTTTCCATGTATGAAGATGGTTTACAACAATTATGTGGGTAAAATCTCACGGGGAACGAAATAATTGATAAAAATAAGTTATTTCCTCTTGTGGATACTTTTATTGATAATTTTAAGGCTAATGGTGACATTATAATTTCTATCTTTGGTGGTGTTATAATTATATCATATTTAAATAGTGTGAAATATTGAATAACGCTCTTATGAGTAGGTATAGACATTTTTAATTTATTATGATGCAGTTTGGTATGACTAATATTCTTATAGTTTTTATGTTTTCGGTGGATCAGATATTTCATCAGCATCATGAAATTATTAATATAGTGTTATTGTATTATACATTGTTTTATTTGAGATATGTGCATGTTCATGAAAACCATTTAGGAATTCCATTGTAAATCATGAGAAGCAAGTATTTGTAAAAAATAGTAAGATATTCAAATTTTTTTCCACATGAGGTGTTGTTTTTAGGGGATCAAGATGTTGGAATGACATATATTTGTCCAATATATATTATATTTATATGTTATTGGGATTAAAAATCAATGTTTTTAATCTAATGATGTTATTAGAATAGTTTTGTATTATAATTTTAAAAAATGAATTTATCATTTTATCACTCTAGTAGATTGTCTTACACTATATAATATATGCATACTATGGGAAACTATATTACCTAACAAGAATAAATGGTTGATATAATATAATTTATAAAATTATAATTTGAAAATTTTTTGTTGAATTTGTTTCTTAATGTATGATATATTATCTTACAATTTGAATGATTGAGTTTTTGTATGTTCCATTTTAGATAATTAAATTATAATTACGTCATTATATGACATTATCTTATGAAATTGTATTTCATATGAGTTATTATTTTTATTTTTTAAAGATGTTATGAATTTTATATATTACAATTTAGATGAATATCATTATCACCCAAAAAAACTTTCTTAATAAATGTTGAATTCATATTATATTACACATATTATATTTTATAGATTTCTTTTGTCAAAAATATAACTCATAAATGTATATTTTGATAATAGTTCTATCAAATGGGTATCTTACAATGATTTAGTTGATATTAAAATTGATTTTATTACATTATTAATATCTTGATTAGTATCTTCATTACAGTTAGTATATCATAAAATGATTTTATATTTATGGAATGATCAGTCTGTATAAGATTTCATATTTCCATGAAAATTAATATAAAAATAATGAGACAATTTTTGATATATATATTGAATAATTATTTTATATATATGGAATGAATGGGTTTGTCAGATTAACATAATGTATTATCAAGAGACTATTAATTGAACCGTTTTGGTTATCTCATATTCTTATGTTCAAAATCACATATGAAATATAATGGGAATAATATTACATTAAAGTGTGATATATATGAATGAGTGACCTACAATTATGTAAAAAACATGAAAAATAATCTTATAACAATATTAAATAGTTCTTTTACATTGAAAATATGGTATAAAAATCCATTAATGTTGTACATACATGATTATCAGTTTTAATAAATATCCCCAAATGATATACCTTCAATGTTATCATATTATTGGAATTTATCTTTATATACCATCTATAGTTGTTTTCAACTATTATTTTTCAATTTCCCTTTAAGAGTATATTAATATAATTTTTTACACTCATTTATGGGGAGTGTGTTATTTCCATTTATAGATATTGTAATGGGTGGAATTTTTCTAAAGCTTGTGTATTATTTTAATATTTTACATTGACTTATACATAATTGGGATATCTTCAAAAAATATTGTTATATAGAAAAGAAATTTCCAGGGATTTGAGTGTCAATACAGTGGAATATGATATTTATCTTCCCAAGAAAACTATAAGTATCATTTTTTAAATCACATTTTTTTAATCATTTATATTTTCACTTTCTATATTTAATAAGAAGATTATTAAAAATCACATACCATGAAGAGTGAGGTTAACAACATGAAACCGTTAAGAAATAATATACCCCCAAATGGATATTTTAGTTATCTAATCATTGGGACAACAATTTTTATCATAGGTCACAACAATTTAGTTCAAAACTATCAAATTTTTAATTCCAATGATCTGTTTTAAATTTCATTCCATTTATTATAAATAATAATTTAGGTCCATAGATCATGCTTCATACATTAATAGTGAAAATTATGGTTTTTTCAAGGGTTAAAACACCAACAATTTGAATAATCTTGGAATAAATGTTTATCATGAAGCATTAAATGACTATAATACCTATGAAATTACATAAAAACTGATATTCTATAACTAAAGAATAAAATGATCAAAATTACATAACAATTAATTATATAATCTATGGATTCAAACTATATTAATTTAACAAGGATTCTCAATGTGAAATGTATCATGAAATATGGTCCACAATATATGTTTCTTATAAAGGTATATAAAATGTAAATTCTCTTAGATTTAAAACATCCAAAATAATTTTTGATACATTAATAATGCAGGAAGGAGAAAGTATTACTTAATTATATGAAAGACTATGTGAGATTTTGAATAACATTTTTACTCAATGAACACCTATCACAGATGCCGATAAATCATTGATATTTCATTAGTATTAACACCCATGTGGTGTGGAATATAAAGTATCACTATAAAATTAGTAAAGGTCATGAATTTCAAAAACAATATATAATTTTAAATATTATGATTTACAAAATATGAAATTGAAGACAAGGATGATGAGTATAAAATTAAAAATAATTAAAATGATTCTATAAAATATTTTAATTCTATGCATGAAAAAATATGTAAATACTAGAGATATGTAATCCAACATAAGACAAAGACTCTTCAAGATATTCTAGATCAATTAATGTGATTTCATAGTTTTAATAAAATTACAGAAAATTCACTAATAAGATAAAAGGATTCAGAATACCCATAAATAAGTTTAATTATCATGGTAAAAACTCTAACAGAATAATATGTGATAAGTACATGTATCTAAGAAACATAAAGGATGAGTGTCCCCAACATACAGATTATAAAACATTAGAAATGAAATAAATAATCAATATTGTCTGTTAAAAGTTATAAAAAATATATATTAAGTTCAACTCGAGTCCTCAAAATTATTATATTGATTTTACATAATAAGAATGAAAAGATAAACCTTGTAACCAATTAGATAACATATTATTTTTGGATCATTAATAAAAGGTATGTTATTAATAATATTATATCTATGATAATGAACCTGATAAGAAACATTTCTCATATGAAGAAGTAATGAATATTTTATCCTCTGAAAAATAAATTTTGAAGTGTTATAGATGAAAAAAAATTTCATTGTAACTCCAATAATTATATTTTAAATTTATCTAAGAACATAAAAATAATTATATTTTACACATCAATTGGAAATGTTAAATACCTCACTTTATGAACATGTTAATATATTATATAACCAATAATAGTATGTTTAAAACAATAAACATTCCAATAGTATTTTCACTATAGTTATATATTATTTAATCCAATTACTTTGTCAAAAAAACATAAAAAAGAAAAATATTGAATATTAAGTCTATGTTGATGTTTCATAAGTTACAGGAACTAATTTTTTCCTACTTATAAAAAACATTTCCTTGGATACATTATTATAATGTGTAGACATATGAAATTTTTTTGAGATCAATAATCTTATAAACCCTCAATTTGCTTGGAAAATAATTCATTTCTTATAATATATTTTTCAAAATGTGTTTCTATGTTTTAAAAAAAAATAAATATAATTGGATATCCATGTTTTTGTAGCTACATTTTCTAGACCCAAGAGATATGGGTTACTATAAAATAATGTTTGTTTCATTTTGAAATATAAGAATCTAACAACATGGATAACGATGAAACATCTGTAATAGACAGTGGGGTTTTAGAAAATTTTATGTGATATTTATAAAACATTAAAGAACTAAAAAATATAGATAAATGACATGTAAAATTATTGACAATGAAAAAGGATATTTTTTGGCATTTGATCTCTCCATAATAGGAAAAAATAAATCATCTAAAAATTTAAATTGGTTAATGGCTAGATGAATAACCAGATAATTTTCTCACAATAATGGTATGATGGTAATTCTATTGATTTTTCTAAAAATCCTTGTTTATTTTTGGATGATAAATATCTCGAGATAGATGAACCTATAGAAAAAACATATGTATGTTATATCCTAATTCAGTGTATAGAAAAAAATTATTATTTGAATATTAAAAAATATAATTCAGGGATTTGAAATAGAATTCTTGGGACGTAGGAAAGTTACTGATTTTTTTCAAATAGGAATTTGATTTCTAATTTTCCTAACCCTAAATTAGACAAAAGAATTATTCGATACATGTCAAATTGGAATGAATAAAAATACATATATTAACCCTATTAGTGAGGATTCTATATATAGTTCTCTAGATAATATCCATATGGATCTATTAAGACCAACTTGAATGGTGTGTCATTCGACATAATAATTTTTTATGTGTTCGTTAACGATTTCTATTGATATACATGGGTTCACTTTTTCTGATTTAAAAGTGATACTTGTTCATTATTTACTAATTACTGTAATCTTGTGAAAAGTGGAAATGGTCAAAAATGTCATTTTGAGATGTGATTGTTGAGGATAAATTGATATTAAAATATTAAATTCATATTCGTATAAGTAAGGGATTAAATATACCTTTTCTTCCCCAAGGACACAAATAAAAAGGTTTTGTTAAAAAGTTTTAGAGGGAATTATTGGTTACATCTAAAACCCTATAATTTGAATATTAAAACCCAACTCATTTTTTTGGATGAACATATTAACACACTATTTTTATTAATTGAATAAAAATAAACCCAATCTTAAGGAATAATAATATGAGTAATTAAATAATACAAAACCTGATGTAGGATACATCAACATTCTTGGATGATTATTTTAAATCATGAAAATGAAGGATAATATTGGTAATATTGATCCAATATATAATGACTTTATTTTTCTAGAATAGTATACTACATTAATGGATTATATAGTATTCAGAAAAAGAAATGAATTATGAAAGAAACAACTCATGTGATGATTGATAAATTTAATGATTTTCATCAAAAAATAACTCAGACTAATGGTCTATGTGATTCTTTCAAGGACATCAGACAAGGATATCTCCAAAATAAAAACATTGATCACTATTAAGAACATTATTGTATTAAATATAGTAAGGGTTTGTTCTAGTGAACCCGAAATTATGATTCCTATATTACCGATAAATAGTAATAACCATCCATTACAAATAGTTATATGAATATTATATGTAGTATTTTTAAGTAGATAAAATATAGTTAACCTTGTAGAATTTTATGGCCTTTAAATTATTTATAGAACCGAAAACTATAGAAGAAAACATAGATGATGAAGGATGGTTTTTATCTATCATATAAGAGTTAAATTTTTTAAAATAGGATAAATTATGGGAATTAGTTGATTGAAACTTTTAATATCTTGTTATTGGAATTAAATGAGTAATTAAAAAAAATATGAAAATGTTGTAATCACTAAAAATAATGATATATTAGATGGAAAAGGTTATAATCAAGAAAAATTAATAGATTTAGAATATAAAATTTCCCTAGTAGAAATAATTGAATGAAATAAAATTAAATTGTGATATGAACATATATAAAATATAAATTAAAGAAAATGTATTTTTAATGACAGTTTGTAAATGAATTTTTCTGGAGGAAGGTTATGTTAAACATTATCTATGTTTTAAAAATCATCAAATTTAAAATTTATTTTAATCTTAACAAATCACTTTATCGAAATAATATTGAACCGTGATCATGGTATGAGAGACTAAGATATATTCATTAATCAAAATGTTTTACATAAGTAAATTAATATCTTATATTAATTATGAAAACATTAGCAAATGATATATTGATATTAAAAAATATATGTTTATTATGATGTTTTTTGATCAAATAATGATAAATTATATAATTATTTTTACAAATATATGAAAAATAAAGTTTGAATTAGTATGAATAGTGTTTAATTCTATTTCTATGAATAAATAATTTCCTAAAATATTATAATAATTTAATAAAAAAATTATAATACATAAATTATTTAAAATATCTATTTATAAAATAGAATAGTATCACATATAACATTACATTGTTGAGAAAGGTAAACTAGTAGACAAAATGTTTTATGGAGGAATTGTTAGAGATTATTGTATCATACTATAAATAGAACAGATATTATGTATTCAGTGTTTTATTGTGAGAGGTCACAATACAAACATTAAGGATCACATATAGATGATGCTAAAATAATTATCAATTATTTAAAATGAATTATACATCATTATATTTTTTTCTTAAAAAAATTATTTTAATTTGACTTTATATTTAGATTCTATATTTGATGGCTGAAGAAGATATTGGAAGGGAACCTCATGAACTTATACATTCTTTATAAAATCTATAGTATCTTGGTAAAATAATAACAATCACCTTATAGAATTATCAACTAATGATGATAAGTATATTTAATCATGTAGATTTTATTCACATGTGTTGTGAATGAAAAACACATTGATTGATTTTGGAATAAATTTTAATTATGCTCTAATGAAAAGTGATAACACAATATATATAAAAATTTAATCGTATAAATAATTCATTACAAAAAAATAACATTGATTTGATGGATCAATTATTAAGAGATCTGGAAAAAATAATGAAACCACATTCTTATTTTTTTACCATAAAATTACCTCCCAGTAATTTTTGCTAATACATTTCTTCTTGATATATTTCATTTTATCAAATATGAATTAGGTTTATTTTTATTATTTTAATTTCACATATTTAATATCATATTTTAGTAAATATGTAAATATTAAAGCATTATCAATTTTTCCAAACTGTTATAAATGGTTGTCATAAAACATACTAAAAAACACCAAAATTTTATTTTTATTACTATGAACATAATTACGTGACTATTTTAATACCCATAAATATAAATAACTATATATATTTGATGTGTAAGACTAGTTCATGCCTTCCAACTGTAATCTATCAACTATCTGATCAATTTTCACCATAACAATAAAAATTTCCAAACTATTATAAAATTGTGAAAACTAAAAGAAATGATGATACATCATCAAGAGGAATAAAACAACTAAAAATTAGGATATATGTGTACAGTGGAGGAGAAATAAATTTAACATGGTTGGATGTAATTAAAATTTTTCTTTAAAATGTACTAAACCTTCAGAGCTAGGAATTTCTATAGGATAATAGAAGAATAGATATTTTATTTTCAAAATATTTTTTCGATTTCTATTAAACAACCAAATTTAAATTTGGTTTTATGATTACCCATTCATTATGATGGTGAACTGGAATACCTTCATGATAATATATCTAAGTTGGATTAATTTTCACGTTCTCTTTGGAAGGAAATTAATAATTTTCTACCATATTATTTTCTACAAATGAAGTGACTTCAATATAAATAATGATGTCCCTGTTTAGTACATTAAATTTTTAGAATAATATGATAATGTAACATGAACAAAAAATTAATTTTCTCATAATTTTTATTTAATCTTGGATCACACATCACAATATTGAAATTGAGAATTTTATATTTTAATATAAAAATTTATGTTATTTTATCATAATTTAGATGGTTTTTAATCCAGTAAGGTGTATTTTGAGTTATAACAATAATGTTAAAAACGTATATATCAAATTATATCTGTGTGGACATATATTATCTCTATTATTTTATAACATTGGATATGGTTTTTTTAACATTATCTCTATATGTATTCATAGAATTACAACATTCATTTCAAATATTGTGAAGCATAGTTATTTATATTAGACCTTTCCAATAATTATGTTACTACTGGAAACATTCTAACAAGACTTTGATACCACATCAACTCAGGGGGATTCATCTATCCTTGTAGTCACAAGTGGAGCTATTTTATAAAACCCTTCTCAAATGCATATTTTTATAGAAACAACCTTTCAATGAGATTGAGTACGATATGATCTAGATGATGTGACTAATGTAAAATAGAAAATAATAATAATAGATATTGTGCAAATAAAATAGAAAACTACTCATCAAGATAGTTCACCTACTACTCTTATTTATCCTAAATCAGTTCCAGTTTATTTAATGTAGATTGATTGTCCAAAACACTTACAGATATTATTTTGGTTTTTCATGAAAATACCATATCAATATTGGTCGTACCGTCACCTCTTGATGAAATTTCATTATCCTAAGAGTTGACTAAGATAGTTTATGAATAATAATTAGATCAAAATTTGTAGAATTTCAGAATGTTGTTGAAAATTGAAAGGTGGATTATTCCCAAAAGTATAATGTTCAATAAGACATTTAAACTCTTCTAATTGATGTGTATAGATGTTTAAACTTCTATAACGATGATAATTATTATATTGATATATATCATGGGAGATACTCTTAGTTGTTTTTTATTGATATAGAATATTTTAAGGTTCAATTGTTTGATTCTACAAATAATTTTATAAATATTCATGAGTATTAATTATTGTATGATTATGTCAATGAAATAATGTTTTTTGGTTCGTTTTTTTGAAATCATTTAAGTTGAATCCTCGAGAAAATCCTCAAATCAATTATATTTTTTATGATTGTTATAATGAATGAATCCGTATATATAATTAATGAATTCTACAATTTAATTAAAGTAATGTGATAAATTATTCATGTATGTGATTCCAAATATGTTAAGGGAAAAATATATGATGTCAAAAAAATTTCGTCATTTACAAAATAATTTTTTAAGCCAATTTATCATTACAATAAGGTGATCACCTCATTGTGAAGAAGATAAATCTGTAGATGTTCAACATATTTTCTATTATTTTAATAAGGATATATGATTCATTATAAATATTTTGTAAATAATGGATGGATCTCTGTCAATTTTTTTTTGTTTTAGAGAACATTTTTGATTGAATACATCAGTTAGTCAAAAAATATTAAATAATGAGTAACTAGAATATGAATAAAACAATTAATATGATGGAAAAATTATCTATGTTTAGGATTTTAATATATAAGGAAAATAAATTGAAATATTCTCTTTTGATGGTCCAATTGGTACTTCAGACTATATGTTTTAAGTGTTGATAAAATTAGTATTAGGTTTCAAAAAAAATTATATGCATATAATTTATTTAGAAATATTTTGTAATTGGTCAGAAATGGTTTTACAAACTATTTATATTAATTAATAATGGGATGGAGAAAATTAATGATGAGTGTGTTTATTCCATATTTCGAAATTTATTTAGACAACATCCTAGACCTTTTATTTTTGTCCGACATGCATCTACCCATAAATGGTTCAAGTAAATTGTTGACCATATTGAAGTAGATGAATAAGAAAATATTACCTTTATAAATAAACATATTTATATTTAAATAAAATGTTTTCTATGATATTCTTTCCTCTTACAGAAATATTTGATGTGGTGATATCTCATCAAACTACTCATAACATCCAATCCACCTCTATAATGACAAGATGAAGTGATCGATTGAGGAATGTAGAATGTTTATTAATGATGATGATTTTTAAGGGAGAAATAAATTTCAATTATCTACCTTCATCATTTTTTCCATTTATTATACCACTCTCATTTAAAAAAACCACCTCTGAACAATAATTTCATAAATAAAAAATATACACTTTAATATTTTTAGTGTTTGGATAAATGGGTTTTTATTAATAAAATTACATTTGTGTTGAATGGAGTCTCTGACATATTTGAAAACATCAATTCTTAGTTGTCATGTTTTTAATTCATTTGTCCCTTTATTATTAAAGTGTTGGTTTATATGTTTTAAATATGATTTTATCTTGTTTTAATAATTTATTCAGTATTATTATCATATTACATCATTATTTGTTTCCTATATATTATACCATTTTTGATTTTTTTTCAATATTAAAAATATGATTCCATATAATTCATAGTTTCAATTCACTATTACAATTTTATGTTTGAATTTCATTAAATAAATAATGGTATCAGATTATTATTTTTTGTTAGAATACAATATGCTGAATTCTATTCAAAAATCAAATGTATTAAGTGTTTAAAAATGTTCATTTGAAATATTTATTTTATTCCTCTTCATTATTATAATTTTTTTCAATATAAAAAAATATTGTTGAATAAAAATGATAGAGAAATTTTATTTTATAGAATAAGTAAAATAATAAATAAATTAGTAATTATTAATTATTAAAAAATGAGTGAGATGACATAAGTTGAATAAAAAATTAAAATATTTTTATTTAAAAGTTAAGTATATAAAATTTAGAAAACCTTTTAATTTTTATTCTTGAATAATTAATGCCATCTAATTAATGGGTTTTTTTGGATAAAAAATGAAGATATTGGGGAAATGAATTATTTTATTCCAATACATCTACGTTTTATGTGTTTTAGGGATGTAGAAAAACAAATTTTATCTTTTCAAATTATCTTTAGTGTTTTGAAAAATACTTTTATCGAACAAATATATATTTTTATGAATCTAATTGTTTATCTTAGGATATGTAAAATCATTATTATATGGGAATGCATTTTTTATTATGAGATTATATTTTTAAATTAATATATATCATCTAATCGAAATCATAAAAATCAATGTCAGTAGTTTACCATAGTATATATGATAGATTATTTTGAAGAGAATGAATGTGATTCAATATATTCAATTTTAGATAATTTAGTTAGAATGATGTTTGGTGAAGTATTTATATTAAGAAAATTATATTTGTAAACGATTATCTTACAAATCTAATAAGAAGATGTAAAATATATATATAATACATCAGTGTAATATTTATCATATGAAAATGAATTATACTATGATTTGTTGAATAATATTTATCTTACTTATAATATATTTCAATATTTTTTAATCATAATAATCTCCTAATAAATTTATCTTTTGATAATTGTTCTATTAGTTGGATATATTATGAATATGTTGTCATTGTGTAGTGTGATATTAATAATTTTAAAAACCTATGTATGATTCAATTAATTACTTCCAGAATATCCTAAAATGAATTACCCATTTATGGAACTTTCAATTTGGTTACTGTTTTGTTTTTCCATGAATTAAAAAATTAATGAAATAAAATACTTCAGATATAGCTACAATTAATTTATATTATATATTAGGAAGGAATGGAATCATTCCATTAATTAACTATCTTATCCAAAAATTAATAATTTGACTTTTGTGATTATCAGATAATTTTTAGTTCAAAATAAATAGGAGATATAAAAAGGAACAACTAACCACAATAGTGTGATATATAATATAGATTAACTTAAAATAATGTGAAAACACATTTAAATAATATGATAAATATAACAAATTATTAATTTATGTTGATAATATCGAATAGAAATTCATTAATTATGGAGATAAAAGATTATCAATTAAAATTAAGATCATCTATAGTTGTTGTATGATGACTATGATATTCTTTATATTAATATTCAACATATACCAGTTTCTACTTGCCATTGTGAGATGTAATTTTTTTAAAAAAATTATTTTATTTTTTTACATTCACTTTAATAGTGTATGTTATGTTTTTGGATAAGTTGATTAAATAGAGATACAGTATCAATTCTATTATACCATTTTAATAATTAACATCTTTATAAATTAATTTGGGATCTCATAAAAAGAGTTTTTATATTTAAAATCACCATACTCATGGAGTATATTTTTGGTGGATTGGACTAGGGAATTTCCATTTACTAAACTGATGTAAAACTCATGTTTTCAATCTATTTTTGTCATGAAATTATATTACTTATTCCTATATTCATTATGGAAATATTTTTAGGTCACATACTATGAAGATGGTGGTTTATAGAACATGAAATTTTAAGAACTCAATTAAGCCCCACCCCTCTAATGTTTTCACTAATCCATTATATGGAACCACACCTAATTTTTTACAATGAAATATCAATTTATTAAGAGCTATTTATGGTTTTATTTTCCTATTAAGATTCGGGAATATCTTTTAGAATATGAAACATCATTGGAGTTTTCGAATACTACTAATTTTTATGCAAGGATTTCAAAACTTTGGCCTCACGGTTGATATATACTATCACAAATGGGGTGAAATTCATTTTGGATTCAAACCACCACCCATCATTCAAAAATATAAAATAACATATTGGATCAACTATTATTCTGATTTTACATGAACATAGTATGCGGAATGTGGATTTGATGGATTCCTCTAGAATATTTTTGTGGTGTGTGATCATCTAGGATGATATTTTTCTCGAATACGAATAATTTTATCTTTTTCAACATGAGAATAATTACCCATGTAATTATTTAGTGAATTATATAGTTATTAATGGGCTTATGAGTTAGAGGGACTATCTTTTTTGGGAAAGGATCACAGTATGTTCATACCATAAGAGTTTTAGTTATACATTTTCATAGAATGAAATTAATATAACAAATATATGACTGGTGTAATAGCTTCTATAATTAAACAATGATTTCACCTACACCCCATAGAATTGTAATTTTATTAGAGATTATCTTAGAACAATAATTTTATTGTACGACATTTTATAAATAATGAATGAATAAAATCTTAATGAAATTTTTCCTAATTTTTATATAGATACTCATGAGGATGATTCAAGTATAGATCTGACTAGTATTTAGTTATCATAATTAATCCCTGAGTCGATACTAGAAAGGATGATGATGGACCGTGATTTCACATTATTTGAAAATCCCTATATAGTGGTATACTATTTCTTTTTGGTCTATCTCTTTAAATGATATTCCTAATTATTTTGGATCATTTTGAAATACCTACATCATTGAGGATATTCATTTTTGTTGTTATTCATAGTTATTCATGGACTATCCATCAAGAAACATCATAGATTTATGAGGATATTAAACTTTTATTCTAGTATCATGATATATTGGGTTACATTTCAATCAATGTGTCTCATTGTTACACATTCTATCATGTAAGGAAGTGTATCTTTAACCTACCATATTATTTTTTCATCTACAGATGTCATTTTTGATATGTGATGCGGTATCAGTAGATATTATTGCTGGATTACCAAAGAATTATAATGGGGGTAATTATGTCTATTTGATGATGGATTCGATGAAAAAATAATATCATTTCATTCTGACCCTGACACAACTATATATTATGATCTTACTGAGTTGTATATATCAATGACAGTGTGGTTACTTAATGTCTCTTCGACCATTGATTCTAATAAGGATCATCGATCTATATCAATGTTCTAGTAGAGTCTCAAATAGGCGATGAGGATTCATTTTAGGTTGCTTACAATATACTACCTCCTGATAGAAGATCAGACTGAGTGTGCGATATAGAATTTATAGGACAAAAATCATTCTTGTGTATTGTATATTTGTGGATAATTGGATATCCATATTGGAATGGTTTAATTTTCATATAAAAATTGTTATCATTCATCGATAATATTATATCATTTGATGTCTTGGTATTATATCCCATTAAGATCACAAAATTTTTGGGAAGAGGGTGTAGAAGAGTATTTAGGGGGACATGGTTTTGTTTGGGAGACATCTTGGAGTATTAATGATATTCCTTTTCATCAGGATACAATTAATAGTGAATTAATATAGTTTGTTGCTTTGTGGAATTATCCTCTGGATTATTCCATATGTGTGCATGTTTTCTATAATTATTCTCCTCATTTGGGGCCCCATTATATTTGAAAAAAGGAAAAGTAATATTTGGGGTATGTTGGATAGTCTTAGGTCACTGAGTGGATTGTCCATGTTACCTTTTAGTTAGAATATATAGTTTAGTTGACATTACTTACTAAAGATTTCTATATATCAAATCACATTAAATACCATAATGATCCCTCTCATTTTATGATTTGGGAGGATATTGAGAATGACCTAGATATTTCTTTTGCGAAGAAGCTAGATTAGATCATTACCTCTCAACTTAATGTGTCTGTAGAGACATCAATTTTTTTGATCATAGAATTGTGGAAATAAATAATATATTTTAATGAGCCTGTAAAGAATAAGTCATTAATGAGGTTGAAATGGTGTCACCCCATTACTATAAATCATACATCCACATGACATAATAGGGATGAAAATTATTATATTGGGTAGTTTTTGACATCCAATTACAATATTTTAGGTAATTATTTTCTCTTTACATGTTTTCATCTTAAATTTGGTCATGATTAAGAACACTGAGGATGGATTGAATTTTATGGGACAAATGTCCTAATGTTAATAGATTTAGGTTTTTAAAAATTAATTGTGTCCTGGTATAATCATATAATGGATTTTCAGGGTTCTACTTGTGTTTGGAGAATACCCAAAGTTGATTATAATTTTATGATAGAACATGGTCTCTTAAAGAATATAGTAAAAATAAATAAGTTGTAATTAGATTACATTCCATGTAATTATTGTAGGGTACATGGTAGAGAGTGTAAAATAATTATACAACAAGTAATTTTTACACACCATTTATTGGTTAGTTAATATTTTATCATAAATTTTTCATGTTTTTTCTATGTATATGGACATCATGGATTTCATAAAATATTAAGGGATAACATTCCATATAATATATATGAGTTTGGATTTTAAGTTGATAAAGATATTATTATTAATTCATTCTTATAAGTCCATCTTCCATCTTTTCCTCTATGTAGTAGTTGGTGATCATTAAAACATATAAGAATTTTAGATCAATAATTTTTTCATTTGGTCAATGTTGTGTGAGGTGAATTTTTGGTGATTAATACTCTCTTATTCATTTTCATTGATCACGGTATCACTAATTCATTGAATTAATGGACTTATTAGGACATGGTAATATTTCCTTAGGATTATTTTTATATCATTCATGTGATCTAGTTCTGGTGGCTGATCGTTTGTTTTTTATGCCCCTATGAGCGTGTGTTCTTAATGGTATGTGAGATATATCATCTTAATTTACCATTTTTTAAAAATATAATAATTTATATGATGTGTAGAATTATTCAAGGTCCTTTCCTATAATTTTTGTGTTATTCCTAATGTAGGACCCCATTATAGGTGTGTGGGACCCTCTTATTGAGGTTAGTATTTATATATATATAGGATATATTGGTGACCATTATTCATCATGTTTGTATAAATTATTTTATAAATTCTATGGTTTGTTTGACAAGAATGAACATTGAATCTCTAAATTGGGTTTTGGTGAAAGAGACATTTCCATGGGATTTTGGAAATTAAAAGTTGTTTTCAATGCATTATACAATGGTTTTATGAAATGGAATTCCAATAAGGATATGATGAAATGGTTTGGAAAATAGATAACACGGTAATCCTTGGTAACATAGGTGGAATGTGAACCAATATTCATCTTCTACTATTAAAGAGTTCCCTCATGTTGTGTTCCTTTGCTCCCATGGCATTTTTTATGGGACATGATAGACCTATTCGAGGGTTCAGTTATTAGGGTGTTCCTTTTCTCTCTAGACATGATAAATATATCTAGATTTCTAATTCATTCTATATCATCTATTATTACATTTGAAGGAACAAGATATCTTTAACAATTGTAATCCTTAAAATGTTGATACTTTGGGTTTTTATGACTTGGGATGTCTTGTTATTCAATATTTTGTTTATTATATCATAGATTATATATGATATTTGATACATTATTTGTATTGAAATGATATAATTTCATTATAGATTTATATGAAATTCATTGAATAAAATTTATATGAGATTTGTTTTAAAATTGTTCATGAAAGTGAACTAAAATTGTTTTGTAATAATTTTGATATAAAAATTAAAACTGTATAAAACAACATTTTGTATTAAAATATGATAACTCAAGGATTATAGTATAGAGTCTTTTATGGATCCAATGGTTGGGACACTGTTGATCAGGTTAGAATACACTCTATGACACCTTAGGTAGTGCCCATATATTTTTATATTTTCGGATGTAAATAAATACATAGTCTTTAGTGAGGTGGAAAGGATTAATGTCAGCTGGGATTAGGTAGTTTGATAGCGAAGTGGTGTGGGTTTTACCATGATATAACATGGAGAGAGTTGGAGTAGTTGTACATTTATTTTTTCCAATGTAGTTAGACTTTTATACAGGATGTTGTATTTGCATCATTTTTGTTGTATCACTTCTTCTGTTCTCTTTTTATTCTGAATTTTATACTCATTTTTACTTCATTTATTCATTATATATGTATATATATTTGTTTCATTAATTTTTATTCAGGTCGGTTGAAGTCGGTCCTTTGTCTAATTTTCATTCATAGGTGCTAGTCTGCACCCTATGAGGATCGAAAAAAATGTGGGTGTGTTTCAATTTTGGTTAGGTATAAGTTAGAGAGGGTATCCTGAATTGGTTTTTCACATATATAACATTATACAAATTCCTGAAAGGTTAATAATCTAATACCTTTATAAGGCTATATTCTTAAAAATTAAAATTTATACTATATTTAAAAAATGATTAACCTTATCTCATTCAAAAATAACATAACAATATATATTTTATATATTTATTTAAATAAACTAATATTACAAACCAACATATTAAAAAGGTGATACATCAATTAAAAATCCATTTTTTTCCAAAAAATAGAACATTAATTCTTTTTTAATTTTAGGAAAATATCCATTACCTTCCTTAGAGATTATTTTTTATTCATTCCCAACAAAAACACTATATGATTTTTTAAATATGCGATGAGTACTAAATCCTCAGTAATAGACATAAATCCTGAAATTAAAAAATAGATTATTTTTAAAATGTCATATAAAAATTGAGATTTACTTTAACATAACATATATTGTGGTCATATTATAGGTTAACTAAAATTAATAACAATAGTTATATTCAATGTTATTGAGAATTAAATTATATGAAAACAAAATCGAATGATCACAGTCATGAGGGTTTCTTAGAAAACATGATAACCCCTGAATAACATTTTCATAAAAACATAACTATTTATCCTAAAATGTAATACTTATTTCTTACATTTTGAAATCAAATAATTTCCATGAAATCTAAAATGAAATATAGAAAATTCCAGTAGGTTCAATGATAAATCAACTTCAAATAACCCTTTTATAATACACAAATATTATAATTACAACATTGTCAAATAAAAATGCAATTAAGAAATGCATTGAAGCACTATCTGGGTGCACCCATCATATTTGGAATATTAGGTTCAACAATACTAATGATATTAATTAGGATAATTTCTATTGATAAAAAATATCCAAATACTATATCATGAATAAAAGGGTCAAAACTCATTTTAAAAAATATTCAAAACAATTTTGAATATCAAAATAATATTTTATTTAAAACATCATTTTTCAAAAATAAAAATATATTTAAATGGTAATAATTGTTATTCAAGATTGAAAAAATCAATTTTTTTAATAGAATCCCAAAATCTAATAAGGTTGATGGGGTTTGGAAAATAATTTTCAATGTATATGTTAAATTATAACATATAATTTGGTTTTTAGAAATAAAGCCAAAGGATTCCAATAATATTCTCCATGTGCAAAAAATTTAAATAATTTCAAAAAATAAATTAAATAACATTTATAATGATTTTATGTCTATAAAAATAATTCAATAATTTATATTTATAAATATAGACATTTAAGTGAATTAGTATGAAGGGATACATTAAAAGAATTTTTTTAAAAATAAAAATCCCTTAACTTTAATATGACAATTTATAAATGATAATCAACTTCCTAAATAATAAAATATTTTTAATTTTTATATTATTATAAAAAAATTGTATTTTTCTAATTCATTTTAACCATTTTATAATGAATTACTTAATCCATTTATAGTATGTTAGTTTTTTTGCGGTATTTGTCTCAGATGTTTGAAATGGATTTGGTTTGATGATTATGGACAAAGTGGTCATTAATTCTGAATATGTATATTAATTATAATAAAATCACTTCACATTTATACATCAAATATAAATGTAAAATAAAAAAAAATTATGTTTATAAAAATGTAATATGATACAATCATGGGGTGGGTTTTCCAGATAAACTCAGTAGTATCATTTCATTTAATAGATCATTATAGAAATAAGGTGAGTATTATTTTATCAATCAATAATAATTATTAAAAAATTATTTAAATAAATACATAAAAAATATATTTTATAAATTTAATGTGATGATGAAAAATGAATCACATCACTTATTTAGATGTAGTTGTCCATAGATACACATAAATGAGATTTTCATTTTTTATTTAATAGAAAGATATTAAAGTAACTGATATGTTATATTTTTGGAGTGATAAATATTTCCTAATTTCAAAATAAATATTATACATAATTATAACTACCCATGAGATATTATTATAGAATATATATTATATCGATTCTTGTATCGGTAGATATTGTAAACATTAATAATTATTTTGTTTTCAACTTAATATAAGGGGAGTTGGATAAAAGGAATTACAATGTCATAATAAAATTTAAATATATCAAAGAAATAAGTTTCAATTTTTTATCGTGGTAGAAATAAATTAAAATTAGTTATATGAATAAATTCTATAGAAAGTATGCGATAGGGAGTAAAAATATTCTTATGAAAACAACGTATTGTTTACATTAAAATATTCTCTTGAATGGATTTTTGATAAAAATGTATTCTAGAAATAGGTAATGACTTATATAAGGAACATTTTTTGGGATTGGATGAAGGAAATTTTTTTTAGGTGTGATGAAATTAGAATAGTCCTTCCCTTTTATAATGTAAGGGACAAGATCTTTATGTATTCCCTAACATATTAAAATAATATAAATTATGATTATTTTAATAATTGATCAAAATTGAATAATTTAGAAAAATGGATAATTTTGTGCTGAAATAACCTCACAAATTAATATTTCAAAAACAATTGGTTATGTTTTAGCCCTTATCATTTTGTTCAAACCCCTCTTTACAATTCTTATGATTATCAAGAAATGATATTTATATTCTACTTATGGGTTAATATACCTCTAATAAATGGATAAAAATAATATAAATAGATCTTGGATTATATAATGAACCATATACCATTAAAATGGATGAATATTATATTTTCTTGATGATTAAATAATTTAATAAAAATCTATTTATTATATAATATCATTAATTTAAATTTTAAATCTATTCATTTAATGTAGTATTGAAAACAACGTGAAGAAATATGAACAAGATATATTCTTTCAACAGGTATGTGCCAAGAGAAATTTTAAAATATATATATATTAACACAAAAATTCTTATGAATTATTTTAGTTTTAATATTTTTAAAATAATTTCTTTTGATTTCGTATCAATTAAAGAGTTATTTAATTAGTGTTTATTATGATCTGAATAAAATAATTTCATTCCTAAAAAATAAAGAATCATTTGACCTAAATAATGTTTTTCAATATTGTATTTATAAATGAACACATACTCTATTTATCAATTTTTCAAAAGGATTATGATAACAAATAAAATATAATGTCATTTTTCAATTTTGGTATATATTACATAATATAATGATAAAAAAATGTCCACATGAAATCAAAAGGTAAAATATTGTGCATTTAAATTTTTGTTGTTGAGTTATACTTTAGATATGAAGACATATAATGTGTAATGGTTATTTTTAGTTCATATCGTATTATTTTAACCTCAAATACCGGATTTATCATAACATAGGGGGCATAAATTTATAAAGGTTTCTATTCCCAACGTCTAAAAATTAAAGGGCTCCATTATAGAAATTTAGATCCGCTGATTCAAAAAATGGAATCTATTTTCATTATTCATATTATTGAGAGGGCATAACGTAATTTAAATTTTAAATTGAAGAACATCATGAAATTGGTTTTTCGAGATAATTACTTTTTGAGTGTCAAAATTTTATAATACAAATTTAAGTATATAATTCATTAAAAATACCATGAAAATAATATAATTTATAAAAATTAATTACTGAAATTTTAAAACAAAATCAATATATAATTTTGTAATTTATATTACTTAAGAAAATTTATAGATTTAGATAAAAATAAATAGTTGGAAGTATTAAATGAAAATCCATCCATTTAAGCAATTATAAAAAATTCAACATAAAATATTTTTGAATTTAATATATAAAATATAAATAAATTATGATAAATAAATATTATATTATTTTAAAATATTTTTTTTAAATAAAACCATATAATATAAGAATGAATATTTTTGATTAATATTAAAATTCTTTCATTTGATAGAAAAATGGCATAATATTTATTATAATGAAAGCAACTCAATAAAATATAATTATTTAATTTTAAAAATAAATGGAAATTATTTATCATCATAATAAATGTTGTTTTTTCATAACCCTTTTAAAATATCATCCTCAAAATTTAATTGACATATTAATTAAGTGGGGATATCTTTCTATGTAACATTTTCAAATTCCTATGATTATTATTCAAAAATACAGGTTTTCCATTAATCATTGACATGATGAATTACCCAATAAGTAAAATATTATACATTTTATGAAGAATATGAACTGGATATTCCTCATAAGAAATATTAATTTCTAACAAAAATAATTTAGGGGTTCAGATTTGAGATTAATTCTGTGTATATTTTAATAATAGTGAAACAAGAAATATATTATATACCATGGATGAACATGGAGAAAATGCAAAAATATATGTAAATAATTCAAAAAATTTCTTTGATTTCATAAAATATAATGAACCCTGGAGTTATCTTTCCATTATCTACTTAATGAATAACACTTTTCAATGGTGGTACATTAAGTGAATCTTGATCACCTCTTTTATTAGAATGAGATTTCTTCCTGATATATACATATTGTTTCTTTCTAATGTTACTTATCCTCATATTTTTGATAATTAGAATTACCTCTCATCCATTTCATCAACCATATCATTTATGTTCATTTCCATTTCTCCAAATTCAACACCATACATTTTAGTCTGAAATTCCATTCCTTTTAATTCCCCAAAATGATCCATTTTTATTCAACAATGGATTATGATTGGTTACGAAAACGTAAATACTAAATCATTATAATCCAAAAATTCATATTAATCTATTAAATAAAAACAATCCCAGATGGTCTTAATTTTTAACTATGATTATCCATCATATTGAGGATTAATTGTTGTTTTGAAATATTAAGTAGTACCTAAAGACAAATATATTCCTTTTAAAAAATTATAATTGATTCATTGGTCACTTATATTTATAAATAACAGATTTAAACCATAAGTGTAGAATATATCCTTCATATTCAATCATTAATGATTATATAAATACATAGTATATTAAATAATAAGTATACGTGTACATTTTATTAATTGTTAAAAAAATTGAAATATTACATTTATAAGTCTTTTGAAATAACATTATGACACACATATATATATTTTTCCATTTAAACATATGTTTTTTAAGAGAATGAAGAAATAACTTAAGGAAATTTTATTTTATATTGACCCATTGAGATGTTATATATTTCATGGTAAATTTAAAAATATGAATTTATTCACTCTACCCAACCAATAACACTACTGGTGGTCTTTGTACATCATAGTTCACCAAGGTTTAATAGAAAACGGGGAACAATGCACTTTAATCAATAATTATATATTAAATTAATGATCAAAATTAATATACAACCTTTCAAAAATATTATAATTTCTTATTCATCAAAAATAAACAATGGGAAAATATCTTTCTTAATATATTTTATCTTTTACAATAATACAAAATCCACTTTCCCAACATTGTTAATCCTTTCGGATATTGATAATTATGATTAATCATGACATAATATTGATGAACATCATATATATTAAAATTATATGTAATAATATATCAAATAGTTAATCAATGGTTAATTTTATACATTTATCATGATTAAAGAATCAATCTTTTTCCAACTCAATGAATCAAATATGATGATTTATTTTTATGATGATACTGAATCATGTAGTAAAAATATATTATTAGTTATATACATTTTAATTTCCACATTATCATCCCCTTTTGAGTAAATATATACTTCAATAATATATTATCAATTTATATTTCTCATTATTCTCAAAATAAATAACTTATCCACATTATTATATAATAAATCACATTAGATTATTCTAGATAACGTGTAGGATAACTGAATTAATGAGTATCATTTTTCATGAATCATAATAAAATTAATTATAATTTTACCTCAATACACAAACAAGATATATCATAGAAGACTCAGCTGAGATAAAAAATTCACCATTACAAGAAAGATATAAAAATAATAGATCATTCATTAATCTTCTTTTTAGTGGAAAAAAATTCATGAATTTATTTCATCCCAATAAATTTGAATCCATTATGAGTTATCTTAGTATGCAAGATAGATCGCTATGAAAATATGTAAAAATAAATATATTAACGAGCTAATAAATGAAAACATTTAATCTATATGAAATTTTTTGTTCTTGATGTTTATTAAAAAATATTAGTTTTATCAATGTATGATATTATGTTCTAATTTGAAACAATATTCTTAAGATAGAAAATTTCATGAAAATTCAAAAATATTAAAGTTCCTTATAGAATCTTTTAATTTTTTTTTTCAAATAAAAAACCATTAAAATTATCTCATTTTGCTAAATAATATTGGGTAATAAGAAAATATTAAAATTAATCAAAAAATATAAAAATCAATGAGATCATTCAAAACAATATACTATTTCTCAATCAATACAACATGAGATTTAAACAACCAAAAGGAAATAATTATGAACTCAAATTTTCATTCTCATATATGAGACACCATATTTGAAATTTTATACTCTTACAGAGTGAAACTAAGATATAAAGAACTGAAACCAATTAAAAAAAACACTATGCCTTATGTTGCTGATGAAACACATCATTGATATATGGAAATAGATTCTTATTTTTTATAGTGATATTATTCAAGGTGATATAGTCATTAAAATGTTAAATTGAATCATATTTGTTTTTTTAAAAATGCACAGTCATTAAATTATTATAGGAAAACTGAAAGCATTATCTATCAAATAATTGAACTAATTTCCAAATTCTGAATTTTCTATAAGATTTACTGGATACCGGGTTTTCAATGTTTTCTTTCCAGTCAGAAGTAAATTACTAGTAATTTAGAGAACTTGATCAGGAATAAAACTAGAAAAACCACAAGTAAATATATATACATATTCATTTACGAAAAAGAAATAATATTTGTCAAAAATTTATTTCATTTTACAATATGAGTTCGATAAAATTCATGGCCTTCTATAGTAAATTTATTATCTTCAATTTAGTTCATCATAGGTCTGAAATCATTTAATAACCAATTTTTTATCTATATAATAGTTCAAATTATGATAATCTGAAATACATTCAATATCATAAAAATTTCAGTCTATAACATGAAAAGTTCACTAATATTTATTTGAATGAAAATCCCACTGATAATAATTGGAGGATTTACATAAAATAAGGTTTGTTTAATATTTATATATGAATAATTTTACCAATTTCTTATCAAATTTTAATGACGATATATTTCCAAATTAAATATATCTTTTTCAAAGATAATTTTTTGAAAATACACATAGACAATGCATCAATTTGTATAATTATAAAAAATTTGTGACATAATTTTCACCACTACATTATAAATCCCAACATCAAATATATTTTTATAAAAAGAATTTATATACCTTTTTTAATTTTATCAAGATGATTTATTTCATGATTGACTAAGGTAAGACACATATTATCATAATTCTCAATATCATTACAATTAAAATATCTTTACATTAGATTTTAAATAATTTTCTAATCGTTGTTCTTCCAATAAATATTTAGATTACCAAATATTATAAATTGTATGCACATCCCAAATTCCATTATACATTCTCTAGGATTATTTTATCACACATTCCACAATATCGGATCTTGATTATATTACATCATAAAGAATTCGGTGGATTTTCCCCATTTTGTTACATCATGACATTTAATTTTTCTTATATTCAAGGGATAAATGATCATATATATACTTTATTTATACTACATGTACCCATAAAATATGTTTTTCGTATCAGTTTAAATTAATAGAGGTTAATTCATTATGATTTTGTTGCATCATTGAATAATAAAAATTATTATTTGAACTTTTAGGATCATGATTTCATTTTAGGGCTATTCATTCGAATTTTGTGAATATTTATCCAATTAAAATGACATAATCTTCCTTATACTATAATTATCTAAAAACATTGATTCATTATAAGTGAAAAAAATTAAAGAAATTATTTTTCAATGAAATTATTCATAAATGAATTCGTTACAATCATAAATTTGTTTTCATTCAAAAATATCATTAAACATAGACCAAAAATGGAATACATTTCCATCATGATGATAAATATCAAGGGTTAAATTTTAATGTCCCAAACTAGACTTGACATTAAATATATTCTCAAATGATTTATTCCTCCCTCCACCCTCCAATGTATCTAATGATCCATAGTGAAATAGAGGGTTTTGTTTTATGAAATGATCAACTGTCATTATATTTTTATGTTGTAATCGTTGTATATATCACTCATAGATACAAACACCATTAATATATTATTTTCTAATAAAAAATTTCTATATCATTCTATTATATTACAATTTCTACCATTCACGGTTTCTATTTTTGAAGGATATTTTCCACATGGTGAAATCCTAAATCAGCATTCATGTTTCCTATGTGGTAAACTATTCCAAATAGGCGTGGTATAGATAATGAAACATTTTAGTATTCAAAAAAATATATAATTTCATATTAATCATATTTTAAATTAAAATAAATGTATTTTTTTAACATTATCCTAACCAATAATTATATATTAACTATTTAATGATACCAAATATAAGGAACCAATATTACAAATTTCATATATTGGGGTCTTCATACTATAATTCACCATCATACATTCCAAATTATAATGAATAAATATATTTTATATAGTCTATTAATAACCGTAACATATCGTACTAAAATATTATAATATATATTTATATATTAACTATACATTTTCTCTAAAAAACATATATTTGAATTGTATAAATATTTCTTTTTCATGAAACATATTCCAGAAATTCAACATGTCTTCCGAATTGTTCATAAAAATCTTTGAGACCATTTAAATACATATTCAAAAGACATATAAGAATATATATCCAAATAAGGATAAAAAGGATAATGTAACAATCATTCCTATTATAAAACTATGACATCAAAAATATAGTTTTGCATTGTCATAGTAAACATGTCTGTTAAATAAAATTTTTATTATAAATAAATATAGAATCTATTGATAATTATTTTTATGAGAACCATTATAAGAAAACATAATTAAAAAATAATAATCATGAGGTATTCCTAGAAAACCTGACAACCTATAAAAGTATTTTTCAAATAAAAACTTCCTTTATTATCGAATGTGGGAACAATAAATATATACCATTTTAAATCAAATGGTTTCCATGAAAACACATAATAATGAACTATGAATTAATGTATGTTCATTAGTAAATTAATTTCAGACAACCCTTTATAATGCATCAAAACTGTTTAATAACTATATGGAAGGCATTAAATAGAATCACCCAATTTATTGGAGTACTATCTATATATACCCATCCTATAATCTATATTTGACCCATCCATTATCAAGAGAAATATTATGCTAACATGATATCTTAAATAACTTCCAAGGACCATATCAGGAATAAACCCCTCTAAAAACTACTAATCCCAAAATGTAAATGCATTCAAATATCAAAACAATCCATCACGCTAAAACCCCATTTTTTCAAAGACAAACACACAAAACTGTTGGGATGAAAGTACATCTTACTAAACATTATATAATTTTGGTTTTAATTCAAAAAACACTTTCATAAATAACATGTTGTTTTTATATTATATATCACAAGATTTTATACTATATTTGTAGAAAAAAATAACTTATAATAAACATATAAATCATTTATAATAGGATGAATATGAACATTATACTTTTATGGGAATGAAATGTTTAAAACATTGAACATAATGAGACATGTATATGATATTGAATGACTTTGGTCGATTATATTAACCATATTTGTTTTATTAGACTAATGTAGTATTTATATATCAGGGAACAATTTTAAAAAATGAATATATTTTGTAATATTTTCATACAAAATAATTCTACCAGAAAAAATATTTTTTTTCGTCATTATGATGATTCTATATAAAAATTATTACGTGGATATGTACATATCATGTCCATCTGATAAGAACAATCTCATCTGAGGCCATTATAAACATATATGGGAATCATAGAATATAAACACATGAGTAATGATTATAAATATAGGTTAATTCACAGAGTTTAAAGATGAAGGTTTTGTGACTCAACACATCTAAATATAACTCTTATGAAACATCTTATTAGTTATTATTTGTAAATAAATAAATATTTTTTCTTATAATTAAATTTATTAAGGATTTTATATTTCATGTAATTATATTCATATTTATTATTCGTTTTATATTTGAGTTTATATCGAAATTATACAGTGATAAGAAGATTGCTGATGTCGATAATGATGATATAGGGATTCCATGACTATGAAGACATACAATCCTCTCTAGTTTGGAAAATGGATTTTTGTTAATAAAGACAAGAAGATATATAGTTTTTTGAATACTATTGATACCTAATTTATGTTTATATACATTATTTATTTTTATAGTAAATTTACTATTATTTATTATAAATAATCTTCAAATTCTTTCTTATATTTTGTTTAAATATTAATTTTACTTTTCTCTATTTGTTTATTATTTATATTGTGATTTTTTATAAAGGTTTACATTCAATAAATTTAAAAAACATGGATACCATTGACTATCTTTTTTTTCTGATTAATGATACTTGGATATTTTATTATATTTGTTTCTGATATATCCTAACTATGTGGTATAGTTTTTTGATTACTTATATTTCATAAATTAAAATTACCCCCTCTTATATCCATTAATATAATATCTTATCCAAAATTTGGTATTAGATATAGTTAAACTTCTTAACATTCTGATTTTAACATTTCTTTTTTTTATAGAGAAGTTAATTTCCTAAAAAATATTCTATAAATAGTTTTTATTTGTTTTTTATAAACATTTATACAGTAAAATGTATTTTTTAAAATTTTTATTTTTAGGTTTTCAATGTTTGATGGTTTGATATTAAGAAACCATTTTAGTTCAATCATTATTTGATATGTTTTTCAAGAATATTGAGAGTTATCAAATAGATGAGAAATATGATACTCCTTTCAAATATAATAATTATCATGAATATAAAATATATTATCATGTAATGATTATTTTGTTCTATGATAAATAATTTATATGGTTATTTATTTAATGATTTGAATAGTATCTAAAAGAATTTGTAATTTTACAATTTGGGAGCTTCTAATGATATAAAAAATAGAAGATAAAATCATTGAGTTAATTATAATTTTTTTATTTCATTCTTGTATAATTAGTTGTAATTATGCATCTACGATTCATGAAAATATGTAATATTTTATAGTCTATTATGTATAAAAATTTTAAAGAATAATTCTATTTCCAATTATCATTGAGATTATACCAAGATGGCGAGAATCTAAGAGAATGTCATTTGATGATACAAATTAGATTAATAAACTGAGATAAATGATTTTATATGTCCTATAATGATGTATGATGTTAAATATAAAGTATAAGTAAAACAAGGAATGAAGAAAATTGATTTACATATTCTTATAATTGTATCGTTTCTACTCAATTTAGATATAGTATGGTTATTCTTGAGTCTCAAAAAATTGTTGATCACGTTGAAACATAGAGTGATTCTCTAACACCATATCTTGAAAAAAATTTGGAATGCATGAATCATTGTTTTAATTATATATTAATAACAATACTTTAATAATAACATTTCCCCTTTTATTATTTAAATATAAAAAATGGTTCTATACGGTTGTGATTAGTAAGGTATACGTATGTTATTTAGAGTCTTATAGAACAAACTTGTATTTTTTTGGTTAATAGTTACATAACCATATGAATAATAATATGAATACTAGTATGACCCTTATTAATGTCATAAAACATTATTTTTTTAATTTCTTACTTATATAACACAATGATATGTTGTTTAATTTTTTAAGGTGTCTAATAAATGAGTTATATATTGAAAATATTAATTTTTGAATAAATTATGATTTTATTTTAAAAAATAAATGAATAATATTTAGATAATTAATTTCTAAAAATGGAGCTCATTTTTTAATTCTATATGCTGAAAAATGGTTATGCTGAGTTATTGGGAATTATCTAAAGTACTTGATTTTTTTGCGAATAGTAAAAATATAGTTTTGAGTTTACTGTATGTTTAATTACATCCTAATATTATAATAATTAATGTAAAATGTATTTTAAATTTTTTACAATAAAATTTTACAAATTTTTTCCCAAGTGGATAATACCTTGGCCAAAAACCATATCAATACTCATGGTTATGCAAAAACCACTAATGAGGTGTCCTTGGAAATTAATAAAAAAACTCCCTCTCATTTACTATAAATAGCCACTCATTACATCGTTTTCATTCATTCCACACTCATAATACTCAAATATCATGTATTTTAACTTTTATTATTAGTCCTCTGATGGTGTAATGAACTTCCCACGGTCCCAACCATCATGTTTTAGGAGTTACACTACAAGGTAAGAGAATCGACCACACTTCTATTTTTCAAGATTTCATTTTATGATATAATTTTTAATTTCAATTGTATTATGTTAGGATATGTCAGTAAATATCCTCATTACATTACGTATTATGTATGAAGGATGAGAGAAAATTTTTACCTCATTAATATATTTTATGGAAATTTAAGCGTTGCCGTTAGTCTACCAAATTTTCATAATAGATTTCTCGACTTCTCTTTTATTTTGACATTCAATTATTTTAATTTTCATTATTCACCGCCTTTCAACTAAAAATTATGATAAATATAGTATATTACATCTCTATAATTTTTTTGTGATAATTTAATGATTCTTTATCATATCTCTTTTCCTATTCTTTTATACTAAAATTCAAAACACCTTTTGAGATGTGATAATTTACCAAATTCAAGAATGACGAGTATTCAATTTTCGTTACAATCTTAAATTTTCGAAATTAAAGAATTATTAAGGTTGTAATTTAATATAATATATGTATTATATCTTATATAAGGTTATTTAATTATTTTTTACACATGTTATTAATTTATAAAATAAAATGAGTTCATTACGATCAAAGAATCTCCAAATGAACTTAAAAAATATCAATAATTTTTAAACCAATGAATAATCCTAATTTAAGAATTAAAAATGGTAAATGGTATAATATATGTAGATGGAAATATGAAAATTTCATCCCATTATAATTCTACAGTTTCACTCCCAATTGTCATGAATATCCCTAATGAACTGATCATGGAAATCGCATAAAGAACACACCCAAATCAATAGATGGAAAAAAATACTAACAATTGATGGTGGAAATTATGTAATGAAATGATTATATAAGGTGTTATAAATGTAAATATGTTCTGTTAAGACTATAATAACACTATGTTAACCAATATACAATAGGATTAAAGGAGTTTTAAGTAAGAAAAACATAAGGACAGGGAATTCATATCCCAATTTCAATTCTTAGGGTAAACCTTATACATTATTATTTATGTGGTATTAAATTTGTTTATGTGATGAATATTTTTTATATTATTTTAATTTATTTTTATTTATAGTGAATATACTTATTTCATCAATTCTATTAAGTATCACTTCAATTATTTTATATTTGTAAGGAAATTTTCTGTCAAAATCCTCTTTTACAATTTTTTTTATGAAATTCACAAGAAATGTTTTAATGGAATAATTCATGTTGTTTAATTATTTTATAGATCTTGTGAATTTTTTTGATGAATTATGGGACTTCTATCTCATTCCAAAGAATTAGGTACTGTTTTTTTGGAGGTTGGATGTATGATTACATCATGTGTAACTGTGATGGATACACAAATTAATTGGTAGTCGTGATGGTTACAAATATTAATGTAGGTGATAGGGTTACAAATTTTTTTAATTAATTCCCCAAAAAAATTTATGGTTCTATTTATGTTATATATGTAAGTTTTAAATCTTATATCAATATCAATTTTCACAATGTTAGTTTATATGGGTATAAGAATGTATTTTTTTAAATATTTTATACCTTACAAGTATTCACTGACTATTATTTTTTTCCTCATTTTTATATCCCTTACTAAGAACGTTTTTATCAAGAAATGTTTTTAATTTTTTTCATAGGTTATAAAGTTTTTTATGTAATAAATGAGTCCACATTAAATTTTATGAATATTTTTCAATGAAAATGTTTTTTATTTTAATGGTTTTATTTTTTGGATGACATGGATACTATATTTGTATAATATAGATACTATTTTTTTGGTATCTACTCAATATTAATGTGGAAAGATATAAATGTATAATATCTAAATTATTTAAAACTATAAAATTTAAATGATCCTAAAATTTATAGTAAATTATTTCATGACTAAAATTAATGATTATGTAATGTAATTAGGATTGTTCTTTATAGTTGTTATCAGTGGATAGTTTAGATATTTGTATAGGATAATATGAAGTTAACGGAATACCATAATTTGATTTTACTTTATGATTAATTTGAAATGATATATCAATTAAAAATTACCATGTATCTTTGACTAAGACATGTTTTTTCCAAATTATTTTTCACAGAAAAATAGGGAAACTGAAGAAGATATGCACTGACATAATGATATCCATCCAAATTTACTTCTTGGTCGGGCATGGATAGGAACCGATCAGTTTGTGATATTAATAGCTTAGATAATGAAAAAATTAAAAGGTAATAAAATCCATACAAGATAATTACCAGATCTTCCCAAAAGACACCCAACAATAGTGGAAAATTATATATGACAACACCCTGCTTCTTTCAATGGATCTTATGACCCATTTGTACCTAAATGATGGATTAAGGACCTTGAAAAGATATTCTATGTTATGGGGTTTTCAGATACTCAATAGGTTGGATTTTCAATTTTCATTTTGATGTTTATGATGATTAATGGTTGTTAATTGTCAATAATATCAGTGATATATCATAGATTGATTCGATAGAGTGGGATGAATTTCAAAGTATTTTCCATGAAAATTATTTTCCTAAGGTTTGGAAATATAGGGTAGAGAAATAATTCCTTGTTTATAAAAAAGGTTGAAGATTTAGTGGTGGATCATGAAGCTAACTTCACTAAACTTGTGAGTTATGCTACAAATCTTATTATAGATCTTGATAAGAAAACCCGCCGAATTTACTCAGGATCAATGAAATGGTATCAAAGGTCATTGGCCTCGCATGAATTCAAAATTTATGAGAAAAATGTACCGATCTTCTAATAGGGTAGAGATGTAGTTTTTGAATGACCGTGTTCACTTTGACTAGAAGTAGAAGAATAAGTTCAAATGGAAAGCGATGGGTAAGAATTAATTAATGAAATATAATGGTATCAAATTCTTGTTTCAAATTTGGGAAAAGTGTGGAAAAAAGAACCATGGGGAATGACTTACCAAAACATGGATGTGTTTTCAATGTTGTATGTTTAGAAATATGGCCCATGATTTTAATTAAAATGAACCTATGACTAATCCTGATATGAAAAATATTAAGGGTTTAAAATGTGGAGAGATGGGTCATTATGAAAATGTCTTCCCAAAGAGAGATCTGAATGATGCAAAAATGTTAGAATATGATCTTTTGCGACTAAATTAGCATACATCAGGCTGTCCAATTAATTTTTATCAGGTACCTTGTTAGATTAATTTGGGGTTTCTAATGTTTATTTTGATATGAGGACTACACATTTTTTAATTGTGATGAATTTTCTAGTAAATTGGAAATATCAATTCAATAAATGAGACTGGAACATAATGTTAAAACACTTGGGGGAAATATTAGAGAAATGTAGAAGTATAAGAGTCTTTCTATTATGGTATGTGTAGAAAAATTACAAACAAACCATGTTGTTTTTCCTTTAGTACAGTTTTCTGTCATTCTGGGAATGGATCGACTTTATATTTATCATTCTAAGATTGAATGTAGAGATAAAAAAGTTTTTTTATGAAATATTTTAAATTTCTAAACATGAATGAGGACATAAAATGGAACAAATATTATGAATATGAGAAATTTTTTAAGGATGGAAATATAATTTATCTTCCTCAAATATTTGAATATAAGGGAACTTTTCATATTGAATATGCCTTAGTGGTAACTGAATACAATGATGTTTTTTTGATGAGTTACTGAGTGGTATACCCGATCAGGAAGGTGAATTCACAATTGACATACTTCATGATGATAATCCAATTTTAAAACCCCCTTACCAAATGCATGAAATTGATCTTTTAGAGTTGCAAAATCAGATGCAGGGTTTTATTGATAAAGGCTTCATTCATCCAAGAACCTCACCACAATGTTCTCTTATTTTTATCATTAAAAAGAATGATGGATCAATGAGAATTTACATTGATTAAATGCATTTTAATAAAATCAATATAAAAAACATGAATCCTTTTCCTCATATCGATGACCTATTTGATCAGCTTTAGGGAGATCTGTAATATTCCATTATTAATCTGTGATTCGGATACCATCATATGAATGTGTTGAAGGATGATATCCCGAAAACAACTTTTCAAACATGATATGGGAATTATAAATTTATTGTTATGTTGTTTAGGTTAACTAATGCACCTACTTTATTCATGGATCTTGTTAATAGAATATTTCTTGAGTTATTGGATATGTTTCTGGTTATGTTTATTGATGAAAATGTTATATTTTTTAAAAGAAAAGTGGAGCGTGAAAAACAACTAAGGGTTCTTTTGAATCATTAATGGAAAATAAACAGTATGGAAAATATAGTACGTGATATTTTGGGTAGCAAGAGTTTTTATTTCATGGGTGAATCATAAATGAAGATGTAATAATATTTGATCTTAGAAATTTGTTTTTGATAAAAGGACAAGACCGAAAAATGTTATAGATATTCATAGTTTTAATAGTGTAGAATGGTATTACTGATGGTATGTTAAAAATATTTAACTATTATCTAGCCCACAAACTAAGTTAACAATAAAAGTTGTTAAATTTATTTAGATATAAAAACGTGGTTTTTTTTAAAGAACTGAAGAAGATATTGGGGAATAATACCATTTTGGACAAGCCTTCCAAAAATAGTGTTTTTTTCATCTACAATGATTCTTTATTGAAGTGTCTTGGTTGTGTTTTGATGTAGAATGAATATGTAATTGCTTATGCGTTAGTGAAACTAAGACCTAATGAGTTAAATTATCTCCCACATTATTTGGAATTGGATGATGTGGTATTTTATTTGAAAATGTTGAGGAATCATTTATAAGTATATCAATGTAAAATATATATTAACCACAAACGTAAAAATTATATATTAAAATAGAAAGAATTAACCATGTTACATTTGGAACATGATCCCTTGATTAATGATTTAATGAATTTATGCTTAGATGTTGTTATTGTAGGAAATACCTCAGTTGTGTTTCTAGTTTCAGTTCAGTCATTTTTATCAGACATAATTAATATTGAAAAAAATAAATACTATGGGCCACAAAAAAATGTTGAATTGGATAAACTATTTATGCATCTAGAATTTAACTTTGAGAAATATTATGTTTTTAGATTTGGTAAAAGATTGTCTGTGCCTTACGATTCATATTTGAGGATATCCTGGTTGTTTGAATCTCATAGGTCTCCATTTTCAGTTCTTCTTGAAAGTACTAAGATATATATAGTCCTTATAGAGTATTACTTATGGTATGTAAAGAAAAGAAATAGCATAGATTTTAATATGAAATGTTTGATATGTCAATATGATAATGTAGATAGGCAATTACCAAAGGGGTTGATTCATCTTTTTCAAGTTTAATAGTTGAAATGGGAGAATATAACCATGATCTTTTTGGTGGGACTACCAAATAATTATCAATGTAAAATTAAAATTTGGGTTATTATTGATCATATGACTAAATCAACATATTTTCTTACTATTTGAGATACAATGTATTTAGATCAGCATTCAAATTTTACCTCAATGATATTATCAGGTTACATTGATTTCATCTTTTTATGGTACATGACTGTGATTACAGGGTCACTTCTAACATTTGGAAGGTCCTTCAGAAGTCATTGGAAACAGAATTAAATTTCAGTATAGCATGTAATCCTCAATCAGATTTTTAGATAGAATGAATGATTCATACTTTGGATAATATGCTTCAAATTTGTTCAGTGGACTACCAAGGAAGCTCGGATCAACATCATTCTTTGGATATGTTTTCTTATAATAACATTTTTCATTCCAATATAAATATGGCACCATTATAGGTATTGTATGAGAATAAATGTGGATGTCCAAATATTTAGGATGATGTTGGGGAATAAAACATGAAGGGACCAAAATTTTTAGAGGAAGTGGATGAGAATATGATAATGATCCAGCAACACATGAGGAAAATTCAGATTAAGAAGATATATTATGCATACAATAAGAGGAAATAATTTACTTTTGAGGTATGTGGTCATATTTTTCATTGAATCTCACTATGAAAATATGTTATGTGTTTTGATAAGAAAAGAAAAGCATAGTCCATGGTTCATTATACCTTATGAAATTTGGGATAAAGCTACACCAGTCACATACTGAGTATGTTTTCCTCCAAGTTTGTCTGAGGTACAAACTTTTTTTTCGTGTTTCGTTGTTGAGAAAGTTTGTGCTACTTTCATCTCATGTTTTGAGCCCTGAGGCATTTTGACTTGAAGGGAACCTTATTTTGAAGAGAAACGTATTCAGACTCATGATTGAGAAGAACATGTATTGTGGAATAAGTAAATCTACAATGTAATGGATTTATGGAGAAAAAACATGGTAGAAGAAGAAACACTGGAACATGAAAATTATATGAGGGAAAGGAACCCTTACTTTTTTTTCAAGTAAATAAAATATCGAGGATGAAATTTCAATAAGGCATGGATAATGTACCAATCCATATTTTTAGTAAATAAATTTAAATTCGTCAAAACATTGTTTTGTGTAGATATTTTTAACCACCATTTAAAAAAAAATTCCGCTTTTAAAATTTAAATTACCATAATTGGTTATCTGCAACTGCTAACAGTATGTTATATGATTATGAAAGCAACACATTCATTTAGTGAATAGTATCATACCCTTATGAATTGGAATATGAATAGTAATATGACTATTATGAATAGTAAATAATTTTTAATTTTTATTTTTTATATTAGATAATGAGTTGTTGTTTAATTTTTCATGTTGTGAAAAAATGAGTTATAAATTTAAAATTGTTGTTTTTGAATAAGTTATAATTTAATTTAAAAATATATTTAATAATATTTAAAAAACTAATTCCCAAAAATATATTTCATTTTTGATTTGTAAATGTCAATAAATGGTTATAGTGAATTTTTGGGATTTTCTTAAAATACTTGAAATTTTCATGAATAGTAAAAATACATTTTTGAGTTTTCATAATGTTTAATGAAATACCAGCAAGCCCAGCTAGAAGCGATGCTTATGACTATTTGTTAAATAAAGGAAAATAGAACAAAGGATATGGACGAGGTCAAACAAAGGGCCTTTCCCTCATTCGTCAGAGCAAAGTGCTAAAGATCATAATAAGACAAATAATTCCCATAATCAGAGTCATCAGAAGTTTCCCACTCAGAATGGGACTTAACCTGATTGATGACCTTAAGAAAATAAGAAATAAACATACATGGTATCTTAGAAGAGCGAGTAAACACAGTGCGAGGAGTATTAGAGTAGTCCTTCCTCGGCCTTCATTTCGAGGGACTAGGAGTGAATTCAACTTCCCCATTTATAGAAATAAGTACATCTTTGAAAGAAGTGGGGCCACTGCTACCTGCTTTATTCCCTTCTTCCTCTGAGATGTCACCCCACTTCCCAGATATCTCAGAGGATTTCAAGAGCTTCTGGATCTCCTGATGGCAATCAACCTGTGAAGGAGCCCCAATATTAAGAGTCATCTCAATAGTCTCATTACCTTGCAAACCTGCACTCAGACTATCATTCATGCATATATTTGAAGGGCCAAAGCAAATATGAGATCCTGGAATAGAGAGAGGAGCATGATTTCCAATCCCATCTAATGCTATGGGAGTAACTACACTAACATCCCTGGGTATCTCCATGGAAGATTCAACCCGAGAAGTGGAGGGACCACGCACTGGGGATGCATAGTTATCAAAAATATTAGAAGGACCATTGTTGGCTCTCAATGGCGATGAGTCCACCATCTGCCCCTTTCCATTTGAAGGTAGTTGACGTTCTTCCTTAGAAACCACCACATCAGCCTTATTGTAAGATGGCATGATGTTACGATCAAGGGGTTGTGAAAAATCAACATCATCCCTTTTTGATCTCCTTCTACAGAGGTTGGATGGATGACCCTTTATCCCACAGTTCTCATAGGAAATTCGTCTTTGACATAATTCCAATGAATGACCAACAGATATACACCCATTTCAAAAAAGTGGCTTCCTTTTATACTCAACATCAATTTTAATTTCATCCGTCGGAGTGGAAAGAGTTACCTTGTCAATCATGATGGAGCTAACATCAATCTTGACTAACATCCATGCGAAATATCCAAACCAGACATTCTTAGACTCCTTATCAAGATGTATAGGGTCTCTAATTGCCATGCTGATATCACACAAAATGTTTGGGTGCCAAATGACCCAATTGAGACCATGAAGACGAACCCATACCTAGGAAAAAACATTCCATGCATGCAAACCATTGAATTCCAGGGACCATTCATGAAGGTGAATCCCTCCAGGCTTCAAGGGAAGAGATCTAGTACTCCACTCATGAATTTTATAAGCATCTGAAAGAAAAATACAATGAAAACAAACCACGTCCAATAGATACACACCTCCAATCAGATAAACCCCACAAAATTGGAATCTGTTGGACCAAATCGTCAAACTTCCAAGATTTCTGACCCTTAGGTATGACAAGACATGCAATCAAAGAAGTTTTCCAAAAGGAAATACTTTCAGAAAAGATCTCAGGATTGGCCTCAACCTGTGCAGAAGATCCATTTTGAAGAATTTGTCAAGAACAAAAGTCAGTGTATGAATAAAATATAGGTTTCAAAACACCATTCATATTTATCCTCTATCAAGCAGGAAAAAAAGATCTAGAATTTATCACTGTATCATCCAATTTACCGGGTCCATAAAAAATATTCGAACGTAAGTCCTTCTTCAGCAGATGTCCGAGATTAGACTCAGCAACCTGGCCCCGCACGCCTGCATCCCCAAAAAGACCACATCCAGAATCCAAAGTCCGAGATCTGGGATTGACTCGGGTAACCTCCTGGGTGGCATCACGATCCTGTAAGCCATGTTAAATCATCTGACCACGGATAGTGCAGATCTTTGATGATTCATCCACTGAGGGCACACAACCTCCGGGATTCAATGCACCATCACTCTAGGAAACAGATCAGACAATAGAGTCCCGAATAGAACTAGACCGAGATGTTGGAAAACTCACCGTATATCCAGGATGCCGTATACCTTCCTTCTCGATGGGTCCTATGCCTCCAGCCACAAGCACGGTGCCAAGGAAATGGGGAACCTACATCACAAACCCTAATCACGATCTCTATCCTCCCGGAGCTCCTGCACACCACGACCCATCCATGTTTAATGAAATAATAATTATATAATAATTAATATAAAATGAAGGACACCTTTTTTAAATTAAAATATGAAATCATGTGTCCCATGTGGATAATACCATGGGAAACCCCATGGTTTTGAAAAAACTAATAATGAGGTGTCCTTTGAAATTAAAAAAAACCTCTCTCTCATTTACTATATATACCCCCTCATTATTTCGTTTTCATTACTGAAAAACTCCTAATACTCATATATTTTGTAGTTTTAACTCCATTTTAGTCCTCTGAATGTGTCCTCACCCCCCATGTCCCACTCTTCATGTTTTAGGAATTACTCTACAAGGTAAGGGAATCGACCTAACTTCTCTTTTTAAAGGTTTCATTTTATGTTATTCTTTTAAATTTCAATTATCTTATGTTTTGATATGTCAATCCATATCCCCAATAACTTCCATATTATGTAATAATGATGAGAGAACCTTTTTATCTCATGAAAAAACTTTATGAAATTTTATGCGGCATCGTTATGCTACCGAATTTTCATTTGGAATTTTTTAACTTTTCATTTATTTCGATATTCCATTCTCTTCTTTTAAATTACTCACATCCATTCATCCAAATTATATTATAACAACATTAAATTACATGTTCTATTATATTTTTGTTATAATTTAATGATTCCTCATCATCTCTCTTTTCCAAAACATTAGTACTAAAATATAAAATACCATTTGAGATGTGATGATTTTCCACATTCAACGATGATGAGTATTAAATTTTATTATCATATTCAAATCTAGCCATGAAACCATTTTATTGTTTAAATATAAAATAGTTTCTGTATTATATCTTATATAAGGTTCTGGAATATTTTTTATACATATTATTAATTTATAATATAATATGAGTTCATTACGATCAATGAATTTCCAAAATGACCTAAAAACATATCAATAATTTTTTATCATATGAATCATAATAATGTAATAATTCACACTAATAAGTGCAATAATTTATGGATATTGAAATATTTAAACATCAACCAATTCCAATATGGTGTTTCACGTCCAATTTTCATGAATATTTATTATGAACCGATCACAGAAATCTTGTAAGGAACACACACAAATCAATAGAAGGAACACAATACTAACAATTAAAGTGGGAAATTATGTAATGAAGTTATTATATATGGTATTATAAACACGAATTTGTTTTAGTTAGAATTTAATTAAACTTTTTTAACCATTATACAGAAGGTTTAAATGTGTTTTAGGTAAGAAAAACCTGTGGTAATGGAATTCTTAACATGCTTTTCATTATTTGAGCTATCTTTGTATATCATAATTTCTGTGGTATTAAAATTGTTTGTGTGATTAATATTTTTTATGTTATATTTAATTATATTTTTTTTAGTTTATATATATATTCCATCAACTCTACTAACTCTTACTTAAAGTTTATCATATTTGTAAGGGTCTTTTCTTTTAAAATCATCTTTTAAAATTCTATTTTACCAAATTCAAAAGCAATGTTTTCATGAAATTATTAATTTTTTATAATTATGTTATGGTTCTTGGGAATTTTTTATTATTAAGGGTGGTACTTATATCACTATCCAATATACTGGGTATTTTGATATTTGCGATCATCTGTATTGTTTCACCATATGTAAATGCGATGGTTACACAAACTGTATGGTATCCATGAGTGTTACGAATTATATAGTATCTAAGAGGGATAAAATATTATGTAATTAATTCCCTATACCATATTTATGGTAATATTTATGTTATATTTTTTTTAAATCTCATGGAAATATCATGTTACACTATGTAAATTTATATGGGTACAAATATGTCTTTTTTTAAAATGATTTCATATGTAACAATTTTTTATGGAATAATGTTTTCTTTCATTATTTTTATATCTTTCATGGAGCTTTATGTGCTCATACCATGTTTCTAAATTATTTTCACAGGTTATATGAGTTTTTAAGACAATAATTAATCCTTGTAAAATGTTATGATGTTTATTCAAAGAAAACATGTTTTATTTAAAATGTTTTATATTTTTAATGATATAGATACCGTTTTATGTAATAATGAATATGTTTCTGTGGTATATTTTCTAAATTAATGTAGAGTGTGTTTTATGTATTATATCCCAATTATCAAAAACTATATACTTGAAAAGTTTCTCAATTTTAAGGGAAATCATTTCTCAACTAAAATTCAATATTATGTAATTTAATAATGTTGTTTCACTATAGTTGGATTCAGATGATGGTTTAAATGAATTTATGGGTTAGGATGATGTTAATGGAATACAATAAATGATTTTTATTTATGGTGAATTTTAAATGATATATCATTAGAATATTACCATGTTTATTCAACTATGATATGTTTCTTAATAGTGTTTTTTCGTGGATGAAAAAGGGGAGGTGAAGAGGAAAGGCATTAATAGAACGATAATCTTCCGAATCTGCAGCTTAGAATGGTGGAGACTAGAGATGAGATGTTTAGGATATAAATGTATTAGCTAACACCGAAAATAAATGGTGGTGGGATCCATACAAGAGAATAACTATAGCTATTATAGAAAACAATATGATTATAGAACAATTTATAAGGCAACACCCTATTTATTTAAATGGATCTTCTGACCAAGTAGTGGCTGAAGGATGGATTAAGGACCTTGGAAATATATTAAATGTTATGGGATGTTTAAATAATAAAAGTCTATGTCTTTAAATTTATCATTTAGAAGGTGATGCTGATTAGTGGTGGTCAATGGTAAAAAAAATATCCTGAGTAGGGAGGATATTGATGCATTATAGTGGGATGATTTTAAATGTAGTTTCCATGAAAATTATTTTCTTAAGGAGGTGAGAAATTGGATTGAGAATAAATTCCTTGAATTCAAAAAAATGGATGAAGATTAAGTTGTGGTTAATGAAGAGAAAATCACTCTACTGGTGAGGCCTGATCCAAATATTAATATAGATAATGATATAAAAAACACCATCTTTTACTTTGGATTAAAGACAAGGTTTCGAAGGGTATAGGCCTCCCATGAATTCAAATTTAATGAGAACCTTATTTGGATTTTGTGATAGGGTAGAGATAGAGTTTGTTGATGATCGCGTTCACTTTGAAAAAAAGGAGAAGAAGAGTTCCAAATAGCAACATGTGGGTAAGAATAAACATGTGGTATGTAAAATATATGTGGCCATTTATTATAACGAGAATGTTCCTAAGACTAATTTGGATAAAAAAACTATGAATTTTTTTAAATTTGTTTAGATGTGTCGTTATACAAATGCATTCACAATGAGTGATCTGAATGATGAAAAAAATCAAGACTATAATCATTTTCGACTACATCGACAGGAATTGTTCCATCCAAGGAACATCTATCATGTACTTCATTAGTTTACTCAAATTTTTGTAGTTTCTTTGTTTTATACTGGGTCTACACATTCCTTCAATTAGGATTAATTTTCTGGTAAATTCGAAATAGCACCTCAACAAATGAGACTAAAACCTATTGATAACATATTAGAGGAAATATTATAGCACAAAAGATTTATAAGAATCATTCAATTGTGGTATGTGGAAATAATTTCCCCTGAAAAAATTATTGATTTCCACTTAGTAGAGTTGTATTTCATTATATAAATGGATTGGATTTCTGTTTATCATCGTAAGATTGGATATAGAGGTAAAGAAGTTCATTTTCAAAAATATTTTCAGTTTGTATAAAAGAATGTACCAAAAACGTCCCATGTAAATAAAGAATATAACATTTTCATATTTATTATTATTTTTGAATTAAATAATCATTTTACATTAAAGAAGATGGTGTGTTAAATGGAGTACCTGATACACAACAATGGGTTTCATGGAAATATTATGTTTCACACAATGCTTAGTCAAATTGAAAACTAATAATAAAATATTAATTTAAATTCTAGTTAACACCTATCCGTTGTATTGGCGTGAATGGTCATAACTAACAATAATATTAATGTACATGTTTGTTAAATGTTTTTCCATTTTTACAATAAATTCTAGAGGCTTAAATAAGAATGAATATGATTTTATGCAAAAATCTAAAATATTCATTAAAAAGTTGATTTACCACCTTTTGAGGGAGAAACCAAATTTAATCTAGTTTTGGTAAATATTATATTATCTATTTGAAAAAATAATATTCTTTTTTACAATCATGAAATAAAAATTTAATTGGATAAAATATTGGTATTTTTCCGATAATGTTCATTTTTTTGAATAGTGAAAAATAATGTATTTTAATTCAAAACTGCCTTTTAATCTAATTTATTTACATGGTTAGATTTTCATTTTAATTTTATTTACAGTATAATTAAATTATATTATTACCATATATTCTTATTTTTGTCATTGGATGTAATTTCACATTAAAATTGAAAATAATGAAGTATTAATCTTTTCATAGTTATTATTTCTTAAAAACACTCTTTTTTGTTTTCACAAAAGGAATTAATTTTAAATTAATTTTTTCCAATTATACGTTTTTAATTTGGTAAAATGGATTCTATATTTGGAATTAGTGTTTCCAATTTATGCAATTATTTAACTTTTATTTTTAAACATTTTAAATATTTACCTTAGTAAATATTTTATTTACTATAGTTAAAGAGTCAATCTGGTAAATAAGGGTGAAAAATAATATAATATAATATTAAATTACCCTAACATGTGTTCTAATCATATTTTATTATAAATTTATTACATTGGAAATCCTTTTGGTCAATTTTGGGACACCATAGAGCCAATTAATATTGATAATGACAATTTATGTTGATTAATTTAATGTAAAGAAAAAAATTACTTTAACATATATCTTTTAGTCAATAAATTTTTACATTGGGTTAGATAAGATATCCCTTCAACTATAAATATTCATATGAAATTTAAAAATATTTCCTACATGATAATATTTTATTTATAATTTTTAGGCATCAAAAAATTGAAATTATTTATGACCTAATAATTATGCAGTATTTACCTCATTCTTGAATAATTTGAATATATATTATTATAATGATTAAAATAATATTAGAAACCTATAAAATTCATATTGGATGATTCTATTTTGAACATGAGACATCTTATCTTAAAATTTAATGAGTTTTGGATCTTTAGAAATTGAAAGTCATTATATAATAAAATAATATTTTCAAACTTTCCTAAAGAGTTCCTCCTCCCCCTTATAAAAAGACCTCTATTAAATCCCATTATTCAAAAATATCAAGCCCCTTAGACCACCCATCTTCTAACCAATTAACCACTTTACATACCTCTATTTCTACTAGAATCATTACCTTAGGTATAAGGAACATCAAGTAATCCATTTGGTTCCAACAAAATAGAGATACCAAATTTAAAGGTAACCTCTTCTGTTATGTTAATTTATATTATTTTACTTCTCCAACCCCCTATTTTTTTAGTTACTTACATTATAACAAAAACATTATCCTAAATATTCTATGTATTTTTATGATAGTTACTCAAACAATACTCACACACAACTCCATCTAATGGGTAAAAAATATATTGTTTTTGTGGATGATGAACTACTGCCTCTTGAAACGATGATTGTTCAATATTCTTCTACCACCTTTTTGGTGGACATTAAGATGGAACTGTATTTCTATTCGATATAAATAATATTTATTTTGTTTCTTTTATTATTTATTTTTCTTTTATATCATTCCTTTATGGCTTCTATAACGAGTAAACGCGATAATTTAATTTGAAGAAGTGAGGAATACCACCACGTAAATGTGATATGACTCGTTCATGCCATATGTGGAACGTATAAACTATAGATATAATTAAATTATATATGATATTAAACTAGAATTATAATATATCTATTTTTCACTACATTTCTATTCCATTAAATATGAAATAGAAATGAATGTCGTGTTCATGCGTACGTACGACTTACCGTGTCCATGAATGATGCATTTCATTTCTTATTACCAAATGGTATGTAATATTATATATATATATACTCCATATATATGATATATATTATAACTAAATCATGTATATCGTTTTTTAGATAATAGAATTTCAACCACATGTACAATTTATAATTATAACAAGTTCATTTTTAACTAAAGTTCCGAACATCAACAAAATGTTTGATATGAACTAATATAATTAAGTAATTGTTATAGAAATGTAATAATTGATATTAAAAGAAACAATAAGCATGAAAAATAATCTTAATAAATTATACATTGTCTTTATTTTATTATTCAAGAGATTAATGAACGACCGAGTCTAGTTGGAAACGATGTAAATGGTTTCTTATCTCACTTATAATTCCTTGAGATTTCTATTGTGCACAAATTATTTATTGCATGTGGTGTATTGGGTAATTAAATTATATGCATAGTATCATTATTCTATTTATATTCAAGGTTTTTTGTGATTCATTTGGTTGTTATTAACTTTTATTCTAACGACTCGATTTATTACAACATGGTATGGGGTTTCTAATCTCAATTTTAATTCTTTGATAATTATATTGTTTGACACTTATTTTTTGAATGTGGTGTATTGTGTAATTACATTTGACATATATTATAATTTTTATATTTATATTCATGGTATTATATGATTCATTTGTTTGTTATAAACTTTTTTCCTTATGAATCCATCGATTACAACGTGGTAAGGGGTTTTCTTATCTCACTTTTAATTACATGATATTTCTAGTGTTCGCCATTTATTTATTGAATGTGGTGTATTATGTAATTACATTTCATATATAATATAACTACTACATTTATATTCCTGAAATTATGTGATTCATTTGGTTTTTATTAACTTCTTTTCATACGACTCGATTGATTACAATGTGATAAGGGGTTTTCATCTCACTTTTTATTCAAGTGAGATTCATGCTATATTTTCTAATATTTCATTTTTTGTACTGTATGTACATCCCATGATTGTATTTATTGTGTAAAATACATTATTTTATTGGTATTTACAACTTCATTTTATGATCTTTCTTTTATGGTTTGTATGTTTCGTAATATACCAAATCGGTAAGGGAACTTTTTAACCCATTTTCATTCTTTGGGTTAATCATTTAATTAAAAATTATATCATTCTAGGATTATGTGTTGAATCACTGTATATTTATTTATATGGAAATTCCCACTCCATATAGTTTGGATATAATTTTGAAACTCATAATCAATCCATTGATAAATTCTTATATCATCGATATAAACTTGATAAGACTAATTTTAACTCAATTTGCATTCATTAAGTTAAATATCGATCTCATTGTTGTTGTTTTTAAAAAAAAATTTATCAATGTTCTATGATTTATTTACAATAATTATTCAATAATATTTATTGTATTTATAATTTTCACACATTATTATGTAATTTATTTATCCTTAATCTAAGGATACAGTTTTTATAATGGATTTCATCTCAAATTACATTCAATTGAGACTTCATTATTGTTATGCTCCAATTAAATATTATATGCAGTTTATACTAAACATTGGAATATTATATCATGAATACCATTATTTTTCTAATATTATAATGTTCTGATTAAATGTAATTGCTCAATTATTGGTATTCAAGTGTCTATTATTTGGTTAAAAACGCTTTAACTAAAATATCAGTTATAATGTTTAAACATTTATTATTGTAAATATTTCTCATTGATGTCCATTTTTTCAAAATTGTTTTATTATGGTAATTAATTATTTCAAATGATGATTCATTTAAAAGTTTCAAAGAGGTATGGCACACTTAGATTACAAAAATATCTTAATTAATGTTTTAAGTGGTTTTGAAAATAGTTTGATAAAGCATTGTTTATTTCAATATCATGATTTGATATATTATGATTGGAATGTGGAAATGTTATATTTCCTTTATGATAGTGTTATTTGTTATGATCATGATATGGTTGTTGGAAATTTCTTACATATATGGGTGGTTTGGTGATAAACCTAGGGTGGGTGAGCCCGAGAACACTCTTCAACGAATTAGGTAACACAACTAAGGTAAACATTAATGTTTCTCCTAAGTGAGTTTGGAAATATAATATGATGGGTATTCCAATGTAACTCTCTATGTAGCTATGATAACCAAAATTTAAGAATGATATGGATGCGACAAGTTTAATTTATGATTTGTTATTTCTATGTCTTATTCATAAATATTAAAATTTCATGAGGTATGTTATGATTGAAAAGTATGTTTTTAATGATTTGTATTTAATTATAGGATAATGTTTCCTTTCCATATTTTATAACCCTTATTGTGATTTTTATGCACACCCCTATTTTTGAAATGTTTTTCATTGGACATAATGATGAATAGGGTCAATGATGGGATCATGGAAAAGTCATCTTGTAAAAAACATGGAAGTAGACATGTTTTTTAGAGTTTTCATTTAATGAAAAAATAGATATCGAGTTGAAGTGTTTATTCTTTAGTTTTTGAAATGTTTTGTAATAGATATAGAATAATTATAAAAAATACTAAACCTGAAAAGATCTGCATTGTTAATTATTGACTTAACTAATGATTATGTAATGTTTAAGGCCAACTCTTTATAGTTGGTATCAGAGTCCTATTTAGAATACTTCAGGGATTAGTAGTTTTCAAAAAAAACATGACTACTCCCCAGGTCTACTATTTCCATTAAATACTTGTTTTATAAATTTTTTAGATAAAGGAATATCTATTAAAAATCTAAGGAGTGTGATATCAAACGACATTCCCATCTCTTCCCAATGACATGCTTGAAATAATTATTGCATAGTCATGTTCAAGTGATTGTGAATATTTTTCTGGAATACTACTCACTTACATGGAGTTTTTTGAGAAATCAAACACCTCCAATATACCTTGAAATCATCATGGATCATGGGTTGTATTTAATGAAATCATAGTTTTCTTTATATTCTCATATTTTTGATAATGGTAAATATTATCATATAATTTTTAAATATTTTATATTATAAAAGGATTTTGAAGCATATTATGATTTTAAAAATGTATTAAAGAAGGAGACTTGTGTGCAACCTATTTATATTTGATTTTAAAATATATTCTCTTATCACATACTTATGGTATTTTAAAAGGACAATTTATTTAATGGTTTAACTCAAACCGAGTATAACTATTTTATAAAAATCATTTTTATTATATGTTTTGAAATTATATGTCATACCTGATTATTTTTCGAAATAATTAATATGCGAACACCCATATGACCAAATTTGTACACATTGTATTTGGATGCAGGAGGAAAATGATTTTTAAGGATCTCTAAATCATAGTTGCAATGAATAGAGCTCTTACATACGTGAACAATATGATGATGATACCATATGGTCTCCATGATCAAGGTATAGTGTTATTTCTATTAGTAATTGTTTTATTTTATCATATGAAGGTGAAACAATAACAATATAAAAGATGTTGAGGAATTAATGTGTTATGATGGAAATGAATGGTATAATAAAACCATTGAGGTTAAAACATGTTAGGATTATTTTTGTGTTCTATAAAAAGGACAACCTGAATGATCGGTGACAACCTATCATGTTTGGAAAGGCTGCATGAATCAATCCCTCAACTGAAAGGCGGCAAGGGCACATCAACTACCACTATCCTACAGGAATTATTTTGTTAGTATGACTTATTATTTTAATTTAAATGTTTTTATTGATCAAGAATAATTTTATTTATGGAATTTATTTTTTATCAAACGGATATCCTTACTATAGGAAAATGATTTGGTGATTATGTGATGATGGTAATTTTAAAAAATGAATTATCTTTTGGAAACATTATATGTATTAGGGAAATAGAATACTATGGGATCTCATTTCTGGAGTAATGTTTTAAAAATAATTTTGGAAGAATCAATGTTTTTATTATGTATATATGAATATTTTGTTTAGTTATGGAAATGAATAACCTATCATGGAGAATATGTGAATAGGTTAATTAATTTTTATTATGAGACTTTACGAATAAGTAATGTTATTTTTAGAAAAATGTTAAGATTTATCTTTGATGACTATTGGATTAAATATGTAAGATATTTTGGATTCAATCACAGTTTGGAGTAAATTGAATAATTTTATGGATAGATGTATATTGAATGGTCGTTCTTGAACATTAGGTTCTTTCTGTTGAATTTTTGAGATTAAGAGTAATATTTATCTTTACAAAGGATTATCCTTTTGGGGGGATTATCTGATCTTGTACTAACCAATTTTGGTTATGGTTGGTGTCTAAAAATAGGGGAAATATATAGTTAATCCATTTTAGATTATTTGATAAACTAGACCTTGATTCTATCTCTTCAAGTGTGACCAAGTAATCTTGAATACATACCGTTTGGAAATAATATGTGTTTTTTGTAGAAATTTATTAAATAAAGGCACTATACATAACAAGAATGTTTATTTACTTTGGATATTAGTGTAGTTATTAATAAAATTATTCAACACTATGAAACATATCTTGAAGAAAAAATTTTCTACGCACTCTTTCATCATCAAACATTTAGTAAACAACAAATTTATTCTATTGTGGTGGTTAACTTTCTGTGATCATGTTTTATATCACTCTCTATAAAAATGTTAGAGGTAGTTTCTCTTCTATATCCGTGTTTTCTTGGAATACAAGTATTTGGTTTCTCAGGTGACCTTTGTATATCTATTCCATTATTTTAAATTGATATTTTTAATGACTATTTTTCTGATGTGGGCCATTCAATGCAGTTTCCAAGCATAATTTTCATGCTCTGAGGACGCAATTCCCAAAAGGGGGGAGGATGGAACATCCTTGGTAAATGAAGAATATAAAACTTTCATAGTTATAAATATTTTGGAAGTAAATATTAAATTTAAATTAATGGGGATTCTATGTTCAATGGCGTACGTGATGTGCAACAACGAGTTTCATTGAAATATTATGCATCACACAATGCTATGTCATACTGAAAAATAATAAATGGTAGTTAATGCCTTGCTGTTGTATTGGGAGGAATGGACAGAACTAAATACAATATTAATATAAACTTTTTTAAAAGTTTTTACATTAATCTAATAAATTATAAAGACATAAAATAAGAAACAATATGTTTTTATGCATAAATAATCCAATATTCATTAAAAGGTTGGTTTACTTCATTTTTATGGGGAAACATAACTAAATTTAGTTTTGGTCACTTTTATATGTTCTATATGAAAAAAATAATATTCTTCTTTATAATCGGGATATCGTAATTTACTTTGGATACAATTTTTTTTATTTTTCGGATAAAGATCATTTTTTAAGAATTGTGAAAAATAATGTATTTTAAATCAAAACTACTTTTAATCTAATTTATTTATGAGGATATATTATCTCTATAAATTTTTTTTAGAATAATTTTATTATATTTTTACCATTTAATCATATTTTAGTCATTATATGTAATTTCACATTGAGATTGTATGCAAACAAGTGTCAATATTGTGATAATTATTAATTCATAAAAAACGTTTTTTTGTTTTGAAAATGGGAATTAATTATAAATTAATTTCATCGACTTATGTTTTTTAAATTTAAAAATAATGGATTAAATATTTGGAATCAGGAGATCTAATTTGTGTAAATAGGTAACTTTTATTTTTAGACATATTTAAATTTTTACCTCAGAAAATAATATATTTACCATTGTTAAAGGGTAAATTTGATAAATAAGGGTTAACAAATAATATTATAATAATATTAAATTACCTTTACATGTGTCCTAATCCTATTTTTTTATACCTTTCCGACCATGGGAATACTTGGAGTCGATTTTGGGACCCCATAAAGCCACATAAGAGTGATACTGACACTTAATATTAATTAATTTAAAGTAAAGACAAATATGACTTATACATAGATCATGTTGCAAATCAATTATTACATGGGATTATATAAGATATATCTTTGACTATAAATATTCATTTGAATGATAAAAATATTTCCTACATGATGATACATTTTTTAATTTAAGACATCAAAAATATAACATTATTTATGACACAATAGTGATGAAGTATTTCCCTCATTAATGAATGATTTAAATAAATAAGATTATATAGATTAAAATAATATCCAAAACCGGAACAATTCATGTTGGATGATTTTATTAACATGAGTCATCTTATCTTCTACTTTAATGAGTTTTTGACATTTAGAAACTGAAAATCATTATATAATAAAATAATATTTTCAAACTTCTCTAAAGAGCCCATCCTCCAATATATACAATCCCTCACTTCTAACCCATTACTTACACTTATTAATCCCCATGGATCATCCAAACTCTGACCAATTTATCTCCCTATATCCTTATATTTCTCATATAAGACTTACCTTAGGCATAAGACACTTCAAGTAAACCTTTCGATTCAAACCATATGAAGATACCAAATTTAAATGTAACGTCTTCTCTTAAGTTCATTTGTTTTATTTTACCTCTCCAACCCCCTAAAAACATTTTTTTAATTTTATTTTATAAAAAAACATGTATCATCAATACACAAGGTTGTTTTTATGAGAATTATTTAAACTACACTTACACACAACTATATTTAATCGGTATAGAATATACTGTTTCTGTGGACGACGAACTACTGCCTTACAAAACGATTATTGTTCAATCTTCCCCTACCACCTCTTCTGGGGTACATTAAGATGAAACTGTATTTATATGTGATATATACTATATTTATCAATTTTTTTCTTCTGTATTTTTTATTTATATCATACCTTTATTGTTTCCAAAATGGATAACCATGATAATTTCATTTGAGGAATCTTGGACTACCTTCCCCTCAAATTTATATGACTCGTTCATGCCATATGTGGAAGATATAATTGATGGAGATAATTACATTATATATGATTTTATACAGAAAGTATAATATAACTATTTATTTTTAATGTCTCAGATTTTCTATACATTCTTCTTAAAAATAAAGGGAATTATTTCGATACCAGTCTTCAAGATGGCGTGCTGTTCCGAGCCCAGGTGATCCAGGAACAAATGTTTGGATTTAATTAAATAATTAAATAACACATGCATGAGGTTTTCCTAAAAAATTGGGATATCTCCCGAACAGGTGCTCAAATCAGAAATCTGAGGGCACAATTGCGTTCAGAACAGTGATTTTACCTTCGGTGAGGTCTAATATCACCCGGCATAGGTCGATGGTGAAATCCAGTTTTTGGACATAAGAGTAATAAAATATTGAAAAATATATATTTTATTCTAGATTGAAATATTTTAAATCAGCTGTGATGGATATCTCTTATCCTTTTTAAATAAAGACCTGCGCAGGGGTCCAGGGTTACAAACCTCATAACCCTAAAACCCTTGGCAGCTCTGAAAAGCTCTGGAAAAAACCTACCAACGCGGCAACGGTGTTCTTGATGAGCTTCGCCGGCGACGACGACACGACAAACGGATCTTCGCCAACAAATGTTGTGAATCCAGGTAGGACGTTTGATCTCCTTGTGAATTATTTCTCGTTCTTTATTCCTACAGCAAACACAGACTAATCCTCGAACAAATTAGCATGCGGATCGATCGTATTTGTAGGATGGGATTTTTCGGGGATTTTGGGAATTTTGATTCTTGAGTTATTTTGGTTCGTTAATCATCTAACGGTGATGAACCAAGATCGACACGAACATCGATCGAGGTTCATCCCTCTCGATTTGTGGTTCCATTCTTCCCCGATTTATCGCTTTCTTCATGCGTGTTCTACGAGTTCTTCACCGGGATATGAACGACGGATCGTTGCGCATCCATTGTGTGACACAACGATCCCAAATTGAAGATTTGGCGTCGGTACAACCCTACGGAGGTGCGTCTGTGGTGGCGATAGACGGATCAAAGTGGATCAGAAGATATAGTTCTTAGAAAGATTTCCGCATGGATGGCCGGAATCGGATTTTGGAGCAGATCAAAGGCCTGAAACCCACAGATTAGGCATCACGATGATGAAGCGACCTATTATCTTGAGTTTCGCGGAAAACAGAATAGATAAACACGATCCGTAGAATCAGCCGAGGCGTGAGGAGGAAGACGACGCTTCTGGAAATTTCCTGACTACACGGCATGTAGTATGGGCTACACAGGGTGTGTTCATCGGCGAATAACCTAGCATGTACTCCGGGAGTACACAGACACGTGTTGGCCTGTACACCCCTCCCCAGCCAGACCCGACCAGATACAAGGGATACCCCGTGTGCTGGTACACGGGCAAGCGACACGGACACGGACATAGACCATGTACGGGCACATGGCTTGTGTACACGGAGCGAGCCCCAGGTGCTCGGACATGGCGTGTGATTATTCTACACACCGTGTAGTTACTTTCTATCCGACAAGACGAATGACACGGTCCGTTTACACGGGAAGCACCCATAGTCAAGGAACACGGTGTGTGTTTCTTCTACACGCAGTGTTGTTGAGTTTTACACAACGTGAATGGATGACATAGGCCGTTTACACGGGCAGTATCCGGGGTCAAGGAACATAGAGTGTACCCATGCTACACACCGTGTAACCAATTCTTCATGGATTGAGCCAGTTTCTCTATCTGACTTGGACTTCATTCATTAGGATTCATCCCCTTGGTCATTCTTGTGAAGGTTCCCAGTATCATTTCCTATATACACGAGTATGATCCCTTCAGCAGGACTTCCTGAAAAGAGTTGTTGGAATCCCCTCTGTGAGACTATGATCCAGATCCTCTATTCATTCCTAGAACCCTAGGTAGAGTTCTTGGTATCGACATGACCTACTTTACTCGGGCGCCGATCCTCTGCTTAGCGGATTAGCTCAGGCTGAGTTGTCGGAATCACCCAATGACTTGGTTGTGATCCTCATCGGAGCTTCATGTTCTCAAAATACTTGTTGAGTGTGTTCTCCCGGAATGAGTACTTCATAACTCTCTCTTTTCAGACCTAAGAGTTTGTTCTCCCGGTTACATGTTCAGTGGAATCTTAGAGCTGGATCTAGTGGTGGTTTCACAATGGTCATTGTGTATGTGTATATCTGGATATTCTTCTTATATGTTCCATAAAAATATACTATGTAGAGATGACTGTACCTTTATTTTGTGGTATTTACCTTGTTTTTTTCCTTAGTGGTTTCGGGGTGTCCTACTGGGTACTATTATTCTCACCACTGCATGGGCTTTCCCCGCACATGTCGTGTCTTGTGCAGACGAGCGAGCCTTTGACAGGATTCTAGGAGGACCCAGACTGGACGGAACTTAGTGAGATCAGACAGGCCGGGGTGTGTTCTTAAGGCTACAGACTGTAGTCCCGACACCTTTTTTTAAATATTGGACTTTCTTAAGAACTCTCTTTTTGGTGGGCTTGTACTTTTTTCCCAGGGTTTTACTTTCTTGTACATTAAATTCCCGTCGTACTCTGTTGGTTGGGTTTTGGTGTATGCATCCATCATTTCCTTTTAGTAGTTTTTACTTTTTAGCTCTGTGGGCTAGGAGATGTGTGTGCATGCATACATGTTTATAAGAAATTCCTCCCATGTTAGTAGCATGCCTACTAAGTGCTAGTCACTAGCCCCTGGCCTATTAAAGGTGGGCTTGTGGTGTTGAGGCTCGGGCCCCAATGGGATGGGTCGTGACAGAGTGTTTTGGCTTTTTGAGGACGTAAAATCCCTAAGGTGGGTGTGATGTAATATATCAGATTTTCCATACATTATTCTAAAAAATGAAGGGAATTATTTCGAGACCAGTCTTCAAGACGACGTGCAGTTTCGAGGCCCGCTGAGCCCAAAAAAAATTATTGAATTTAATTAAATAATTAAATAACGTGGGCATGAGGTTTTCTTGAAATAGTGGGTTATCTCCCGAACGGGTGCTTGTATCAGAAATCTGAGGGCACCGTTGCATTTAGAACATTGATTTTACCTTATCCAGGGCCTAATATTGGCCGGTACAGGTCAGTGGTGAAATTCAGTTTTTGGACATAAGAGTAATAAAATATTTAAATAAAAATATTTTATTCTGCAGGGAAATCATTTAAATCAGCTGCAATGGATATCTCTTATCCTTTTTAAACAAAGGCCTACGCAGGGGTCCAGGGTTACAAACCTCATAACCTTGAAACCCGTGGGGGATCTGGAATGATCTGGAGAAAACCTCCAATCACGTCAATGATGTTATAGACGAGATTCGAGGACGACGACAACATGACGACTAGATCTTCGTCAACAAACGCCGCAAATCCAGGTAGGGCATTTGATCTCCTTGTGAATTCTTTCTTGTTCTTTATTCCTACGACAAATGTGGACTAATCCATGAATATATTAGGCTGCGGATCAATCGTATTTGCGGGATGGGATTTTTCAGGGATTTGGGGGATTTTGATTCTTGAGTTATTTTGGTTCGTTAATCTTCTAATGGTGACGAACCAAGATCGACACGAACATCGATCAAGGTTCGTCCCTCTGTATTTGTGGTTCCTTTCATCAATGATTTCTCGCGTTCTTCATGCGCGTCCTACACGTTCTTCACGGGGATATGAACGATGGATCCTTGCGCTTCCATTGTTCGATGCAACAATCCCAAATTGAAGATATTGTGTCGGTACAGCCCTATGGAGGTGCAGCTACAGTGGTGACCGACAGATCGAAGAAGATTGTAAGATAACGATCATCGAACGATTTCTGCACGGATGGCCGAAATCAGATTTTGGACCCGATAAAAGGCCCAAAACCCACGTATTTGGCATCATGCAGAAGAAACGACACATGATATTGAGTTTCGTGGAAAACGGACTAGAGAAATGTGATCCGGAGAATTGGACGAGGCATGAGGAGGAAGACGATGCTTCTAGAAATTTCTCGACTACACGACATGTGTTCGTCAGCGGAGCACCTGGTGTGTACTCTGGGATTACACGAACACGGTTTGGGTACATGGCCAAGGACACGACGTGTACACCCCTCCCCGGCCAGACTCGGCTGGATACACGGGATACCACATGTGCTGGTACACGAGCAAGCGACATGGACACAGACATAGACCGTGTACGGGAACATGGCCAGCATACATGGAGCGAGCCCTAGGTGCTCAGACACGGTGTGTGATTCTTCTACACGCAGTGTTGTTACTTTCTATCCGACAAGCTGAATGACACATGCAGTTTACACAGGCATCACATGGAATCAAGGAACACAACATGCATTTCTTCTACATGTAGTGTAGTTGAGTTTTACATAGCTTGAATAGACGACACGGGCCATTTACATGGGAAGTACCCAGGTTCAAGGAACACGGTGTGTAACCATACTACACGCCGTGTAACCAATTCTTCATAGCTTCAGCCTATTGCCTTCTTTGGCATGGACTGCTTTCCTTAGGGTTCGTCCCCATGGACTTTCTCCTGATGGTTCCTGGTATCATTTCTTATATACCAGAGTTTGATCCCTTCAGCAGGACTTCTTGAATAGAGTTGCTGGAATCCCCTCTTTGAGACTAAGAGCCTATTCCTCTATTAATTCATGGAACCCTAGGTAGAGTTCTTGGTATCGACGTGACCAACATTACCCAGGTGCCGATCCACTGCTTAGCAGATTAGCTCAGACTGAGTTGTCGGAATCACTATATGACTTGGTAGTGATCCTCATTTGAGCATCATGTTCTCAAAGTACTTGTGGATGGTGATCTCCTGAAACGAGTACTTTATATACCTCTCTCTTCAGACCTTGGAGTGTGTTCTCTCGGTTACATTCTTAGTGGAATCTTCGAGCTGGATCTAGTGGTGGTTTCACAATGGTCGTTGTGTATGAGTATATCTAGAAATTCTTGTTATATGTTCCGTAAACATATATTGTGTAGAGATGACTGTACCTATCTTTTGTGGTATTTCCCTTGTTGTTTTTCCATAGTGGTTTCGGGGTGTCCTACTCTATTTTGTTATACTCACCCATGCACGGGATTTGCCCCCACCTGTCGTGTCTTGTGCAGACGAGCGATCCTTTGACATGATTCAAGGCGGACCCGGACCTGACGATACTCAGTGAGATTAGATAGGCCGAGGTGTGTTCTTACAGATATAGACTACATTACGAACACCTTTCTTTACAGGATGGACTTTGTTACAGACTCTCTTTTTGGTGGGCTTGTACTTTTGGCCCTGGGTTTTACATTCTTATATTTTACTTTCCTGTCGTACTCTATTGGTTGGGTTTTGGGGTATTCATTCATCTTTTCATTTTAGTATTTTTTACTTTTCAGGTTTGTGGTCTTGGAGATGTGTGTGTGTGTGCATACAGGTTTATAGGCAATGCCTCCCATGTTAGTAGTATGCCTACTCAGTGCTAGTCACCATCCCTTGGCCTATTGGAGGCGGGAATGGGGAGTTACGGCTCGGGACCCACTGGGACGGGTTTTGACATTATCATTACATTTTTATTCCATTAAATATTAAATAGAAATTATAATAGTGTTCATGGTTACGTATGGCTTACCGTCTCCATTAACGGTGCATTTAATTTCTTATATGCAAATGTTATATATTATTATAAATACATACATACATACATATATATATACTGGATATATATGATATATATAATTTTTAAGTCATTAATATAATTATGGGGATAATTGAATTTTGACCACATGGACATTTTATAATTATAAAAATATCATATTTAACTCATGTTTCGAACATTGACAAAATGACCGATATGAACTCAAATAAATAACTAATGTTTATAGAAAGGTAATAATTGATATAAAAGGAATAATAAACATGAAAACTGTTTTTAGCCAAGTTGAAATTAAAATTAGTTTATTATTTAGGAGATTAAATAATTACCAAGTCATGTCGGACATGAGGTAAGGGGTTTCTTATCTCACTTTTAATTCCGATATATTTCCATTGTTCACCTATTATTTACTTCATGTGTTGAATTTTGCACTAACATTTGATATATATTATCATTAATCTATTCATATTCATTTTAATTAAGTGATTTGTTTGTTGGTTAATAACTATTGGTCTTGATACTCAATTTATTACAACGTGGTAAGGGGTTTCTTATCTCTCTTTGAATTCCCTGATATTTCCATACATCGCCACTTATATATTACATGTGGTGTATATTGTACATAAATTTGACATATATTATCTTGATTCTATTAATATTTATGGTATTATGTGATTCATTTGGTGGATATTAACTTTTGGTCTTACGACTCAATTGATTATAATGAGGTAAAGAGGTTTCTTATCTCACAATTACTTACCTGAGATTTCCATTGTTCGCAACTTATTTATTGCATGTGGTGTATTGTATACTTCCATTTTATATATACAATCATGAATCCCTTTATATTCAATGTATTCTATGATTCATTTGGTGGTTATTAACTATTGTTCATACGACTTGATTGATTACAATGTGGTAAGGGGTTTTCATTTCACTATTTATTCACATGAGATTCGTGCTATATTTTCCACTATTTACATTTGTGTGGGGTATATAATGCCCCTTATTATATTAATTGTCTAATATAAATTAACTTATGTGTATTTACATATTCATTTTATGATTATTCTTTCACAGGTAGAATGTTTCATAATTTACCAAATCTGTAAGGGAACTTTTTAACCCAATTTCTATTCGCTGGGTTAATCTTCTAATTATTTATTATGTATTCTAGGATTTTGAGTGGAATAACTATTTATTTATTTATGTTGTAATTTACACCCCCATTCGTTCAATATTCCTTTTATACACATAATCACTCCATTGATAAATTCCCAAATCTTCGATATGAACATGATAAGAGTAATTTTAACTCAATTTCTATTCATTAAGTTAAACATCCAAGCAATTAATGCTGTTTTTACAAAAATATGTGTTAATGTTCTCTCACTTATTTACAATGAATATCCAATCATATTGAGTGTATTTTTTTCACACAATATTATGTAATTAATTTATCATTAATCCAAGGGCACTATTTTTATAAACTATTTCTTCTCAAGTTATATTCCATTGATACATCATTGTTGTTATGCACCAATTAACTCTTAAATGGTGTCTATATTATCCTTTGGAATATTAGATCCAGAATCCATTTATTTTCATGACATTATAATTTTCGGATTACATTTTATTCATCAATTATTTTAATTGAAGCATCTCTCATTTTTTTAGAAACCCATTAAATAAAATATCGGTTAAAATGTATTAAAGATAATTCTTATAAATATTTGACATTAATTTCCATGTTTTCAAAATGGTTTTTTGGATTTATTTATATGGGAATTAATTTTATAAAATTATAATTCATTTAACAGTTTCATAGTGGAATGGGAAACAGTGATTCCAAAAATCACTTCATTAAATGTTTTAAATGGCTTTAAAAATTGGTTGATAAAGCATTGCTTATTTCAATATATTTATTTGATATAATGTGATTAGAATGTGGAAATGTTATATTTCCATTATTATTGTGTTATATTTTTTGATTAAGTTATGATTATTGGGAATTGTTTGCTTATACATGTGGTTCCATGATAAACCTAGGGCGGGTGAGACCGAGATAGCTATATAATGCATTGGGTAACATGACAGAGGTAAACGTTAATGTTTCTCCTAAGATATTTAGGGAATATAATATGATGGGTATTCCAACTTAACTCCCTATATAGCTATGATAGCTACAATGTATGAATGATATTTATTCCACAAGTTACCATTATGATTTATGATTTCTAGGTGTTATTCATAAATCTTACTATTTCATGAGATATGTTATGATTGATAATTATGGTATCATTGATTTTAATTTACTGAAGGGATAATGTATCTTTTACTTATTTTATAATCCATACTTATATTTTTATGCTCACCACATGTTTTGTAATGTTTTTAACATGACATAAAGATTAATAGGGTCAAGGATGAGATCAAGGAAGGGTCATGTTTCATAATACATTGAACTAGATATGTTTTTGTAGAGTTTTATTTTTTTGAAAAAAAATTATACTAAGTATAACTGTCTACTTTGTAATTTTTGAAATGTAATGTAATAGATATGGACTAATTCTCCAATACTCTATACAAGAAAAGACCGTCAATGTGAATTATTAACTTAACATAAGAGTATGTAATGTTTATGGATGTGTCCTTACGGTAAAAATAAAATTAATAACATTTCTGGAAAAAGTGAAAAAATTGAATGATATAAATGAAAGTAATCCTGCTCATATTGATGAAAATAGTAGAACTATTCTTATTAAATATATACCAGTGCTAACTGAAAACCTTGACATTTTTTCTTATGAGTTACCTAGTTTCATACCTAATCTAGAAGTTAAATTCACTAATGAATTTGTTTTTGATTCAAGGAAAATCTCAAAACCCTTTACCAAATTGATTAATTTGAGCTTTACGAGTTTAAAAATCAGTTGTAGGATTTTATAGAGAAAGGATTCATTCATCCTAGCACTTCAACATGTGGTGCTCATGTTTGATTCATTAAAAAGAAATATGGATCAATGATAATTTTATTTTCATAATGAATTATTAATATCCTCACTATTAATGACATGTGTCATTTTCCTCACATCAATTACTTTTTTGATTAGATCTAAAGAGATCTATACTACTATAATATTAAACCAAGATCTGAATACAATCATCTGAATGTAAAATATTATGACATCCTAAAAAAATATTTTCTTACTAGGTATGTGAATTATTAATTTATTTTTATGATTCATGGGTTATCTAATTGAACTACTGTATTCATATATTTTATTAATATATTTTTCCATGAGTTCATGGATAAGTTTTTGGATGTGATAGTTGATGACATTCTGGTGTTTTCTGAACGAATAAAGTATCATGAAAAACACCTAATTATTGTTTTGATAACATTATTGTAGAAGAAACTGTATATAAAATTAAATAAGTGTGATATTTGGTTGAAGCAATGTTGTTTTCATGGGAACATTGTAAATAAGGATCGAATAAAAATTGATCCGATAAAAAAAAGTGTTTGATAAATGACCAAGAACTAAAAATGATTCTGAGATTCATATTTTCATTTGAAGTGGGATATTAATGACGATTCATAATAAACATTAAATGACTATATATCATGATAACTATGTTAACTTGAAATGCGGATTAATTTATTTTGACATAAAATGTGATTTTTGTTTTTTGGAACTGATGAAGAGATTGGTGAATGCTCATGTTATGGCCTTACCATCATAAAATGGTGATATTTTCTTCTATAGTGATTCATTATTGATGGGATGTTGTAGTGTTTTGATGTAAATGGATTTGGTAATATTATGTATTTTAAGAAAAATAAAACTACATGTGTTAAATTATCCCAATCATGATTTTGAAATGGAATTTTTGGTTTTTGATTTGAAAATTAATAGGAATGAATTATACATATCCAAAAATAAAATATATAATTACAATAAAAGTCTGAACTATATATTCAATCATAATGAATTAAAAATGAGTAAGAGAAGATGGATTGAATTGATAAAGGAATTATATTGCATGATTAAATACCATCTGGAAAAACAAAACAACCGGCAGATTCCTTGAGTTAAAAATATCATGCATCAATAACCATGTTACTTTTAGAACATGATCCCTTAATTCGTGATTTGATGAATTCTTTTAGATGTTGTTAGTGTAAGAAATACATTGGTTGTGTTTTAGGTTTTAATATAATAATTGTTATAAATATGAATTATGCAAGCGTGTAAGGAAGACCGTGAGCTACATAAAAATATATAATTGGTTAAAAGGGGTATGTTTCTATAATTTACCATTGATAAACATTGTGTTTTATAATTTGGTAATATATTGGGCATGCCTTCTAATGCTCATTTGAACAAATATTTGATTTCTGAAATACATAGTTATGCATTTTAGTTCATACTAGCACTACTGAGATGTACAGAGACATTTAATTGTATTAGTAGTGGGATGGAATGTGTTGGTCAGAGTAGAATACTCAAGAGGTGGGGTGAATTGACTGTCAATAAAAATTTTAATTAGAAAATTGGTTATTTGAAAATTTCCCTTAATTTAAAATGAATAAAATCGAATTAATTATGGATTAAGGTTATAAATGCGTGATTGTTAAAATAAGCTCCCATAAGATTGGTTAATTATCTGTAATATCATTGTGAGTTATTGATATAACATTTGATGTTATTCTAATAAGGTGAAATATTTAGTACTTCTATCAAAGACTAATGGTCAATGTTAAATCTAGAATTTTCTTAAATATATAATAATGTAGAGTAAAACTAAATTAAATGACACATCAGATAAAAAAAGTGGCTCAGTCTTAAGCCAAGACCTAATCTACTCCACTTAGTGATCAACTACAACCATGCAATTTATATTAATAAACATGTCCCACACCATGTATCATGGTAAAAAACAGTGAACAAGACTATCTAGGTCACATGACATATTCTATTTTTCGTTGTGGGTATATACTACCAGGTCACACAAATAACTCTTCCACAATTATCCATGGGAGTAAATAAATGTAAGAAAGTATGAGTGGGAGGATATTTTGTATCCTCCAGTTTAACAAACAAGACAATGTGTGTTTTTAATACATAAACACACACTGGTCGAATGTTAAAAACATTACACAATAGATAAGAGATGTTAAGAAAGGGTTTGAAGTGAATTGAGTGTTATTATGTTAAGCTCTAGGCTTGTAGGATTAAGAAAATGTGATAATCGAGTAATCTTGTGAAAAATAGAGTATCGCAAGTCGGGTGCTCTGGTTTCTATAAAAAAATACAACTCATGATCATATTAGACTGGGTACTATTGAGATGACTTATGGATCTGATATATTGTATTCAAGTTTTTAGAAATCTAGAGTGAGTGATTTATGTGTTCTTTAATTTTATCTTGTTTCATGCATCAATTCTCTTTTCAAACACTTTCACTACTTCTTTATGTTTTTGTAGACCAACTTATCTTTGTTTTTAATTGTGGGTGAACACGATGGAACTAACATGATAAATGTATTCAGAGCCCCATAACATGTACATTCAGGTTACTGGTTAGTAAAGAAACACTAAATATATTAGTGCCTTTAAATAAATCAAATATGACCGTTAGAAATTATATTAAAAATGAAAAAATAGACTAAATAATGGTGTCACAATTTTCCTTGAAATGGTATCACATGGAAACAGTGTTCCCATGATATGGTGTCTTCTTCTATTTCATGTAGCGGTGAGATAGTAGTGATGCTATAATGTAATTGAGAACATGAACCAGTAGCACATATAATATGTTAGGAATAAAGTGTGTGGCCCTTTTAAAATCATTTAACCACATCTTGGTGATGGTATCAAGGAACTAGTTTTACAAACATCCTGCGATATGAAACATTTTATGGCTTCTGGGTCACAGTGTTGGGGTTACTGTGTCTGAGTAACTATGTTTGGGTCACAGTGTCATGGTTATGGTGGTTGGGTTATGGTGTTTGGGTTGTGGTGCCTAAGTCACAATGTCTGAGTCCTTTTCGAGAAAGTGAGAACCGATAGTCGACTCACAATTTAAAGCATTATTTATACATTAAACTACCCTAATTACCACTAATCGCGATTAAGAACTTAATAAGTTACTATTCACCAAAAAATTATTTTAATCTCATTGAACCACATTTTACTTCTTAATGACAACCATGTATGTCGGATTTTCAAAATTCAATACACATTAGTGGTAAACTTTCATTTAACTGAAAAATCAGTTTGCTTGATTACCACTTAGTGGTTTCACTATTCATCAAAATTGAAGTTTTTCAGAAAATTACCAAAAATTCACTCTAAGCTATATTTGATATTCCGAATTCAAAAATGAATTCTATTTTACAAAATTCAAATCATATAAGTCACATTAATTAATTTAATAATTAATTCCCGCTGCCAGAGCAAATAGCGTGTTTTTACAAAACAATAAGTATCAAAAGATTGACACCAGTTTAAGTCTAATTTCAAATCGAAATTGATTCCAATGACCACCATTGGATAAAATGGTAAAAATATATTCTAATTTCACTTCAAAACCAATTCAAAACATAATCTAATCATATAAATAAATTAGATTAAAAAGTAGTTTTGATGTAAAATGCAGTATTTTTCACTATTCATTTAAAAATGAACATTGTCAGAAAATTACCAAAAATTCACACAAGGTAAATTTTGATGTCCCAATCATAAAGGATAAGTTTATTTTGACAAACATAGTTTATAAAATTGTCAAAATATAGATTCAAAAACGGTTTTCCATCAAAAGGCACTAAAACAATCCTTTAAGAATATTAGTGTATTCCATGCATAAGATTGTATTTATTTTCATTTTAAGCCTCTAAAACACTATCTTTATCATTAATAGACATAGATAAAAAAATATCTATTATTCATTACTTACTTGGGATGTTACACGTCTGCCAATATTGGTTTACTATACTAGTATTATACCTACGAGATACTCTTTTAAGAATAATATGTGTATGAAAATTTTACACAGTTGTAAAATTCTCTATAGAATTTCCAATTGCTCATTTGATAACTTAAGTTCATTATTTTTTTAATCAATTAACTATTCTTTTTTTTCTCTATAATAAGCTCATATTTGACAGTAGAGGTGATATAATGTTATTTCGTCAAAAGTTTATATTTATCCTTGAACTCATTGAATGTATCTTAATGAAGTTGGTAGTATTCAACAATTTCTTCATGAATCATATTTTTAGAAACAGATTCATCTTCAGAATAATTTAAATTTTTTACAAGAGACTGTAGTGTTACGTTAGATGTGTTTTTCATAGAACCCATGTTTTCCTTGTCTATTTTCACATCATTTGATGAATCTAACTCACTTGAACTATCCACATAAGAAGACCAAGTGGTAAAAATTTGATTCTTTTATCTATTATCAGTATTTAAAAATTTCTTCTTATATTTTAACATTGGAAATTGATCCTTTACATGTTCTCTTCACTTACATTAATAAAAAACTATTTCATTCGAGTTATCATTTCCATTCCAATCATTTTTATAGTTTTAATTATAATAATATTTACCTTTGTAGTAGGGATTCCTGAGTGACATATTCATTATATAAATATTTTTAAACCTTATGGCTAATTGAGCCACTTACTCATCACTATTTGATTGTAAATCCTCACCATTTGTACTGTTAGAATGAGTTTGAATCCTTTCGTTATTTTTGGTATGCAAGTAGTGGTATTGAAATACATTTAATTTCTCTTTTTTTTTCATCCTCTACTTCCTTTTTGACTTTTAATTCTTCCTCATACATCATCAAATTACATATAAGCTTATTGACTTGCAACTTAATGATATCATAGGATTCCTAACTGGTACTGAGGTTTACTCTTATCTTTTAGGTAGACATCTAATTACCCACATGATTTTTTTTCTTTGTTATCCACTGGGTATCCAATAGTACGCATTATATTTAATATCTAATTTAACATGAGATTAATATTGGAAATGGCTTTATTTGGATTTATCATGAAATTATCATACTTAATAGTATATGTATTATTTATCATTTCTGTGATATTAGTGCTTCCCTCATGTGAAATAGCTATGGTATGTCAAATTTCATAGGCATATTTACAAGGCAATATTATATTAAATTCATCATCCCCTAAACCACAAAGATGAATTCATAAATTTACAATAATTATTGTAAGCAATTTTTTTGTGGATTCACTCCATGTAGTTCTTGGAGTGGTGGGTATATCATTTTTATCTTCTTTTATTTTCCAAATATCCAACCCCATGTTTTTTAAGTGCATTTTCATCTTTATTTTTCACTGGGAAAAATTTTAAACATTAAAATAGAAATTCAAATTGGTAGTAAAGGAATCCTTTAGAATATCTATATTATATAATAAATAATAGATTTATAAACACTTAAAAATTTAGAACTAATAAAAATTTAGAGATCATTGAAACTCATCTAAAATCCTTGTTGAAAAGATTTTCCAAATATATTAAAAAATCTATGATACCAAATGTTGGTCAATATAGGGAAATCAAGAGGGGGGTGAATTGAGTTCCTATAAAATTTTATATTAAAAACAGTATTTGAAAGAACACCCCAATTTAAATACATGACAATTCAGTTAATCAAGGTATTAAATTTATAATAGTCTAACTATTGAAATAATTTATTTGAAGATGGATTAATTCTCAATTATAAAAATATTATATATTGATATAACTTTTGATGCTATTTTACTAAACCAAAGCAGTTATAAATACTATCAATGACTACCTGTCAAAGTGAAACATATTTTTTCGGAATTATGTGTTAAAATAGAGTAAACTATATTTGAAATCTTGAATATTAAATTAAGTGGTTACGTCTCTAGAAGAGACATATTCCACTCCACATGGTATTAAAATTCAACAAAGAAATATATATATATATATATATATATATATATTATCCACACCCTAGATCATGGTTCACTCAATATTATGAATGCTGTTTATGTCACAAGACCTCTACCACAATTCTACATGGGTACTAAAATAGCCAGATCACACAGGATATCTCCCATAGTTCTATTAAAGATATAATAGGTGAAAAAATATATTTGAGTGAAGATATGTTGTATCCTTTAATTCAGTGTAGGATAAAATGTTGTTTTAATAGAAATATGCACACACTTCTCAAAATGTTGTAAAAATTCATACAAAAGAGAAGAAAATACAGAGATTGACATTAGAAGGCTCTTTGTGTTTTGAAATAAATATGTGGACTCTTTGTATGTAAAAATTGTTAATAATGAGTCCTATTATAGAATAAGACACTGTATATAGAGTGTTGTCAAGATTTCAGTTCTGGTTTTCTAGAAAGATGAAGTTCTTTTTAGTGGGGTCTATTTTGTTTGATGCAGAGGTGTTTGATATTTGATGAACAAAAAGTTATCCTATGTGTTTAGTCAGCAAGAATGAGAATGCCCTATATTTTTTTCTTCCATTTGTTCACAGGATCAGTATGGGTTCTCATGAAATTATTCTACTATATGTCTACATGTATGCCTTTCATCTCTCATGCTTTTCTATTTAATATTCTACAACCCAATAATAAGCATGATTGGTGTAGGTTTTGTACCTCATACTTCATAAATTTTAAATAATATTATCTTCAAACATCATTAATTTAATCGGTAGAATTACATTAATCAAATATGACCATTATATAAAATTTAAAATAAAAGAAAATTTAAACAGCCTGTCAGTGACTCCTCTACCATTGAGTCATTATGTTAGTATCTCCATACATCAGTGACTCATTTTGTTCTATCGGCGAGTCATTCCTTATGTTAGTGTCTCATTTCTACTGTCGGTGAGTAATTGCTTCTGTCTGTTTGTCATTTGTTCTTTCGTTGAGTTATATATCAGTGAGTCAGTTTGTACTATTGGTGTGACATTCCTTCTATCGGTGTGACTTTCCTTCTATCACTGAGATATTCATTCTATCGATGATACATTATTTTGATCAGTGTGAAATTCCTTCTGTCAGTGATCCATTCCATCAATAAGTGATTCATTTACTCTATCTGTATCAGTGAGTTAGTTTTTTCTATCAATGTCACACTTGTTCTGTCAGTGGCAGTAACACATACATAACCAATTTTTTTGTTTTAACAATTTTATAACACGAATATACGTAATTTTTTTTAAATATATAGTTTATAATATATAATCATAATTAAATATATTTAAACTTAAAAAACATGATTGAAATGACTGGACATGATTTGACATGATTTGTGATTATTAAAACTAGAGAGGGTCCAATAATCTCCTATGGGCCAACAACTTCTCCAATGTGTTGATTGTTAGAAACTCAACCGATTTATAGTAAAGGAAATGTACATGTTGAGATGGATTGATGATATATCAGAACAATTGAAAGAGGATAAGTGGTTCTAAAAGTTTCATCTTTGATCTGATTTTTACCAATTGAGAATAAAAGAATTCAACATTCTGAAAAATCCTTCCATATCATTTTTGTCCATTATGAGTATCTTGTTATGCCATTTGGTCCCACTAATTCTCCTTCAATATTTATAGATTTGATGAAAATGATCATTAAAAAGTATCTTGATATGTTCACGGTGTTATCTGTGGATGACATTTTGGTTTAATCACATTTAGAGGATGTTCATGTGAATCATATGAGAGTAGTTATAGAAATTTTGATAAATCACCGACTTAATGTGAAGATATCAGAATATTATTTATAGATTGGGAAAGTGAAGTGTTTAGGTGATGGGGTCTTAGAAAATGGTATCTTAGTTGATCCAAATAAGGTGAATGATTTTATGACATGGGTGAAACCATGTAATATTTCTTATATTTGTATATTCATATGTGTAGCGGGGTATAATCACTAGTTTATAAAGGATTTCTCAATGTTGGGTTCTTCTATGACCTCTCTTACTCAGAGGGGGGGTGATGTTTTCATGAGCTGATAATTTTTAGAGTTATTTTGTTGAACTAAAACATATTTTAGATTCTAAAATGGTGTCTACTCATCCAGAGGATGGGAAAGGCTCTATTTTATTCTGTGATGTATTTGTTTCAGGATTGGGTTGTGTTCTTTTGCAATGTGATCATGTGGTAGACTATGGTTCTTGACAACTTAGGCCACATAAGAATAATTATCCATCCCATAACCATGAAATTGTATCTTTGATGGACGCGCTTAAGAGTTTGAAGAAAAACCTATTTAGATTATGGATTACAATATATTTCGACCAAATAATCCTGAGTTATATCTTCTGTTAAAATGATTTTATTCCCAACCGAATGATTTGGGTGGATTACCTTCAATATTTTTATTTTTACATTGTTTATTATCTAGGAAAATGGAATTTCATTAGTAATTCCTTGATCTAGAAAACTATAACCCAAGCCATGAAAGAATCATATGAAGAGTGGTATCTAATGGATCTATTTTCAGGGTTGAACTTATTAGTCCAGGAGAATGAGGTTGAGTTTATCTTGTCTTGTGTTCAGTTGAATTCTACTCTTCTACAGAAAATTATTGAGGATAAAAATCGCGTTGATGAATTCCATGGCATTGGGGAAACACTTTATGGGGCAGATACCATTGGTTTGGGGTCGTTATTTACAGAGGGTATTATATGATTTGTGAATAATTTTTGTGTTCCACTATCCATGAGGAAATCTATGATGGTGGATTTACATAATTCCCAATTGGACGTGGACTCAAGAACCACAATGATGTTCTATGTAATGTGGTGATGATTTTGGTGGCCATGCATGAGATAAGACACCTCTAACTTTGTTTCACACCGTTATACTTTCCAAAAGGTTAAAACAGTTCACCAAATACCTTTGTGTTTTCTTTATCCACTTCTAGTGATGAATTTGAAGTGGGATGAAATTTCTATAGACTATGCTGTTGGGTTTCCATGTAACATATGAAAAAAGAACATGATATGGGTTTTGATAGATAAGCTGACCAAATCATCTCACTTGGTAACCATTCATGATATATCCAAGGATGAGGAGTTAGAAAATATCCATGTGAAAGAGATTTTTCACCTGTATAGATATCCATCTGTTATATTATCTTATAGAGATCAGTGTTTTGTATTTTTTTTGGAGAGTCCTTTAGGAGGTGATTATATCATTATCTCATTTGAGTATGAAATACCATCAATAGAAGGAAGGACATAAAAAGATGGCTATATAGATTCTTTAGGATATGATTCTTTCCTATATATTTGGTTTTGGTGGAGATTGGGATGACCATTTCCGACTTGTTGAGTTATCTTATAAAAATAATTTCTAGTTTCCAATTAGAATGGATCCTTTTGAGGCCTTTTATGGTAAGATATGTGAATATCCATTGTGTTGGTGGGATATTGAAAAAACATCCTTAGTTTGGTTGAGTCTGGTGTAAGAGATGATATTGAATATTTAGTTGTTTTTTAGATATTGTTGACCAAACATATTCATTATAAATATTCTGCTAATCATCATTGTATACTGTTACAGTTTTATTTTGTTAAGATGGTGTTCTGGAGAGTTTCACCATATTTAGGTAATCTATATATGGGGATTCATTGAAAATTTTCTCCTTGGTTTTTTAGGACATTTTGATGTTGTTGAGTATTTTGGTAAAGTGGATTTCTATTTATCACGTCCGCCACACTTGTCATCAATACATAATTTGTTCCATGATTGACAGATTTAAGTGTATATTTCTGACACATCTCATGTCTTGAGATAGGAGGGTCTTGATTTTGAGCACAAATTTTATATGACTTAGCATCTTTTCCTAATTTTTGATTCTGAGATGAAGGTACTTCTTCAGAGGATTATACCATTGGTATGACTACTGTGACAACATAGTTATAAATCACATTAGACATGGGAGTGTAAGATAGTAATGAGAGAGTAGTGGAATCATCTCATTGATATATAAAATTATAGATATGATTAATTTGGACAAAAATTTATTTTGGCAGGGAGGATACAACATCATGTTACTTTTTTCCTGGTATTTAATGACCCTTGTTTATTTTCCTTTTTGTTTGAGATTATTTTAGGGGTTATTTGGGTGAAATTTGGATACTATATTTGGTTTTGTTAGCTATTCATGGTTTAATCATTATTTCCAAAACTCTGCGCTCGTTTTGTGAAAACCTTGGATACAAGGACAATGAGGTTTTTCATGGATAACACACAGTTATAAAAGCTACATTCCCACCACGGATAATCCTTTCACCATGGAAAATGATTCTACAGGGGGAACACTATTACAGAGCATGGTTTAACTAACCGTGATGCACTCTATATAAAAATGTGAAATCACCATTTTTTTATTTTGAAAATTCATTTAAAAATTTCTCATACCCTAGTTTTAGTTCCTCACCTATCCAATTTCCCTCCTATGATTTACAGGGTTGAGAAGGATCCCCAAAAGTAATTGTTTTCACTTCCCACCACTCATTTGATGAATAAATGTGTCGGTGGATGATATTACCCCACTCTGGTAAGTGGATATCCTCTAATTTAATATTTCCTGATCTCCCCTTCCTCCTCCCTTAGTATTTTATAGATCATGATTTATTGGTTTGATCTGAAATCCATTAAATGGGATCAAAATTTTAGGTTTGATTTCATGATCTACGATTATTTCATTCTTTATTATAGAATTTAATTACGAGTGCCTGTTCTTAAACTTTTATTATAGGAAGGTTTTTCTAAAATTCATTAACCTATAATGGAGATCTTGAATTTCTAGAATAAATTGAAATGAGTTTTTAATTGAATTAAAAAAAATGAATTATGAGGATTTGATTCTTAATTTGATAGGGGTATGAAAACTATTAAAAACAAAAAATTTAATGGAATTGAAATTGTGGGGTGAATTTTTAAAAAATTGGGTTTTGACAAGGAATTAGTTTTGAAAAAAAATTATTCCATGATTTATATTCATAAAAGGAATTAAATTTAAATTGTATTTTGAAATGGAATTAAATTAAGAAAAATGCTAATATGATTTTGGAAAGGGAAAGGAATACGATAATTTAAGGTTGAAAATTTAAGTTTTAATATTATTATATTTATTAATTACAAATTTAATTGATTGTTGAAGAACATGCTATCCTTGGTAGTTAGTGATAACTGAGAAAATATTTCGAGGACATTGACTCCCTAGCTATGGATTGAATGGGTTAAATGTTACTATGAAAAATTATCATGAATGACCATAATGGGTTTCCCTATTTGGTTATATACAACCCATTATGGGATCCATGTATTGAAGTGTATTTGTGTGTGCACACCTGCCATGATCCATGATCACCATGAGATGTGTGGGGATCTTATTACATTGAAAACTAACATACAATAATGCTTTGGTACAAGGTTATTACTTTACTATGATTTTTTTTGAATTGATATACATTTCATTGATATATGGAACTATTTTCATCATTCCAACAGATTTATATAAACTATATTATATAAAATGCTCATTTAACCCTATTTAAAATAATTTTTGATGTATCTTCCATATTTTTGAAAAGAAGGAATTTATTTTGAAATTTAAAAATATATTTTCATGATTATTTTTATTTAAATTGATAATAAAAATAGTGAAGTATTTTTTTATTGATTATAGAACAATTGGTGAGAGTCTTATAGGATTTTTTTCTCACACCGTACCTTTCCATCAGCATTTTTTAGATTTTATTCTGGTTGGTCTGAGAAAATGAAATGTACCACTTGGAGGTAGTGATGTTATTCTTCTTTGGGGTTTGGAGTGATGTTTCTTTTGGGATGATTGTTATTCTGGTGAGTAATATGATGATTTAATTATTTAGGTTATTTTATAATCTTTTGGTAATTGAAACATTCCTTTTTTGGAGTATTGAGAATATTTAATAGTATCTTCTATTAACTATTGTTTTTGTGGAAAATCCATTCCCTCTTTTATTATGATGGTGAAACCTTCTAGTCCCTAGCCCATGAGGATTGGGAAATATCATTGAGATATTTTAGTGTCATCTTAGGTATTAGGGTACCATGGTATCAAGGATGGTTCATGATAGATGATATTCTTTAAAAATCATTTAGATCAAGGTATATACCCTATCACTTCATAGTGTTTCCTTTTATACACACTATTTAACCATAAATATTCATGAACATAATGAATAACTCTATAGAGAAAACCTAAACAAAATTGTAGTCTTTATAGATTATATTATGATATACTCATAGAGAAAGGAAGAGTATAAAGAGAATTTGAATGGTCTACTAGGAAACTTTAGAAGGGGTGAACTATATGTAATTTATAGTAAGTCTGATTTATGGATGGATTAAGTATCATTTTGGGGGAACATTATCACTAGGAATGGGTTCAAGTATGATCCATTCTATGAGAAAGGCTTTTGAGGAGTGGACCAAGGCATCATCTGCAATAGTGATTCATAGTTTTCATGGTCTAGCTGGGTGTTACCGATTATTTTTTAGGAAATTGTCATAATTTTCAATACCACTAACGAAGCTAAATCATAAGGGTGTAATTTTTTAATGGGCCAGTGATTGTGAAAGCTGATTCAAAGAGTTGAAAATGAGGCTAATCACTACAACAACACTTCAATTACCCTCATGTGGGGAACTCTTCATAATATACAGTGATGCATAAAAATAAGGGACTTGGCTATATAATAACGAAAAATGATAAAGTGATATCATACGACAAAAAGAAGATTGAAGTTCAAGAGAATGATATCACATGCCTGATTAGGAGTTATCATATGTGATATTTGCATTGAAAATGTGGTGGCATTATCTATATGGGGTGAGGTGTGACATATATACTATTCAAAATATCCTAAAATATATATTCACACATTATATGACTAATATGATCAAGTTAAGATGCATAGATATCCCTAGGGACTATGATTTACAAATCATGTACCATCCTAGTAGAAAAGTTGAATATTATCTATGTAGATAAGATCCTATAACTTTATCAATAATGAATGTTGATAATGATCCAATATTCAAACACTTAGAAAGGTTGAATATGGGAACAATTAAGTAAGTATGAATATAAAAACATTATCAAATGATTTATCAACCATTAATTATGGAGAAGATAAAGGATGCTCAAAGAAATGACATTTAAATTCAGAATAAAATGGAATCTATCAGAAAAGGGAAATATTCAGAGTTAAAAATTGATGATCAATGATTTATAAGATTTTGGTTATGAATATGAATACCATAAAATATTATCTTAATGTGGGAGATTTTAAATTATTCACATAGCTCGACCTTCTCCACCCACTCAGCGAGCACAAAGATGTATCATTATATCTAATAGAACTATTGGGGGGATTATATGAAGGAGATTGCTGAAAATAACTAAAAAATTTTGGTATAAATTAATGTGAAGGATGAAAGTAAAAATTTGAATGGGATGATGAAATCATTACTTATAACCACATGGAAATGGGAAAACATCACTGTGTTCTTTTTCATTGGGCATCTGAATACATCAATTGGAAATATTTATATATGGATTATTGTGGATAGTGTTAAAAAGATAACTCAATTTATTATAATATGATAAGAATTATCACTCAATAAACGTACAATGATATACATCAGAGAAGTGTTAAGGATACATGGAGTAACATTAACAATTGTATATGATCAAGATATTATATTTTCATTTGAGTTCTCGATAAGTTTGAAAATATTTCCAATCAATAAGATGAATGTTTGTATGAATTATCAATCTCAAAATAATGGTCAATCTGAGTTGACCACTCAGGAACTAGAAGACATATTGCGAGAATGCATAATGTAATTCATTGGAGGATGAGATCAACATCTTCAACTAGAGAATGTTCTTTTATAATAATAGTTTCCACTCAATAATCAAAATGGATTCATATGAATATCATTATGGGATGAAATTTAGAACACCTACATGCTCGGATGTAGTGAGAGAACACAAGATTCTGAGACCTAAAATGGTCTAGGAGACGTTAGTAAAGGTTTATACCATTTAGCCGCAAATATGTGCTGCCCAATATCTATTGAAGATCATTATAGATGATCATTAATGAGACTTAGAGTTTGAGGTTGAAAATAATGTATTCCTATTCTTATCTCCATGGAATATAATCATGAAAATTTTCTATAGGGGAAAGATAAGTCATTCGTACATCATTCCATTTGAGATTATATATTGCATTAGAGTTGTGACATATTGACTTAAACCTCAACCAACCTTCTCTCAAGTTCATGATTTATTCCTTTTATCCATACCAAAGAAGTAAATATAATATCCCTCACATGTACTAAATTCAACGGTTGTATAAGTAGAAAATAGTCTCTATTATAAGAAGAATCTAGTTAAGATCTATGATCATAGATATAATGTTATATGTAATAAGACTACTCACATAGTTGTGGAACTATGGAGGGAAAATAAATGTGAAGAGAAGACATGAGAACCATAGGATGTGATGAAAGAGATTCACCACCACTTTTTTAACCATTATATGCAAAAAAAATTGAGGATGAAATTTCATAAGGGTGGAGTAATGTAACCCCATAATAAATTTATAAAATATTCCTCTTTAAATTATTAAATTTGTTCTGAAGATTTTGTTTCAAGCAATAATTATTTTCAACAAACGAAGATATACTAGAAAAATATTATTATTATATCATGGCTGTTATCACATAGGTAATGCATTGGATGTTATGAATATAAATAACCAAATCATTAAATATATATATTTATTAATTATTTGAAAATATACTCATAATATTTAGTAAATTATTTTTATTATTAATAAATATTTATTCTTTAGAAATGTTTTATTGCATTATAAGAGAAGATCAAAATAATAAATTTTGAAAAATTCAGAAAATTTATTTGAGAAAATAAACATCATTTTTGAATTCATCATGTAAAAATATCTTAGGATGATGTTTTTTAAATATGATAATTTTTTTTAAATTATAATGGATAGTTAGAAATACGTTATACACTGAAAACAAAATTACATTTTAAATCATTTAAAAAGTAAAAATAGATTTTAGATAATTTATAAAATGTAATTTGTTATTTTTTTTAATTTTTAATATAATTTTTTCATTTTAAATGAATTTTATTTGTCAATTTTGTATATAAACATTTTATGCATAAAATGATAATTTTCCATTTTTTTCATTTCTCTTTTCCAGTATAATTTTAAATTAAATTCTAAAAATTATACTATTTAAATTTTGAATAAATTATTTCTTAGTTGGAATCATTGGTTCCAAAATTATTAAATATATCACTTTTGGGTCAAGAAAATATTAACCACTGTAATTTGTATTAGCATGGTAAAAGGTAAATCTGGTAATTTAGGTAAAAAATATTAGATATGAATTATTAACTGACACCAAAATTGCCTATTTTTTGTTTTATGGTCCATTTTCGTGTATAATAATCTATTATTTTTATTATATGACATTTTATGTCCACCTAAGTAAGATTATGACCTTTATTGTATCTTACTTAATGAAAACTCAAACATGTCACACTCTTGTTTTTAATAAGTGTAATATTTTTAATCTGGAGTTATCTAGATGATATTTCAGTTTATAAATAGTATTTGAAAATATAAAAAAAATTATCTTCATCATGATAATTTATTTTCTCTTTTTGGGAAGAAATTATTACTTTAAATTATTACACAACACTGATGTAATAATTATTCAATTAATAGAAAAATTAAATAAATGATATGAAAAAAATTAAAATAAATATAATTAGTGATATATAATGTAATCAATAAGTTATTTATATAAAAATGAAATATTTTGGATGTTATAAAATATTTGGTTCAAATTTGACATATTAGTTTGATGTTTTTAAGGTCAAAGTAATGCATAGTGTCAATTTTTTTAATAATGATGTTTCATGAATATAAAAATTTGTTAAATGATTTAAGAATCATAAAAATATTTAATAATGAAAAAGGGGATAATATATGTTCTAAAAAGTAATCCCTTTTGATTTTATAGGCTATGTGGAAGGATTTTTATCTAGACTTGTTTTATTATTTTATAATATTTTTGAGAAATTCAAAAAGTTCCCCATCACCTCAATTATAAAAGGCCGATTATTCATTGGGTTATCCACCCCATTTTTATATTTATAATCTTAAGAAAATCTATCTTTTTAACTTCACAACATCTTTATTTATGATTATGTGGTTCTTTACTATCCAAAAATATCATGAACCAACCCGGTCACCCGAAACACCTCGTGACAAAAACCAAAGTGGGGTTCCCATTCCTCTTGGGCAGGAAACTTGTACCAGAGATACAATATAATCAATTAGGAATGTTTTAGAATATAAAATAAAAATTAATAAACAAGAATAAAATAAAACAAACTGATAGTGGAAAAAAATAAAACTAAATGGCCCAACATACCTCTAAGGGACCTCAGGGGTCAACACCCATCATAGAACCATACTCTCTCTAAGAGAGATATAGAACCAGAAGAACCTAAAATTGAAATGATAAAGTATGGATGAGAATGATAAGGGGTATAGGGATACCCCTTGATGGTTTAATAATAATAATAATAATACTAATAATATTAATATTAATAATAATATTAATAATATTGTTATTAATATTAAAACATTTATTTTTATTTGATTTGTTTTTTTTCTTTTTTAAAAGACTTTATAGATGATTCAGACCTATCATGGCATGTGTGAAAACAATTATCATATTCCCTATGTGTATTGAAGTGATTAAACTTATGATGTCTCCCAATGGGGAGTAAACACAATGAATTTTGTCGCTTTTAATTGATAAAGAGTTAGAGGATGTTTTTAAAATTGTTTGAGTTTGAATAAATAAAATAATACAATTTAAAATAATTTTTTAACACAGGTGATTAATATAGTGATGGGTTTAGGGTATGGTCTCCCTTTTCAATGTCATCATTTTCATAGAAATCAGTTCTCATCTCTTCCTACAGAATGACAAATGATCAACTCCTTGATCGATTTGTCAGTCATCCTTGGTTGAGGGAAGCAATGAAAATATATTCTATGTGCATAAAATTTTATAAATCATTCCAAAACATTTAATTAAATTCCCAATCTATAGTTTTTTATCCATATAAATCTAGGTATAATTCACTTATTTCACACATGTGCTAATGATCGCTAGACAGTCACCACCTAACACAATTTCCTCGATTGAGACAAATTGAACTAGGAAAATGGAGTATAATGTTGTTCCACCAAAGATATAAATAATGAATGAAATAAAAACCCAAAAAACAATACATTAATATAATTTAAAAACACTAAAAATAGATATCATTCAATATAAAAAGTGATTTTTTATATTAAGGAATAAGTCTCTGACATTACAAAAGAGAAACTCCCCCTTCCCGAATCAGTCAAAATATTTACCCCTCCTTGAGATGGGTAATCAAGATAAATGGGAAAGAAGAAGGCATTAAAAATATATGAAAAAAAAATAAATAATTAGATAAATCTGAAAAGTTCTCCATCTTGGTGTCCTATAAGGAATGGGATGGAATGAGATATTTTGAGAGGGAAGGTCTCCCAGCATTTTATATGTAGTATTTTTCCTCCTAATGTTTACACATTTTAAAAATAATAAATGATATCTTTTTGAATTTCATCCTTCTTGAATGTTTTTCATCAATATCATTTCTTTATAACCTAGAAAATTCATCATATGTGAACTTATATTCAAGATTTATTCCCATTTTACTATGTCAATTTATTCTATCCAGTTAGACTCTACAAATTGAAAACCTCTTACTTATAATGACTCAAGGAACATCTAAAGGGCCAATTAACCCATAATAACCTTCATAAAAGATGACTAAAAACTTATTTCACATACACCAACCGAATTTCTCAGTAATGGATCCCACCATGAACGAGTTATGGATGTAACACCAAAAATAGACATATTTGTAAAAAGTTTTCATGGCCCAAATTGTGAGCTTCTGTAGAGCTTCCATAAAGTCGATTCAAATTTTTGTCAAGAAGGATGAAATGAATACCTAGTTGTATAGAATCCAATGGAAATTATTTTTCTTAGAGGAATTCATCAACTAATTATATTTACTTATAATTTTTTAGGGGGAAATAATTCCAAAACACTAGTCAAAATGGTCTTGAAACAAAAATGTTATCCTAGTACCTTCATTTTCATTGATTTGGTGGTCTTTTAAATTATTTAAATTTTTAGGATTTGGGGCCCTCAAAATTCAACATATCATTCACTTTTTTTGATTGATGAACTCAGTCACTCCCTATAATTATTTATGTTTTTCATCCACGTCTATATTTTCAATTTCAATAAATGTTCTTCTTTATATAAATGTAGTTGTATGTTATTCCATTTGATCTTTTTACTTATCATTTTCCTTTATTAACAGGATATTTTATAAAAAAATTTATAATGTGGGTTATTAATCTAATTAATTTTCAAATATCACACGTTTTACTTCCACGATCAATATTAAATTGAATGGATTCAAATTATTTTAGCCAGAGAGAATTTAACACCCGAAAAATTATAATGGAGTAACTTTTATTCGATAGCATGTATAAAGTGAAACAAAAAATGTAGAAAGGAATATATTCTCTTTAAAAGATGTGGTATATTAAATATATTAAAAAAATAATTTATTATATAGCTTACAATTATCACAATACCGAGTAATGATGTGTTACATGCCACAATGACTTTCTTCTATGACTTGCATTACAAACAATACTGAGTTTTACCGAATGACAGTATATTATAAAAACATTATTATTTAATATTTAATGATATAAATTAGCATTTAAATTAGAATTTTGGAATATTATTATCTAACTTATGAAAATATAAATTTTATAAAAATATAAAATGAATTCATAGTTTACCAATTAATTAGAAATGAATATAAGAACCAATTGAATGCAAAAGAAAATGTTTTTATGCTCACAATGGAGTTTTATAATAGTAAATTCAAATAATTAATATTATTGAAATATATTAATGATATATATATATTGTAAAATCAAAATCTATTTACATTCATATAATATATTTTATAATCATAGGAAAATAATATATTCTATTTTATTCTTAAAATTAGTATTTTTTTAATGGCAGATTTACCACTTTTAATGGAGAATCTATTATGAATACAATTTTTTAAAATTATTAAATTTTATGATTTGTAATAACCTTCATTTTTGAAATTTTAACAACATAATTATCATAGGGTTAATTTTTTTATTTTTCTAAGAAGTTTCATTTTTCGATGAATAGTGAAAAAAACTGAATTTTAATTGAATGGTTCTTTTTTAATGTAAACAATTTATAATGAACAATTATATTTTAAATTGGATTTAATGTATAATATGTAAATTATACAAAAATTAAACCAATTTATTTCATTTTAATAAAATGTACATTGAAATTGGATGTAAAAACATATCAAACTTTTGGACATTTTACTTTAAATACCTGCTTTGACCTCCTATTTACGAGATTATTTTTAAATTAATTTCATTCACTTGTGTTATTGGAATTTGGAAAAATGGATTCAATATTTTGAATTATAAAAATTTATATTTTATAGTAAGGCCTACTTAGTTTTTCCAAAAAAAATATTAGTGAAAGAAATTAAATTTAATTATAGCCATTAAGAGAAAAATTAGCTTAACAAGGGGATAATCTTTAATATTAAGGGACAAAATGGCCTAAAAGGTTTTCCAAAAACAGTTTTATAGACATATTTTTACCATATATTCCGTTTAATATATTTTTGTTTCATTATTGGAGCCATTTGAAATGTAAAAAATGTGGGTGGAATCCCCTCTTTCAAAATTGATAATAATTACACTCCTCCCCCACGTAAAAGGCAATTTCCCACCAACTTATTCAAAATTGTAAATTCATTTTGATCATCCAATACCTATAAAAATAATCTTTAAACATCCATACCATAATACAATAATCCTTACATATGAAAACAGGTAAACCAATGATGCCTTTTGGTATAAACGAAAAGGAGTTACGCAAATAAAAGGTAACACTCTTCAACAATCAATTTTGTTTAATTTACCTCTCCAACTATTAAATTATATTTATATCCTGATTATATAATAACCTAATTTTATTCAATACACCTAGATGTTTTTATACATAGAGTTTTAACTACACTTATAAGCACATCCATCAAATGGGATACACTATCATGGTTTGTGTGTATGGTGGACGACTGCCTTGCGAACCAATGTCATTTTTTCTTACATTTTAAACCATTCCATGTTGGAAATAAAAATAGAGTTATAGTTTATATATTATATAATTTATTTATAATGTTTTTATTATTTTTTAATTCTTTTATAACACCTAAATTCATGCTTTCCAAATTGTGGGAATTCAATAACATCGATTGTGGATGTGTGGACTACCACCTCCACAAAGTGATGTGTTTCGTTCACACCTTATATAAATGTGATAATAATGGTTTTAATAAAAATAACTTTCATATATCACATAAATAAGATACTATAATTATAATAAATATATATATATATATATATATCATTTACTTTCCAGTCATTTAAATATGACAATGAAATGGATGTAGTGTTAATGTGAATGTATGGCCTACAATCTCTCTGAACGGAACATTTCATTTCCTATATATAAATATTATAGACTATTATAAATACATATATACTGAATATATATGATAATTAAGACATTTATTTATATTTATTATATGATTAAACCATTATCAAGGAAAGAAGAACAAAAATAACAAGTCAAACCATTCTAAAAAATAGGCAATTGACACACCAAATACTAAAAATAATGAATGATTATTAACAAATTGATAATAAGTTATTATTAGAAGTTAATATATGATATGATAATGATTTTTTTTAATAATTTAGTAACATTTTTAATACTATTATACAAGAGGTTAAATAATGTTCACCCAAAGGAAAATGAAAGGTAAGGGATCTCATCTCAATTTACATTCCATTGTGGGTTATTTGTTATTATGACTCAATTGATTTAAATGTGTTTTATATCCTACCACATTGTATTTTAATATAATGAATAAAATATAATTAATAGTATTTTATATTTCAATTTTATCTATTACAACCAATGGGTTCTGAATAGAAAATTACCAAGTTGTAAAATTTGTCATTACAATATTACTTTCTTTTGATATTTTAAACTTTCTCCTAAAACAAAAATTTTATTATAATAATTTTACATTGAGAATTACATTTATCTGTAACATAAATATTATTTTATGATTTATATTATTATTTCATTCACTTTATTTCACATTTTCATATGTTTTTTTTACTTTGAACGTTATTTGATTTATTAGAGAAATATGGATAAATTGGTATGTTTGACTCAATACAGATATTTGATAAGGAACATTGTTTATGAATTTAATAAATTATTATAGATATTAGGAATTATTTGGACATTCACGACACAAGTTGAGAACTTATTAGTGCAAGTTTCTTAATGAATAAGTAGTCTCATGAGATGAAATCTGTTAGTGACAAACCCTTTGAGTTTGTTTCCAAGAAGAATAGGTGGGTTTCTAACCACATATTTATGCTGTCTTGAGAATGGTTATTGATGATATAGGTATCATCTTCTTGGAATCCATTATGTATTATAAATAATTGTTTCCTTTATTTCCATTCAATTATTATTATCCATGATATTTTCAGTATGAACAAATATAGATGCAGTTCATTCTTAGTATATTAATTATATGGCATGTGTCTTCAGTTATTATCCTTTCGATATTAATTATAACTTTTCTAGTTATTTTAAAAATAATGTGTGTTCAGTTAATTACCATTCCATATTTTTACACACTCCCTCTCACTTATTGATTATATGGAGTGTGTTTTCAATAATTTACCTTTACATTTTTAATTTTATCATTCATTAATTAATTTTTCCTCTATACTTACCCTTACTGAGAATTTGATATCACCCTTATTTTTTTCCATTTGCAATCTAATGAAAAAAATCTATTGAATGAGTTTTCAACGATTAATTTTATTATATTTTTTATGTATTATGCTTCATTTTTTATTTTTTATTGTAAAATGGGTATCATGTATGTAATATGGTTTTCCAAAACTGCTAAACTTTTGGTCATTATAGATTTGATTCCTTATAATCATGACAATGTAATAAAGTTATACAGTAGATATATGATTATAGGTTCAAGGACCTATATTTATTTTAGTTAATTCATAGTGAAATTGAATTTAGATACATCATGATGGTCTGTACATAGTGTTTAATTCCATTATATACCCCCTCGGAGTTTCAAATCAACATTTCAACAAGGCACATTATCGTGAAACAGTTCTTGATCGGGTCTAGATCAATATGGTGTTTTTATGATTTTCCCCTTGGTACGTCTATTCTAGATCCACATCCACTTGTACTATCTAGATAATGATGTAATTTCTTTGAAACAATTCACTATATCCATTACCAAAATTCCAGTAAATTTTCGTATACTTTAACTCATCTTTAGACTTATCCTTAGATACATACTTGTACATATCCATCGAAATATCCCATGGGGTATCACTAAATAATTCTCATCACACTTTCCATAGGGTAACTAATCCTTTCCCCAGATAACAAATACACTGTCACAGGCTTCACATACACGAATATTACATATTTTTAGAATAATATTCATTACATTACACAAATACATGACTGAGGAACATAATATTTTAGTGTATTTGAAAACATGGAACAAAATCATTGAATATAATGAATGATATTAAATGTTTCCCATGAAAATCATCTCATTTAGTAATGTTTATAACCATACACCACATAAATCCATTATTCTTAACATGGGTAAAGGAAACATTAAAAGGGTGAGATCATATACTCTGTAAGGTTAAACACAAGAGATATAAATATATGATTATATGAAATCATAAAAAAAATAAGGGTATGGTATAATCAACATAACTTACAATGTTCATACTCTACAACTAATATATCACAAACATGGGTCATGACATAATGACACATAGTTGATGAGACATAAATCATAAGATAAACATCTACATTATCCAAGAGGGAATAAAATTAGAATAATCTATAGATTTATGGCATAAACATCAGCATAGTAAATATTATGTAAAGGATACACACCAAGACATTCATGACATGTTAGAATTGGGATAAACACATATGTACCTACTTTAGGATTGGGCTAACCACTAGTGTACCCTATTTTTTAGGGTTGGGCTAACCATATGTGTAACCTTTTTATTAGTCTTGGGATAACCACACATGTACCCTTTGAGATAATAGAACATTTTCAATTACCCAATTCATTGGAGGGAGATATGGGTCCCACCCATCTTATAATGAAAACCATATTTATGGGTGCCAAAATATCATAAATATTCAGCTGATCCTAACCATTGTGATGATATGGTTTTTATAAATATTTCACATTAACCTAACCTATATAAAATAGATAGGCATCATATTAATTTCATAATATAATTAACCATTAGAAAATATGTGGGTTCCCCAAGAATTATAACATAGTATTTCCCATGGAAAAAGAAATGGGCTTCATTATAACCATGCTATCATAGATACAAACCATTCATAGAAATAATAAAAATGTTATCCATATATAATATACCCCAAAATTTGTAGGTAACATCAAAGTATGTAATCTTATATAGAAATTAATTATGATTGATCATTTGAGACATTTCATAAGGAATATAACCATTCATTTAAAAATGAATTTTTGATGACTAATTTTTTTTAAAAAGCGCACTTTCAAAATTACCTTGAAAACATATATTGGAATATTTAACAATCAATTAAAACATTTCATTAGGAAAAAATCCTTTACTCTTTGGTTAATTTTTTTAAAAACATATAACAATTTCAAAATCCTATTAACTTTGAAATCATTTATTTAAAATAAATTATTTTAAAAATTTTAAGTAAATTATGTTCTTTCAAAATAAAATTGAAAACATGTAGAGGAAATTTGAAATTATTGAGTGGTTATAATAATAGGAAATACTATTCAATTCATGTGTGTAAAAAAACTCATTTCACATTTTTGGAAAAATCCAAACGACAATTTTGTTTGTAAAATAACATGAAAATTCCTTTCAAAAAAAATGTAAAAATTAATTAATCGGTGAAAATCTATTTTAAAAATAATAAGAGATTAATTTTTTTAAAACATATTTAGAATATATTGTTTTGGAAGATAATATTTTTTTAACTGAAGATAGAAATAATTTCAAATTTAATTATAAACATTTTTTTAATTATATTAAGTAACAAATTGTGGGAAATACTAATATTACTTGAAGAAATCATTAATAACTATTGGATACGAAAATTCAGTTGAATTATTGATATTTAGATAATGAGATTTCAACATTATGGACTTAATGATAGACAATACTAATAATGGTTGAGATTGTAACACAAAATTATTACAACATTTGTAAAATTGGATCATAAGCCCCATGTAGGAATAAAATATAAAAAAACATAAAATATATTTAAGATGAATAAAATCATGATATTACTTATCTATGTGGTTTTATATACACTATAGAAAAGAACATAGGTGCATAACATAATATACATTTCAAAGAATGAAAATTGAGGAAAAAATACCTTAATGCTTCTATAATATTTTATCCATAAACCCAAAGAAATATTGATACTAAAATTAATATTCAAATATAAATAATTATAATTATTAGAATAATTAATAAAATTTATTCAAATGATAGACACTATATAAATGAAATAGGTGGTGAACATGACATGTGTCTCAGAGAAGTAAAAACTGAGCAAAAATCCCTTAAATTAATTATTGACATCCATCGTACTCATCAAAACCTCATATATAATAAATAGAAGTATATTATAAATATATTAAACAATCATAAATATATTTATCATTCCATATATTATTTTCTTATGACATTCTATTACATGTTTATTAACAATTTTGTGTTAATGTTTCGTTTTGAGTAATAATCACATTTTTTTCATATATGTTTTGAGTTGTTGTTTTTCGTCATCATACATATATTTTAGTTCCATAATTTAAATATTGTAAATAATTATATAAATATTATAAATATCCATTTTATATAAATTTATATTAATACATAAAATTTAGTGATTTGAAATTAAATAAACCATTCAAGGAGTGGGTTGGTCATCTATACTTATGAACACTATTTTCATTTTCTTTTCATACTGAATGAAAGAAATTTAAAAGATATAAATATCAATATTATAATTACATTATAATTATTATGTCAAATATATAACATATTTTTATTTAAATCATTTTTAATAGATTCCATGTAAATGCGAACGAATCAAAATGTTTCACAAGATGGCGGTATACTTTACACATGAATGATGTTAACGTATTCCCAAAAATTGTAAAGAATGATTTTAAGAGAATTATTTCTTAAAGAATAATAATAATATCATAAATATCATATATATAAAATATTTCAATCATTATTCCAACCATGAGTGGTTGTAATGAAAACATGATCGACATCAGTTCTGGTGTTGGTAGTCTTCCGTACAGACGAATGTTGATTTTGTAACTCATTTGATGAACGTGTGTGAGGTTGTCATAATATTAACATAAAAATATATCAGTATATGAAATATAAATAGGTTATAATATAATTGTGGTATAATATGTACATAACAAGGTTGCCGAAGATAGAATATAAAAACGCTCATTAAGGAACGTTACATTTTCTTGCGGTATCCTCATTAGGTTTTCCATGAAACCATCCTTGGTTAGATTTATGTTCAAAATGAGGATTATAGTATGATATAAGGGATGTAGGTAAGTTATTTGGGAATATATTTTTTGATTATACTAGTAATAGATGTGTGAATAAGAGAGGTGAGTGAGTGTCATTTCATAGTTGAGGAGGCATGGCAATCTTTGAAATACGGAATAATATTCAGTATTGGGTGGACAGTATTACATCAAGAGGATCCAAATATGATAATTAAGGGTTTTTAGGGACTATATGGTCAATAATAACATCCCCTACACAATAAAATAAAATTTTTAAACATTTTTTTCATTAACTTCTAACTTTCTTTATTTTTGTCATTTTGTTTTTTTCACAATGGTAACTAGTTTTCTAACCCAATAAATTTATCCTTTAAGAGTAAATAAAATTGAAAATTAAAAGATAATTTGGACTCAAATATTCTTAATTTGACATATAATTTATAAATTATAAGTACTACATGTGTTGGATGTTAATTTTAAAATAACCGCATGGAATACACAAAAATACTACTTTAACCTTAACCGTGCTAATTGACGTTTTAATATTTAATTGAAAATATAGTAAATATAATGGAAAAATTGGTCCATGAATGGAACATTGTTTATATATTAAAACTAAAAAATAATTTGGTAGAATATTATATATTTAGTATTTTTAAATCAATTAAATAATAACATTTATTATAAAATAATGTTTATGTAAATTTGGAAATTATTCATTTAATTTGTTTTTTAAAATATCATGAAAATAATGAATTATTAATCTATTATGTTCAAAAATATTTATCATAATATATTAATCTAAAAAGTTAATTTAACATAATAATTCATCCTATTTACTTCCCAATTAATATTTTAGTATCATTTTTTATTTAATAATTAATTAAATTGTTATCATGTTGAAGTTTTTAAAAATTTAATGTTGTTATTTCATCTAAAAAATTAAATTCAACTATCATGATAAAAAAGTATAACTTATAAAATGATATATATGAGTGAGAATATGTTATTTTTACTATAATCTATGGCTTTATAGATATTAAAAGCATGAAAAGTATCTTTTTTGTCCTTTTTATTACAGAACATATTATATGGGTCATATTCAAAGAAAATATGGAAGAGATTTAAATATTTTAGAGATATGGATGAAAATATTGAAATAATTTCATTCAATAATATTATTTTAACATTTTAGTTCATTTTCACTCTAATATTTCTAGTTCACCCCCAAGTGAACCCATTTTTACCTTAACCACAACAATTAATTTTTCCACCATTCAATATATATTTTTGTAAAAAATTACGTTGATTTCATTAAAAATTATATATTATAAAGATTAAAAATATAAAATCCACTTTTTAAAATTCCTTTCACATAATTGTAAACATTTACTTTAAAATTAATCCCACAAGTGTGATGGAAAAATGGATTTTTAATGAGAAAAAGGTCAAAAGTTTGAAACATTTTATATCAAAATACAATTTGAAATTGATTATAATGACCTAATTTGGAATAATTGATATAAAATTAATAAAATATTACATTAAAAATAATTCAAAATATATTTAAACATTCTATATTATTTAAAAAAAATTTATTTTTCATTTAAAATTCAGTATTTTTCATTATTCATAAAAAATTGAATCATTTCAAAAAAAAACACAAAAAATAACCCTAATATAATATTGAAATTATGATTTGAAATATTATTTTTATTTTATAAATTTTATTTTCTTCATGTATCAAAAATAAATTTTATTATTTTTCACAAATAAAAATAAAAATATTTTTTTAAATATTGTATTTTCGAAATGTATAAAGGATTTTTAAAAAGAAATTATGCATTTTTTTATCAATATGTTTTATTTATATAAACCATTATATATAATATTTTAAAATTATTTATTACTATTTATATCACTATATTTAATTACAAGGTTATAATAGTTATGTTTAAATAACTATATTAATAATATATCATGGTTTTGTTAGAACTCAGTGTCATGTGTAACACAAGATAACCTTGTGTAGTTTGTAGTGGACAATAAAAATCTATTTTCATGTAATTAAATATTAATAATATATTTGATTTAATGAGAAAATAGAAGATATTAAATTTAATTGAAAAAATAGTACCAAAAATATTTGGGTGATACACAACTTTTCCATGTACGAAGATGGTAAATAATCAAAGAAAACTAGGACGGGATCCATGTAATGAAAAGAATATGACTCCACCACTTGATTTGAAGTTTGGGTGGAGTAATGAATGTGGGAATACACTTCTATAAAATGAATAGAGTTACCTTAAGAACCAATATATTGGTCAAACTATTTATCTTTCTAAAAAGACAGTCCTAGAGACATTTTTGAATCCCACAAAACATAGGCTCATTAAATCATGCATCATATAATACTTTAATAACACAATATTTTACAATCTTTAACACATTATATTTTTAAAAAATACATGAAATCTTGTAAAAAATTTACTACATTTTTAGAAATCTTTTACATCTCATGGATATTCTTCCATGGTTTCAAAAATAAATAATCCAATTTTACAATTATCAAAACAATTTCCATTTAAAAACAATAAAAAAACAAGATTTTATTATTCAAAAATTAATTTAAAACATCATTAATGAGTATTTGAAAATTTCTTTTCCAAACCAAAAATTTCATAAAATTAAATTTTTTTAATTGTAAAGATTTCTCAAATAAATAAAAAACTATTTTAGGCCACAATTTAGTTTTCTAAAAGGATTGAAAATCATTATAAAGGGATTAAAGTTGTAAAAACTAAAAAATATAATGAATAAAACAACATCCATTACCTTTAAAATTGACCCCTCATAAATGAATTCATCCTGGAAATAATAGGAAGTGCACCAGGTTCTTGTTAGAGTAGAATAATGAATGTTTCGGTCACATAGGTTGGTAAACCACACATCAAACTCAGAAAAATTAATATTTCAACCTTTAGATCATTCGTACCGATTCCTCGCAGATTAATAAATTGTAAAGTAAAAGTTTCACTCCATTTTTCTTCTAGTTCCAAAACAAAAATCATAAGACATTTTTAAATATCAAATACAATATCATTGGGAATATAAATCTCAATCATCATTATGAAATAAATTAGTCAAAGAAAGACTAATGTACCCTCTATCCTTGGTATTTCAAGTCTCATTATGAAGAGGTTTTGATCAATAATCCATTCACAAAATACCAATTGGGTGCTAATACATCCTTAATACCCTTATTAAAATGAATCACACAAATAATATAAATAATTCAATAATATATAGATATTTTTAAGAGATGATGTCCAATAATTTCATTTTCAACTAACCATCCTCGAGTACCATCCAAATAGATATATGACCCAATACCTTACTTAGTATAATAGAATTTATAATACCCATTTTGTGTAGACATGAACCTGAGAATCAAGATGTCAACTTTGGGAATGTTTTCACACACAATGGAAATGGATAATCAAATTTCACTACAGAAACATGATTAGATAATTAAATTAATATTTACATGACATAGTATAGAGAGATGATAAAAAATAGAATTCATAATAAAAAACTATTTATTGGTATTCCATAACCTCCCACCATGACCCAATACAGATTCCCTCAGACAATAGAGCATAAATACACAATTTTTGGAAATTAGAACAGAAGAATATGCTATAAGAAAATAGAATCACAAAACACGAAACAATACTATATGGCTGAAAGCTACATACCCAAGTAGGATTTCACAAAATATTAAATTAAGGAACTTCCTATGGTAATTTAAATATGCTAAAGGAATATATAAATAATTTTACTACAAGTATTTACATCATAGAAATGAAAACTTAAATCCATAGAAATAATTTTTAATGGATTTAGGTATGAAATAAATGTTAATTTTTTTTAAATCATTTACCAAAAAAAATTATGGAAATATTAAATTTCATCATTTGAAAACCAAACCTTTCAAGAAATGATTTGAAAACCATTTCATAAGACAGTGTCCAATCAGTCATGAAAAGTAAGACCATGCACTTTATTTAAAGAGCTATAAAATTCTCAAAACAAGATTCTTCGCAAATCATCCCAATTAATAGACCAATTAAGAGTACTAATTAATCATGAATGATACCTCTAATGCCAATTAGTGACAATAAATATTTTCATGTCTAAAGTTACATGTATTTGAATTCCATGGTTACAACCAAGAAAATATATTGAATCCACCATATAAAAGCTAGACAAAATTCATCATTACCAATCATTGGGCTTACATATTATCTCAGGGGTATCTAACATTCCAGTTCCAGACAAGTATACCTTCCCAATTACACAACCATGGTTTGAACATTTCATGTTAACTATACATTAATTTGAAAGAGTGTGAGTATTATATAATAGAATAAATCTATGTTATACCATCAAACTAACCAAGCTCTCCTAACTGATAAAAATATTTTAGTGATATAATAATGTTATATGGATCACAACAGGGATCCTAATCAATATCACTAATGGTCTTGAGACCTCAAAATTTTAGTCGTTGGATCATTCCCTCAAACAACATCTCACTCTCCATCAAAATTCCCTCATGTGAATAACCCATTTTAAAAACCCATCATTGGTAAACATAATAATTATGTAATCCACGAGAAGGGATTATCAGAAGATAAGATTATCATAAATTACCAACTGATATGTCAAAAAATACTAATTTTATTTAAAAACCATTCCTTCAAATATACATTCAAATGGGTAATTTAAAAACATTTGAGATTTTTTTCTAAAAAATATTTTTATATTATGAAAAATAACTTTTTTTTAAATTGATTTTTTATAAAATAGAAAAAATGGGTTGTTAGAAATATTGTTAAGAAAGTTAGAAATACCCAATGCAGACCGTGTAGAAAAGACTCTAGTGGAAATAAGTAAACAAATTAATGAGTTAGAAGGTTCATATTTCTAACTACCTATGATTGATGATTTTTTGTTGATATTAAATTCTCAACATCATAAAAAATCTCATGATGTGATATTTTGATAAAAATGGAAGGATTATATTTTTAAGACATTGGTTATCAAATAAAGAAGATTTGAAAATTGTTTTTCAGAAATAGATATTTAGATAAGGATTAACATATAGAACCAATTCAGATGAAATATGGTTTAAAGATGAATTTTCCAAAAATTGATTTATAGAATCAAAATTTGGATCATTAAATTATAATAAACATAAAATTTTGATGTTTTATAAATCAAAATTAAGTACAACCCATCATCTAATCGTAAAATTTTTTTGGATAAAATATTCTGAAGATGTTTTTGTTAGAAGGTTTGAGATCGTTAAAATCATATATTTTATAAGAAATGTGATAATATTAAGATACTAGTTTTCATTCTGCATTATAAGGGAGTGGTTTTTATAAGAATATTTATTTGTGAAATAATTCTTATAAAAAATGCCGAGTATAAATGATTTAGTTGACTGTCCATGTTCGATGATACAATATTGATGTTTTTGAATAGTCAATAAATTTGTTTTTGTTAAAACTAATACTTTAGAAAAATGTGTGAAAAATACAAGAATAATTTTTGTTCAAATCTAATATTAGTGTAAAAATATATGTATATAACATTAGAGTTGTGAAAACATGTTTTTTGAAAAATAATTTGGAGACATCTGAATAAAATGGAAGATGCTTGTGAAGATGAAAAAAGTCTATGAAAAATAGAAGAGTTCAAGATTGTTATTAGACACAAGATTAAAGATATACCGGTACATATAGATAATGGTAGAAAAAGTGTTTCTATATAGAATGTGTGGGATATGTTAAATTTTATAACAGAAATAGATTTCAGAGGAAACTAATGTTTTTAGAAGTTACAACAATATAGTTAACCATCTTCTGTTGGCTTAGATAAATGGATATAAAAAAGTTTTCATTGATTGTTTTTTAATAGGTATTTAATTTAGTGGATGAAGAACATATAACAGAGGAATATTGAAGTTTAATTTTTTTGAATTCTTGAATATTTGGTTTTGTAAGTCCATTAGAGGATATTTTCCTAAGAAAGTCCATTGAATGAATGTTTCATAAGAATGTCCACCAAATAAAATTTGTTTCAAAATTTTAAACTGAGAAACATTGATCATAATGAATCAATGTTTTGTATTTCAAGTGCTTCAAGTGAACTAGAAATATAAATAATTTTATGGATAGAGTTCTATAAAAATAAGTTTTATACCATCAATTTCTAAATAGAACATTTGGAAGATATTTATAATGTTATACTTTGAGTAATGTTTAGAATTATGAAGTTCTAGAAAATCAAAAATGATTCTAAAATACTTCATAAATGTTGAGAAGGTTTGAGAAGTTATCAAATAATGTTTAAATATTTTATAATATCTGATTTATATATTTCGATAAGTCGGTAAAATATTTCACATTTATGCCTTTTTCTATTTCTAGAAAACTTATATATAGGGTTACAAATTACTTTTTTACATGTATCTATTCATGCATGAAACAATTCAAAGTGATCAATATTTTGTGTTAGTGTGAGTTTCCATCCAAATATTATTTTCATGTTTAATTTTTCAGAATAGAATAAGATATCAGAAGATCAATCAACACAATGTTCATAATCCTAAATAGAGGATAAATAGATAGTTAAGATGAGACTAAATTTTCAGTAGAAGTTTGTGTGGAACTGATTATTTTCTAAATATGATAGAATATATGATTGTTTCTTGCATAGTTTTAGAAAATTTGTAATGGATAATTGATTATCAAACAATTTATTTTGGGATGGATAAGATTTGATAAAGTTAGATCATACCATTATTTCAGAGTGAAGCTTTTAGATCATAAAGCTACAATGTTAAAATTTCTATTATGGATCTTTTTTTATGAAAAATTTATAAATTGACCAGAGTTAGTATAATCATTCCTATTCATATATACAAAGTGTCTAACAAGTTGTTTGACTAAATTTTTATTCAATTATTCATAATAGTGAATTTATATAGACCCACAAAAGTATCTATGGAATGGATGTAGTTTCTCACACTAAGGTCAATCCTTGTAAATAATTTTTGCCTAGTTTGCTTTACTATATTTTCATGGACGTGATATTACTAAATGTACATAAGGAATAAAATATTAAAAGTTATACGGTTTAAGTTTCTTAATGATTAAATGTTTAAAAATAAAAAAAATTATTCACCTCCCTCAATGATTCAAAGATCATAAGAAACATCAATGATTATCATAGGATAGGTCCCCAATTGAATCTGTCTCATGGATAATCTAAATTCCTTTTATAGTAAATGAATTCCAACTTTCTATGGAAAATATTATCATGGCAAGAAAAAAATAATGATACCATGTATTCTATCTCATGGATAATTAGTTATAGATGAAACGACTATTGTGTTTACACCAATCTATATTTATACCACCATGAATTTTATATGATAACTGAAATAATTAATTTTATGGAACTTTAAGAAATTAAGACCTTATTTCCCTGTTAGTAAGTGTTAACATGGAAGAGATGGGTCTCAAAATTACAAATATAATGTGGGAGAAGCTCCAAATTAATTTTTAAGGAAATATTAAATTGATGGGATCAAAGCTATAAATACGAAATACAATGTTTGAATAAATATGAATGAAAGATGAACAAATTTTCAATGAGTACTTCACAAAGGTGAATAATGTTTTTTTCATCATAATAGGTTTTATTGATGTATTTGAGGATTATAAAATTGTTAATAAACATATGAGAAACATTAAAAAAGGGTTTTATTTTAAAATTTATATATAATATTATAGTGAACATTTTTCAAATGATTAATTTCATAACAATATGTTTTTCCTATGAATTGATAAAATATCCAACATTGAAAAGGTATATTAATGATTAAATATATATTGATGCTATGAGATAAGTGAAAAACTCAAGATTCTATAGATGTTGATCCTTGTGGTTCTGAATATAATGGGGATTGGGATTTGAATATAAAAATCACATCTCTTATCTATAAGTATAATTGAATACAAAAACATAATTATAGAGGAAAAACCTCTAAAATGATTTGAGTCTGGTGGAATTGGAAATTTTTTCTAAATTACCACAAATTTTTTTTGGTGAATATGATTATTGTTATGAAGAAGAAACTCTATGGAAGAAGTATGATAAGACTTACATGAAAGTAAATGAATACACTGGTTGATAGAAAAAGTTCACCAGAAACATAATAATTGTGTTGAGATGGAAAATAAAACCTGACAAATAAGACAAAAATTCATTAGAAATGGAATGTTTAGAAATATTTTGAACCTTTTTTTATGATAATTTCAATAAAAAATAAGATTCAAAAAACAATGATGAATAATATTGTGACTCAATTAACCATGTTTTTCAAACACATATATTACATATTTTTTTGAATATTGAATAAATTACACAAACACATGCCTTGTGATCATAATTTTTTAGTTCCATTGGATAAGGGGTACACAATATCCTAATTTGGTGAATGATACACAACATCTATAATAATGATATTCCCATTTATTATTCATCACAAATATACCCTAACAAAAAAATATTTATAACATGGCAAGAAAAATAATAATAAAGTGTGAGCTTAGTTTATTAATAAGTGTACAAAGGTAGATATAAAAGCATAACATAAACATAAGGGAAGTAAAACATGATTATATCTTCTGAAAATCACTCCATACATATCAAGGATCATTATCTTGAGTCCTGACATAAAAATTGGTAGTTTCTAATACAATATTGATAAAAAATTACTAAAAATTATCAATTAGAGCATATAAATATAATAATACATGGAATTTTGGCATTAACATAATAGTAAGAATAATTTCCATAGTATACAAGACTCACTTATAAGGTTATAATTGTGAATGGTTTCAATACCAAAACCATCATAGTAGTCAAGGTTCTCTCCCAAGACCATCATAGGGACATAGTCTCTTAATAAATCGGGTCCACTCCCCGTTCCAGTCTTGTCTATCTAATGAGAATTAAATCATTATCTAATAAATTAGAGGGATATATAGGTCCCACCCATCACATAAAAAAATACATATGAGTGTAATAATTTCATAAAAAGTTCATCATAGCATAACACATGAAATATAATGGGCTTCAAAAATATTTCATCATATCATAACAATTAGAAAAGATACAGGTTTCATAATCATTTCATCAATTTACCATTGAATAACTTGTGAAAAGAAGAAGGTTTCATAATCATGTAATAAACCATGGAAGTGTAATGGGATTCATATACATGTTGTTATTATAAACCATTATAGGAAAAACCATAAGGATATAGTTTGTTCATATCCATAGAAAATCATAAATTAAATCAATGGATGACCTCTAAGTTGGATAATTATTTTGAATTATAAATAACTTGGACCATTTCTCAAGGAATATAAATTTTATTGGAAAATAAATTTTTAAAACGAAGAATTTATAAAATATTATTGATTAATTTTTTTTCAAAATCAACTCAAAAAATGTATAATGGATTCTTGAAAAATAATTTATATAGTTACTTGAGGAACGTTTCCTTCTTGATTTGAAAAACAATTTTATAAAACTAAAACATATAAAAAATTAATTTCTTTGAAAATAACATGAAAAAATATAAATTTTTCCCCAAACAAAATAATGGTCATGATGGTGGAAAATTTAATTCATTCCATACATGATAAAATAATTATTCTTTTCACATTTTCAGTAAAATGAAAATGAGATTTTTTTAAAAATTAATTGAAGGATACTTTCAAAACCATTTTAAAAAATTCGAAATTTTGAAAAACTTTTTAATAAATCATTTTATTATTGTTTAAAACCATTTAAGAAACATTTTTAGAAATCATGTTTGTAGAAGAAAAGTTATTTTTGATCGAAGAGTGAAATAAATATGATTTTTATTAAAAACATTCATTTAAATTATTTACTATATGAAGAGAATAAAATGAATAGAAAACTTTCATTATTAATAAATAATCAGAGTGTAGGTAAATTCATGATAAAATTTAGAGATAAATTATAAAATTTCTTCATTTGAAGAATAATCAAAACCTAACCTGATAGATGATGAGATTGTAACATGAAATTGTTTCAACGTTTACAACTTTTAACAATAAAACCCATAAAATAATAATGTTAATATAAAAATAAAATATCCTGAGAAAAATAAATTCATGGTATTGAATTTAAATTTTTCTTTTTAATCACATCATAAAAGAATATATCTACATAAAATAACAGATGCCTCAAAGAAGGAAAATTGAGACAAAAATCCATTACCATTATGGTAACCATTGAAATGAGAACCCCATGAAAGTGAGATCCTATAATGGTTTTGTAAATCAAAATAATATTTTAGGTTAATAATCATACAATACATTCAATATTAGTATATACACTACATAATGGTAATAGGTAGTGAATTTGACATGTGTCTCAAAGAAGTAAAAAGTGTGATGAGAATCCCTTACCATTTTATTAATCTTCTAAATCATAAGCCCCAATAAATAATAAAATATAATGAAACATTAAATATAATTAAAATTAATATATTGGGGATATAATATTTCAAATGGTCATATATACATCACACAAAATAAATGACTGGCGAAATTTCATGTCTCCTAGAAATAAACGAGAGACCAGAAATCCATTTCTTTATGTATTGACTTTGTTAACATATGTTCAAACCTCTTGAGTAATAAATTGAATTTTATTATATATATATATATTATTGAATAATAATTATATATATCATACAATATATTATTTTCTTATTACCATTTAGTACTCTCTTATTAATAATTCCTTGTTAAAATCACGTTTTTCGAAAATAACAACTTAATTTTTCATATATGATTTAATTTTTTATTTTAGGTCCTCTAAAATTGATAATTTTACCATCATATAAAAAATAATAATTATGAAATATTTATTATATTTATAAATATACAATACATTTTATACTAATCATGAATTTTTTTAGAAATGACGTACGTTACGATCATGAGGACATTACGACGTATTGACGCATGAGTAACACATCCATTTTTCAATGATCATTATGGGAATGTGGTAATTAATAAATTATCATTAAAAAATTATAATAATATAATTATTAATCTATTATTACTTTAAATATACTTATACATATCATCCATGTGGTTTGGTGACGAAAAGTGATAGCCGCATCGCTTGGTGAAAGCGGCAGTCCAAACATATATGAAAGATGTTATCATCGTTCAGTGCGTGTAAATGTAAGAAATAAAATGAAATATTTTCCATCAAGAATGATAAATATAACATTAAAATCACAATTATGTAATTTATATCACATAAATTAATTAAATTTATCCTTACTATCTTCCATGTAAAGGCTTTTTTAAAAAATCACATAGCTTCGTGAGGAAGTAGTTATCTGTACACACGATTTACATTATCATACCCCCGATGGAATATAAATTTAAAATTAATATATTATATAGGTAATAAATATGGATAATTATTTTATGAATTTCATATATATACATTATAACCATCATCAGACCCAACTGTGAGTGGTGGAAATGAAAAAATGGATTAAATTTTTCCATAGGGCGGACTCTGCCATAGATGTGAATAAGGATTTCATAACCTATTTGACAGATGTCTGGATGGTTCTGGATAATTTAATTAACATATAAACATAGTAGTATATATAATATAATGATATTATTATAGCATAATTTTTTAATAATAATTGGAGTGGGTATAGGAAGAAATAAAATAAAATCTCTCATTGAAGAATGTGACCCATTCTTCAGGAATAAACCTTAGGTTTGCACAAAATTCATTCCAAGGTTAGATTTATGTCCAAAATAAGGTTTTTAAGATGTGATGAGGGAATTTGATAAATTATTTGGGTATTAATTAGCTGAAACAAAATGGGATTAAGGTGTGAAGAGGATAAGAGAGTGGGTTCCCGTTTAAAAGTGAGGTGAGCAACCCATTTGTAATTTTTTAAATCAAAATTGTGTACCCAATTATTTTATGTGCCGAAAGATTAAAAAATGGATTCTTATAAAGACATAGAAATTATAGGGTATAAATATAACCTTATAATATGTTTTATATAATATAATTTATTATTATTTCATATATTTAGTATATTTTTTCAAATTATTATTATATAATTGGTAAATTATAATTTTAAAATTAATCCCACAAATACAATGAGAAGGAGGGGGTTTTAAAGAGAAAATGATCAAATGTCTAGAAAGATAATATATCATATTTAATTATAAAATTTATTCTAATAAAATAAAATTTAAAACTATATGTATAATTGAGTTTTTTTAATTGAAACCCAATAAAAAATACAATTTAACTTAATAAAAAATTTAAATGAAAAGGCAGTTTTCAATTAAAATTTAGTATTTTGCACTATTAATTAAAAAATTAATATTTCTAGAAAATCATCAAAAAATAACCATAAGATAATTTTGACATGATGATTAAAAAATATACTTTATTCTATAATTTTTTTTAAAATGGTCAAGAATTATCTTTAAAATAAGTGTGAAAAAACACAACAAAACTTCTTTTTAGAAAACTACCATTTTAAACATAAAATTGGATTTATTATAAAATCTTCTCTAGAGGAAATGTAATAATATATTTAAATATTTGATTTAATTTTTAAAAATAATTAAAAAAGGTGTTTTTAAATTTATTGATTTAAAATGTGTTTTTTGTATGAAAATATTTTTTCACAAAAATACATCTTTAGATTAAAATTGTTTTGGTTTTCATTTAAAATTATTTAGTCCCTCAAGAATTTATATTATATATATGTTTAAACCATATATTTTCATAATTTATTTAATCCTATTGATAAATTCCATTCTAATTTATATATAATAACTATCATATATTAATATTTTTATAACATGACAGATTTTGTTTAAACTCATTGTTTTGTGTAATGAAAAATTAACTATGTGTTACATGTAACAATAAATATTTAAAACATTAACTTCATTTCAAAATAATATTTCACTAAATTTCATAGTGGTACATTATACCACCTTAAAATTAATTTTCCCTTATAAAATTTCATTATACATTAAAGACTTGAAATATATATCCTAGAAATCAACATCATCAAAATATTTAAGGAAAACAATTATGAAAAAGATAAATCAATGTGAAAAGGTCAATTTGAATAAAAAATATTAGGTTTCCAAATATTATAACATTGGTCATAATTGAAAACACATACTTATAAAGAAAAAACTAACACCCAAATTTTGATGGGGTGTGATATAGAACTTGGTCAAGAATGATTTAATGAATAAAAATCCATAAACCAATGAGGAATTAAAAAACTTCATTGATATCATAAAAATGATATAATAGAACAAAATTTTATTTCAAGACCCTTTTCCTAATGTTGTGTAATTTTTATGATAAGAAATTCGTACTTTATTTCATTAAATTTTTAAATCACAATCAAATTTTTTTGTAGATCAGTTTACACATCATCTCATTATCTAAGAGATGCATGTTTTCTTACATGAAGCACCAAAACATATCCATAATATAATGAAAAGTAATTCCTTCAATATCTAGTTAAAAAATGATTTCAGTTGTTCTACAATATGGATAAAACATCTTATGGTGAATTAATACATTGATCTCTAAAACAACAGGCATAGTTAAGCTTAAACCATTACATTAATGGTAAACCATATAACCCATCCATAATTCATAATTTATAAGGAAGGTCAAATTTTTTTTCTAAATAAATAGAAAAGCAATACTGCATATATCATAAATCCTCTCTTTATTATAACATACTAATGATGAGAATACCTTTATAATGTATTATCTTGATACATGGTAATAACCGAAATTACAATAATACCTCATTGAAAACATACATCATTCCTAATCCATAACATAAAACAAATATTATTGGATATTTTCCTCAAAACCAAAATTGTTTTAACATCCATGAATAATTGTGTAAATAACTTTATAAAAAAATTATTAATCATTTTCAAGGTAATAAGTACTCTTCATTTTAACTATCAACATCCATCATCTCTTTAGCCCATCATAATTATCTCAATATCCAGAACATATTATGTGATTTCTTCTCTTAATCAAAATATTACCTTCATATTAAATATGTTTTGTCATACATCCAAAAAAGTTAGTGTATTTTTCCAAATCATTAAAAAAACTTATACATAACAATACCTATATATTTCTAAATTATTATATAATAATACATTAACACATATTTCATCCCACTTACTTATCAAACTACAAACTAGGTTTCGTCATCTTTTTATTTAATACTACTTTCCTTTCATATGTCATTCATAGTCTCTTCCCCATCAATAAAAATACCATTAATTGTGTCATATTACTATTTTCCATTATTATATTTCCCTTTAGGGAATAAATTTTCATAATCTCTACACATTATACTTTTAAAACATTCAGCAGTATATGATTACTTAGGAATACCATCATTCACATCGACTGTTTTATCTAAACTTATCATTTTTCCTTTAAAGTTACATTTTTTTGTCATTTATTCCACACCCAAAAAATATTATCATACCTATGAGACAATAAATTGTGTTATTCTATCAACATTATTGAAATATAAGAAACATAATCCTATTTTCATCAAGGTATCTACTAACAAAAATCCGAACAAGATTTATCCATCTCTCATTTTTTGAGTCCAAGATTTAGTTAGGGTTATTTTTTGTAATCCGGGTATGTGATAAATTATTATGTATAATCCCAATATTTATCACTCAAGTCATAAAACCATTTGGATTATCATAATAAAATTTTCCACCACATTCAATATTATCCCAGTTCCTTCCGGCTCCCACCCTTAATTGAAACCAAAAATCAGTGTATAAGAAAAACTAGTCATAATGGGAACCAAGTAATCAAGAAAATCACATATAGGATGTCTAAATCCTGAAAAATTATTTCTAATATATAATTAATTTGGTTTATAAAAGGAAATTCATTGTTATAATTTATTTAAATATTTCAATATTGTTTAAAAAGTTTTTGTGAATTTTGAAATCATATCCCCCAAGAGATTGAAAGAATATCTGTATAAATCCATATTATCGTGAACCATGTGGAAATACAGTCTAGTTTAATTCAAAACCTCTATATCTACTTTTCCTATCTAGACAGAGATATAATTTCTAATAAACCACTAGATATATAATTTTCCAAAAAATAGACATTTTACTATACATTAACACATCTTTAGAATTACCCTTAGATACAAACATGAACATATCATTATAAAAATATCTATGTATCTCAATAAATTTTTTCAACCTATTGTTTAGAGGATAAATAAACCTATCCTATGATACCAATTATAGAGACTCAAGATTTTCATATATAGTTATTAAATCCTTTACATTACACAAACACACACCTGAGGATCATAATAATTTATTTTCTTTGAATACTAGGTTCACAATATCCAAATTTGGTGAATTATCCTCAAAATGTCATGTAATGGTCTTCCCATTTAGTACTATTCACAAACATGCCCTACATAAATCCTTTCATTATAAAATGGAAAAATATATCATAATAATGGTTGAACTCAGATTCTCAGTAAGCGTAAAAGTGTAGGTATTAAAAAATTACATGAACATAAGGGTGTGGGACCATAATAATAAAATTTCGAAACCATTCCCCTAATTTATAAGATCATAATATTGTATCATTACATAAATATTGGTTTCTTGTAAGAAAAAAATAAGGAAATCAAGGGCCATGCTCTATAAGAGCATTACATTGTCATAATAAAAGGTATATTGGAATACACTTCAGTACGAAAAATCATTTTCATAGTTGTCAAGTTAAAATTTCAAGTCTATCATAGTGAAATGGGTTCAATCCCCAAACCATCATATGATTGATGGTTTATTCACAATAACATCATAGCAGATAATGCCCCTTACTGAACTAGGTTCACTCCCTATTCTGGTTTTCTCTATCACCTAAGATATAAATCTTTAACCAATCCATTATAGTTATTTGTAGATACCACCCATAAAATAATAAAAATCATACATATGTGTCCCAAAATATCTTAAAAAATTTATCATATCAAAACCCCTGAAATGAAATTCTTTTCATAAACATTTACTTATATCATAATCTATAGAAAAAAGATATGTTTGCTAATAATTTCATCAATTCACCATATCATAACATATGAAAAGAAGAATGTTTCATAAAAATGGTTTAAATAGTGAGAGATAAATGAGTTTCATAAATATATTCTCATCATAAACAATAAAAATAAATAATTATAATAATAACCATGGTTCATATACCCAATAAAGCATTAATTATGTCCAAGGATGTAACCAAACATGGAGAATAACTTTAAAAGTTACATGACCTAGAATATTTTTTGAGAAATAAAATTTTATTTTAATATCACTTTTTAAAACTATAAATTAATACAATAGTTTTGAAATTATTTTATTTTAAGATTTAATTGAAAACTTATAAGAGAATATCGAAAAATTAATTAAAACATTTATTGAGGAAAATGTACTATTCGGTATGTAGAAAAAATTTAAAACATAATTTTTTTTTGAAAATGAATGTCCTTAAAAATAACTGTAAAAAATATAATATAATATTCAATGGAAATAATTTTGATTATCGTAGGAAATTATATTGATTACATGCACTTTAAAACATATATTCCTTTCTCATTTTTTGTAAAATACAAATGAGAATTATTTTGAAGGAGACATGAATATTCGTTCAATTTCTTTATAAAAATTAAAACATGGGTAAAAATTCCATTAATATTTATTTTTAATAATTTTAAAAAGTTCTTGGAAAATATTTCTAGAAATCATGATTTTGGAATATAATGTTTTTTCGACGAAAGAGAGAAATGAAGATGAATTTTCTTTATAAATCATTTGAACTATTTAGCTTATAAATAGAGGAAAAAGAATAGAAATAATTTATTCTAAATAAAAAACCACATTGTATTAAAATTAATTAATTTATTTAGAGTTAAATAATAATATTTCATTATTGTAATCATAATGATTTAAAATCTTGATAAATGATGAGAATGTAACAAAAACCTCATACGACTATGGTAACATTTAATTATAACCCCCATGGAAGAATAATGTTAAGGTAAATATAAAATATTATGAGACCAATTATATTCATGTATTGAATGTTAATTAGTCTGTATATACACATTATAAAATAAAATAAGCTCATAAAATAACATATGTCTCAAAGAAAAAAAATTGAGATTAAAATCCCTTATTATTTTGGTAACCTTTGAACCATGAACCCCATTAATGGGATATCCTCACATTTATATGTATATAAAAATAAGTTTTTTATGTGAGGAGTAATAAAATACATTCAAGGGAAGTATATACACCACATAAATGAAATAGGTGGTGAATATTACATGTGTATAAAAGAAGTAAAAAGGTGATGCCATAATCCCTTAATGAATTAGTAATCTTTTAAATAGTAATCATTGATAAATAATATCATAAAATGAAACTATAAATAGCATGAAAAATATTATATTCATGATATAACATGTAATAGGGTAGTATATACAAAAAAAATAATAAATGAGTGATAAATTTACATATGTCTTCTAGAAAAAAGAGGGAGACAAGAAATTTCATACCTTAAGGCATGACTTAATTAAAATATATTTGAACCCCTTATATGATAAATTTAGTTTTATTATTAATATATATAGAACCACAAAAATATATCAAATTATATATGATTTAGTTATGAAGATTTATTACTCATTTATATACAGTTCCCTATTAAAATCTTGTTTTGGGTTGTAACTTATTTTTTTCATTTATGTTTTGATTTATTATTATCATTATAAATTAATTGATCATGGTAGCATCATATACATAATAATAATCATGAAATAATTATCATATTTATACATCAATTATTATTTTAAGACCAATCATGAAAAATTGTTTTGAGAAATGAAGTGTGTTATAATCATGGAGATTGTATGCTATATGTAAGCATGAGTAACATTTCCATTTTTTCATTGAACATTTTGAAAAATAAGTAATTAATATTTTATCTTTCATGGACCATCCCAATGGAGCTCTTAACACAAATCTCTAATCCCACCTCAAATATGTCAGGGCCTGGGGACTAGAACTGAGTAGGCATATTACTAATATGGGATGTATTATCCTATGTACATGTACCGAAACACACATATCCAATCCCATAAGATGATTAAATGATGAAAAATCAAAGAAACCATGCATCCATATATATAATCCCATAAAAATTATCTAAATAAAGTAAAGGAAAATATACAATTCCATTTAAAATCCCACAAAAAATTCTAAAAACGAGCCCAAACTGAAAGTAATGATAGGAACTGATGTACAGATACTATAAAAAAACCCTCGGGCTCTCTAGTCTTACTAAGTAATTCCTAGTCCTTGTCCCTTCAAGACTCTATCGATGGGCCAATCATTTTCACAAGACATGACATATGAAGGGAAATCCTATGAATTAGTGAGTTTAAAAATAACTAGTATGACAAACCAAAACAAAAAAGAATATAAAAATAAATAAAAAGAGTCATATCTATATTGGTAAATATCTAAAACACATATAACACGAATAATCAGATAAACTCAACAAGACACATAGTCTGAAGGTAAAGTCAGAACAATAATTCCATCCGAGGATTCAATCTCAATGGTACCATGAAGGACTCATCTTGGAGAATAAACATTAAGAGTGAGGTAATATTCATGACATCTGTCCAATATATAGTGATTATCAGGTCTCTCCATGTATAGTATACACTATAAGTATAAATAGAAATGATACATAGATGATGATCATTCTGAAGACCATGGTGTAATACAAAAACTCAATCTAGATTAACCAATAAGTAGAGGATTGGAACCCACATATTGTTGGTCATGAGAATATCAATAACTGTAACTAGGTAATGAAGATGGTAGAGGTTCTTAATGTAGGCCTCATTAAGGATTCTAGAAAATCAATCAATGAATTCCTATTAAAAGATCACCATCCTATTTGTAGGTCGTGATTCAAAAATATCCCTCAGGGAAAAGGATATATGGAAAAACACCTCAATTAATCTTGTCCATGATATGGAGAACAATGTATTTAAGATAACATTAATGGAGTAAACTATGTGATCTAAGAGTACATAGAGTTCCTTTTTAGACCCCTGAATTTCTTTTATAGAAATCATTGTATTGTTTCTGTGTAGTAGTACAAGATGTGCTGCTGCCCGTAAACTTATGCCTATATGCTGGTACATAGTTTAATCCTTGTACATCCTAGATGGTCATGTCCATGTAGGGGTAGATGGAGTTCCCATAGTTGTGTTCCTCAAGAATTTTCCATGTACCCTCTTAGGTTCACATTACGAAATCGGTGACCAGTATCCTTTTGAGAAGTTTACACATCATGAGATAGTTAACGTCCTTCTAAAACTCAATCCACCATTAAAAGTGTCACACACGACGTGTAGCTCTACATTACATGCAATTTAGATCGAAAATGTCTATATTTATAGATATTAAATTGCTTGTATCCTTTTATGCTATGGAATCATATATATCCATTCATCATTTCATAATTATGGTGCGTCATTGGCCAGGCCTTGACATCGCCGAATTATCGAAATATAGCCATAAAATAAATTCAGAAAATTCCTTCAAACATTTTTATTCATTGCAAAATGAAGAACAAAAAAATATGGTATATACATTTCCTGATTTTCTATCACCATTGTCATCACACCACAATAATTTCATGTCGATCCTGAATCCATGATATCGAATTGTTGCACTAATAAATTAGTTCTCATTGAGTTATTTCTCAAATATTGTTGAAGCAAGAGACAATGATGATTTCCCATGATGGATGAATAATTGGTAGAGAAAATTATATGGAACAATCATGATGAATTGACATTGGTTGAGGTTTTTTTCAACCTCGAATTTTTTCCATTAGAAAAAAAATGAAGAGATAATCGACAAAATTTTATTGTAATTCCCCTATTCCCGAATAAAAACATTCCCATCCCACAATATGCATGATCTGCAGATTAATTTGTTGGTTTATTTATTTGAGTACTTCATAGAAATAGATTACAAGGATATAATAAAGTCAAATAAACAACCAAAATTAATTCAGATTTATCATTGATGAAAAATGGAGATGCACTATGATCCTTGGAAAGTGCCTCTGATTTCGTCTCACACTGTTCTTGGAAACTCAATGTGGTCATCATCTTCCAATGGAATATTATTCAATGCACTCCAAAAAACACTGTAATGATTTTTTTGTTTATTCATATTGCCTTTAAAATTTTCCATATTCAGGATTATATAGAAGAGAGTTGATTCATTTCATAATTAAAATTTTAATTAAATTTATTTAATTAATATATTTTTTATATAATCCCATGTTGGATTAACCACAAATGCTCTACACTGTTGAATGTTATGGAATACCCTGGGTAATAATCATGTTCTAAACTCAATGGTGACTTTATATTTTTGACTGGATCCCCCTTTTAGAAGTTATTACACCTTTTCAGTTTGTTATATTTAATATTTTTTATATATTTCAAACAATTATTCTAGGAAAACCTGGCCTCATAATCGCAAACCCTCTCTGTTCCAGGTCTGAGAAATTGTCCATCCAATATCCAAAAATAATACATAGAATATCCTAGTCATTAAATTCTCTCCAATATGGGGATTTACATAGTAAAATGGAAGAAAAAAGTTTCTACATAAAGAGACGTGGGTACTGGGAACAAATTTGAACCTCCTTGTTCTAGGTTCTCTCCTAAAGAATCACGTGCCACCATTGGAAACACACTAAAGGATCAATATACCATGACGAATAATCTCCAATAGATTCTAAATCTCTACCTGGTAGTCCATAAAGGTAACTCCATCATTTATTTCTATCTTTCCAAATGAATATCATGTGATAAGTCTTGCTAGTAACTCCTCAGTTGCGACACATAGAAGACATTATGTAAACATTATAACTGGGTTAGTAGCTAAGAAGTATGCTACCTCTCCACAAATACACAATATCTAGAAATATAAAATGAAAAACATAGATAGATTTCCACCCATAAAAAATCTACATAATCCTTTTCAAGGTTTAACCCATAGGAACACATGGTACCCATCCTAAAATTCTAAAGGAAAATGCCCTCTGTCTACTTAATACATCTGATGGATCTGTGCATTCCTCATTTTCTCCTAGATATTTTTGTACCTTCATATTATTGGACTGTACCAATTCTGAACCCATGAATACCGACTTTCCTAGGGTTGTCTAGAAAATTGGTGACCTAATCTATCACCCATAAAAATCCTTTAATGGTTCCATACTGATGGTGGAATGGTATCTTTTTTTATGAATACCCCACCAATGGTAGGTGATCCTCATATCAATGGAAAATGTCCAACATGAAATCACGGAACACGTTGTCTAGAACATGAATGGTCTACTAAGTCTCAGGATGGAATGTTGTGCTCAAGTGTAACTATGTACAAAAACCCTCCCACAATCCCTTCAATATCCATGATGTTAAGTGAGCATCATGGAATAAAACAATTATTTATCAAACTCCATGGAGCCGGAATATCCTTTACATGTAGAGGCATCCCCATATCTCAACATATCTTTAATCATAGATATGGTGGAAGTGGGATGACTTGGAAGATATTTATAATATCACAAAGAATGTGTCTTGTCCCCAGGACATATGTTTCATTCCTATCATGAATTATATAGATATCACACCCCACTTCCATTATAGAACATCATGTTATTGAGCTAAACCCACTAGAACATGGTTCTCAGACTATACTTGATGAAAAGTAAGGCATCAATAGACAAACTATGAAACTCCATTATTCATTCAGGGACACCATAACTATCGTCAGAGGTCCTAGTCCATCTTTTCCATAGCTAGATGTACCCCTAAAGGAGATGCATAAAACTCTCTCAGAACGTACTCCCACAAATTCAATGGCAAAACAGTGTGTTCTCGGAGAATAATGACATGCTCACCACCTTTACAAAATCCATCAAGAGAATGTGAAATGGATATTTTAGTATTAAGGGTCTTAGAGTTAACATCCCCATACTCTGCCTACATTACTCATTGAAAAATATAAGCTGTAAAATCAATCGATTGTAGGTAATATACTCCATATCCATCCATAATGGACAACTTCAACGAGGTTAACTACACTAATACATCACTCAAAAACTATGAACAAGGCCATCTACTGAGAGAATTTCCTACCTTGTTCCCCTTCCTATGAGTATAAAAAATTTAGAATTCATATTCCTTGAGGAACACTATCCATAACCTCTATATAATGTTTAGATCCTTCTAATAGAAGACATAATTAAGACTGTTTTGGTTAGAAGAGATGATAAATCACTAGCCCATCAGGTAGTGTCTCCACATGATTAGTGAAAAGACTTACACTACTAACTCAATATCATGGGTCACCTAATCTTAATCATGCAGTCATAACTGGAATGAACTATAGGAAATCACTACATATCTCTAAATTAGAACACCATCATGGCTGGTTACTGATGAATTGTAGAATAATACATAATCGACATTGCTATCTAGAAATATTATGCTGGGAGAACTCATCATTATCTACCAGAACCCCTAAAAATCAAACCAACACCTATGTATACACCAAAATGATTCCCTTATTCTGTCAAATCTATCATGGGTACTGATATCATAGAGAAATTATGTATGTATATCTGATAATAACCAACCATCCAAAGTAATTTACACACCTCCATCATGCTCTTGGGTGGATTCCATAATACCACTCCCTTGAACTTCATCAGGTCCACAACTACATTGTCTACTAAGATAATGTGTCCTATAAAGTGGATATCCAATATCTAGAACTGGTACATTAAGAGATTCCCATAAAACATGTTCTCTTGGTGTATGTATATAACCATACATAAATGTCTCACATACTCCTCAAAATCCTATTACACACAGATATTTTGAAGAAAAATACCAAAATATAGTTTATTAAGTGATAATATATTTTATTTAATGAGCCCCATGAAAATTTCTAGGTTGTTCATCATAGTAAATGGCATCATTAAGAACTAATAAATACCGTAGCGACCTCTAAATTTTATATCTGGTATATCCTCATCCTGTAATTCTAACTGGTGAAAGCCTAATCTCAGGTCAAAATTGGAGACCCATAATAACCCTTTCAACTAATATAATAGAATATAGAACCACGACAGTGGATAATTTTACTTCAATATTTCTTTATTAAAGCATCGGCAGTCCACGCAAAACCTCAATATCCAATTTAACTTTTTAGAGAAAAAACTGGATCTTCCTATGGTGAAACCCAAGGCATGATTAAACCTTTCCTTTGTATGTCCTCTAACTACCCCGTTAGCACATGAATCTCTATGGGAGACATCTTATATGATTGAAAAAACATCATGGTCATCTTTGGGTGTAGATCAATGAAGAAGTGTATCTATCGGCTGGGAGGTATGTTTGGAACATCCTCAGGGAAGACTTACACATACTTCGACACCACTATAGGGAATTGTAAACTCAAAAAAACCACATCACCATGGGTCATACTAAAAAATTGATGAGTAATAGACTTCAAACTCTATGCATGATTCCATCATTAATTTTCAGGGTATTCTTTTCACCCAAAATAAAAATTTGGTCCCATCACTATGGACACGCCGTATCCTCTTCCTAAAATAGTCAACGTAGTAGTGAATCGTAGATAAGAAGTTCATACCTAAGATGATGTCGTAAATCCTTATCACTACTTTTAAAAGATCAATATATAAACTCTCTCCTCCATGGGTCATGTCACACTACCAGAACAAGTGTGTGATCACTAATTCATCTCTATTTGGAGTCTCTAAGTGCAATGGTTGAGCCAAGGGCCCCACTAGAATCCCTATGTATCAATCCAAATAGGTGGAAATAAATGAATTTTGAGAATCTATGTCTATTAATAGTGAAGATAAGGTATAAAAATAATAGATCATACCTCTAATCATTCCTCATGGTCATAAGCCTCAACTGACTACATCTACCCTGACCCCTTTCCTTCACCCCCTTACCCTAGATAGACCTCCTGGGGGTTTTGGTTGTAATAAGGTGAATCATGTTTCTCCTCCATCCGCTCATAAAATTTATCTACCATGCCCACCACCTAACAGAGTTGTCTCCTCCTACAACTATATTTTACTCAGCAGTCCATCCACTATCTCCTTGTCAGTTTTATAATGGGTTGGACAATATTATGCAATATTCCTTCTTCCGTCACATGAGTAGCACCACCAATTAATCGGATAACTAGACCCATCATGTGATCCTTGAACAACAAAACCTCTATCCCGAGACTTCCTCCTACAATTTATCACACATTAAAGTCCCTATGACTGGAAGAAGATCTCTTCTACTAATGTCTCTACTCCTACATTCCTACTATCAGTAACCACAATCTACCTATGATTAGTAAGAAAAATATCAACCACCAAAGCTCATTCAATATCCACAACACCAAATGTATAATTCATTCTTGGATATCCCTACATAGTCCCTTATAAAATTTTCAAGACCAAAATAACAAACCCCAAACCATATCCATCATCTACTAGGAGATTTTGCTGAACCTCGATGAATATTCATCCGCAATCGTGATTCCCTTCTAGAGTTGCAGAATCTCCTAGATATGTACATCCCTTAGTGATGCTCAAGTGAAGTACTATCTAATAATTCAATGAAATGATGACTTTACTAGAGTCTCATAATCATAATACCTGGTCATAAAACCCCATAATAGTCCCACTGGGCCACGAGGATTGATTACTACTACGACTACCATCTGATCAGCTGGTGTCCTGACCATTTAGAAAAATCAAGTCACCACCTCAAGAAATTTCTCATCTGCTTATGGGATAAGCTGACCAAGGAACGTATGTGGTATCTATCAATAAATGATTTTAAGTGCCCTCATCCAGTGCACATATCCCACTAGTAGTGTAGGTACAATATGCTACTCAACATGTGGTGTTATTTTATAGAACAACCTCAAGGTAACATCTATGGAAATGGTATGTGTATCAAGGAATCATCACTGAGGGGGTCATCCTTGTGATCCTGAAGCTAAATCCTTGTTGGCATACATCACATAGGGATTTAGAAATAATAATGAATTACCAGAGTTAATGATTATATCTGGAGAGCATATTGTTCAATATAATGAAATCTACAAGATATTATTAAATAATTCATGTGGTATATTTTTAATTCCACCAATTCTATCATGTACCGAGTTGAAAAAAAAAGTGATTAGAGTCCTAGTGTATTGATACATATGATTACACACCAACACTGGAGTCCCTAGATTGAAATATGATCTCTAAACACATAACACTATTTCCCCGAACCAAACTCATAGTGTCATACCCTCGCTCCCGAATACCTGGAGACGGAACCCTATAGAGTATCGAATACAGTTCAGGCTCTGAGAAACTAGCTACTTCTAAAATGTATCATCTCCTAAATTCTATTACCTGAAATTTTTTAATTAAAAACATAACCTGAGCATACTAATTCCCAGTAAGGGGTTTAAAATTAATATACTATGCCCAAAATAACTTTTGAAAACATCCTTTACATTTTTAATAAAACCTTTTCTTTAAAATTTTGTAACACATTAAACATACCATGACAATTGTCTAAGGTATATAAGGGACAAATTTTAAAAATACTATCATTATCATGATCAAATTATGAGAAATCTCATTCAGAATAGAATGTAAAAGACATTTCATGTTAAAACAAAATAAATAAATTAATAACTAAGTGTAATGCATGATCAGAGTTTCACATAAAAATAATAACTTCAATTTCATCATTTACTATTGGCCATTTAATTTCTGAATATTTCATAAATAATAAATATGACATTGTTAATATTATTCCGATTCTCATAATTATATGCTCTTTAACCAAGAATATTCTACTAGTGGAATAATCATCTTTTTAATTAATTTAAATAGTCTTAAATAGGAATGTTCATATATCGGACTGTGTCAAGGCCTCGTGCCAAGACTTAGGGGCTAACTGTAACCTGACCCCAATCCATAGAGCCTATGTAACCAGAATCCATCTCAGAGAGCCTCTGTAACCAAACTACAACCCGAAATATCTACAGTAACTAGGCCCCAACCCGGAGGGCTTATTTTTCCAGTCCCCACCCCGGAATATACTAGGTCCAATTCATTCCTCATATCTCCAAATCAAAGTGCACACACCACTTTGATTTATAAAATCACATATCATTCTAAGTACACATATTACTTGGTATCATAATTTACATTTTTCAAAGTGTCCCATACCATATTGAATAATTTAATAATTATGTCATAAATTACTATTAATAATTAATTGATTGATTATCACATAAAATAATAACCTTACGACTCCTCCACAGTAATAAACTTGTAATTCATTAAATTACAAGTTCATTATTCATGGTCAATTAAGGCACTGATAAATAAAATTTACAACAAACTAAATAATAATATTCCGGTTATTATATATATAATTAACTGTCCAATGACATGCTTATACTTGTAAACATTAATTGTGTATGTGGTATTATTTAAAAAAACACAAGTAATTAATGGATGGGGTTACCATATAAAATGATAGGTCCTTAATTTTCAAAACCCTTGGTTCATGGAAATAAACATTTGTTCTTTGTGTTTCATACATTATTGATGAATTAATTATTCATATCAATAACATACTTTAACCATCTTAGTTTGTTTTATACCAACATATTTCAGAATATGGTTCAAACTTATAGGTGTATAAAGATATCCACATAAAATTTGTATATGTCGCAACCTTAATTTTTATATTCTGAAAAGTAAAATTAAATATATATATATATATATATATATTAACATCTTACCAGAAATGTAATTTTTTCAATAACAACCATTAGCATCATAAAAATAATTTACATTTTAAGAAAACGAACAAGAAATTAGAGTTTTATCAAGTAATAAATAAATATCCATTACATTTTTAAAAACATCATGGCAAATCACTTTATAGAATTAAAACTGGATGGATTAAAACTATCTGGGTATGTGTGTAATAATTATAACAATAGTTATGAAACTAAAACATTATTCGCATCCAAGTCTTAATTTAATGGTTTTAAATAATCTTTTATAATATAAAACAGAGGTAGATGTAATTATGTGTTTTCATATATATTAACATACCTGATTTGATAAAAAAATTTCCTACACAAAGTGACTTCATACTATTTAGTCTGTTGTTAACTAAAACTCAAATATAGAAATCTTTAACCTAGGTATATGAACTTTATACAAATCTGAGGGCTATGTATATTAGTTATATATTTTTATACACATATGTATATATGTAACTGATTATGTATTTAAGGCATAAAAATAAATCTTCATGGGGAATCCATACTGAGGGTGTATTAAAACCTCGTAACTCAAGATTTATTTTGCAACACTTAATGGGAAAAGAAAGGTTTAACCTCAAACTGTAGATGATGTATATTTATTAAAAGTGTATATATATATACATACACAACTTAAACACAACAAGTAAGGAAAATATTAATTCCTTACTTTAGCTTGAAGAGGAGGAGGACAATCTTAGGAAGGCACTGGAGATCCCAGAGGACATGTTGAGGTATACTGGAGGCCTGTGTGAAGTGAACTGAGAGGGTTTTTTGGGTGCTTAAGGGTATTTTTATATAATATACTTATATAGATTATTTTAAAGCAAGATGAGTGGGATCTGAGGCCCATGTGGCCTTTACAAAAACTAATATTCATCTATTGTGGAATCCTCAAGAAGGAGGGAGACCAGAAGCTGTCATGAGAGTATAAAAATGATGAAATGTATGGTGTAGGGTTACTATTTAAAGGCACACCACGAGAAAGAATACATCACTATGTGTGGAAACTAGGAGGAATTTCATTAGCCAGGATCAGATCCGTCTTGCATTCAAGGGTTGGGATGAATTCGTAGTTTCAAAAGGTAAAGGGAGGCTCAGATTTAATCCGAATC